>JZKD02S2307789.1:408219-422411 GCA_000966675.3 Picea glauca | reverse complement strand
AGATGATTACAATGAGGCTCTGAAGGCCCTTTTACAATAAGCGGGAATGCCAAAAGTCCTAGACATCCAAAAACCTAACCCTGGGAGATGAAGCGCCAAAAGTCATGTGGGCCCCCGTTTGGGTAAGTTGGTGCATCAACTTCCCGGGGTCGTAACTTTTGCATACGATCTCCGTTTTAGGCATATGATAGCTCACTGGAAAGATCTATCTGAGGCCTACAACGCTCGAGACAAAATAGCATTGTATTTTGCGACAACAACATACCCAAAAAAACATTGTTTAGGGCCTCAAAATGGCCCCGGAAGTTCGGGACCCGAAAAAACTGCTAAAAATAGTAAACTGTGCAAAAACTGAAAAACTGAAAGAAGCAATGGTGGGGGTCCAAGTGGAATAGGTGGGTGGCCACCAATATCTTCCTAGATCATATATACAACAAGAGATCAACTATTGCCAATGAACAAGAGATAGCTAACCATGAAACATGTAACTTGGAAAAGCTTGGAAGAAGGCAAGTGCGCAACTCAAGTAGATGGAAGAGCCAACAAAAGAGCAAGTGCGCAACTTCTGAAACAAGGGGGAAACTACAAGCAAGTGCCCCAAGAGATGGTGCACAACTTGAGAGTAGGATGCCCTTGTACAGAAAAACAACTTCAAATACAGTGAAATTTGAAATTAAATGTGCCAAACTTGAAAGTTAATGCTTGGAAATGAAAAATGCTAATGAATTATACCCATAAACATGAAAATAAGACTTGAAAAACAAGGTTTCCCCAACTAAAAGATGCTGAAATGTAAAGCAAGAATGTTGTGAAGTGTAGTAGGTAAATTTTAGATAATTTTTAGAGTCTCTCTTTGATTAGGGGGCTTAAGGTGTTGTGAAGCAAGCCTAAACTATGTGTCTACCCCTAGACTCTTACCGCTTTGGCCAAAATGATTGTTGGGTGCTCAAGAAGAAGGACAAACAAGGCCCTTCCCTAGCTCCATAGGTCAACCGGAAAACTTGGGCGCTCAAGCAGGGGGGACACCTAGTGCCGTGAAGTCGTCCCCGACTTAGCACCCCCTATAGCCTCCACAATCCTCCTTTTTGGTGGCGAAAGTTGTACCAATCTAAGGTGCCTAATTAGACTAGATAAATTTCCTCCTAATATTAGACTACAAGCTATGAGTCTCTCTTTGATTAGGGGGCTTAAGGTGTTGTGAAACAAGCCGAAACTATGTGTCTACCCCTAGACTCTTACCACTTTGGCCAAAATGATTGTTGGGTGCTCAAGAAGAGGGAAAAACAAGGCCATTCCCTAGCTCCACAGGTCAACCCAGAAAACTTGGGTGCTCAAGGAGGGGGGACACCTAGTGCTGTGAATTTGTCCCCGACTTAGCACCCCCTGTAGCCTCCACAAGCCTCTTTTTTGGTGGCGAAAGAAAATCCCTAGTTGAACACATCCACCAAGAAGCTTGCCAAAATACACCAAAATTTGCCTCCTTCAACAAGTGTGCCTAAAATTTCAGACAAGAAACCCTAAGGAGGACGCAAATTTCAGTCCTCACAAGTGTGAGTCAAAGATGATAAAAAATAATAGGGATTTTCCCCCTATTTATACAATACTAATGACCAGTATTAGGTAAAAAAGGTTGGCATGGCCAGTTGCAAATAATATCCAATATTTAAATTAAATGTCATAATTAAACCCTAAAACAAGTTGCTAATGTGACTTCATGCCCTTTTTGGGCAACGTTGGCCTCCTGGAGCAAAACGTTAGGTCTCCTTGGGCCTCACGAACCTGCCACACGTGCCACTTGGCACACAACTCCCTCCAAAACATCCCAAAACATTGGGTGATGTCATGGGTGACCTGGGTGACGTCCCGGGCCTTCCAAGGCCTACATCATGGTGGAAAGGGAACAACCCTTGTGGTTCCAGGCTTGCCAGGCTGTCCCTGGTGAAACACCCTCCTCTCTCTCTGGTGCAATTATCTGATCTATCGCTGCCCCTGGCTGGGTTCTCAACATCCATCTGGTGGGATTTTAGCCCCATGGAGGTCCGAACTAATCATCTCCCCATGTGTACATGTCCATTGGGTATGGCCCTGCAACATCAACAAATACTCCCTCCATGGGCTCATAAGTCACAGGTATCATAGCAATGTCAATCATATCTAATCATCAATTTATTAAACATGTGCATGAAAACCCTTTTACCCGGACAAGTGCTCAAAGACATTATGCTAATCTGCAAGCCAATTTTGGAGGGGATGCTAGGACATCCTATTGGGTTAATGCTCATTGGATGTGGGATGTTCCTGGGAGAAGTCAAATCTAGGCCATGTGAGTGGATGAGGTGGTAAGGGATGTCTGGGCAATGAGTGTAGTGATAGCAGGGAAATGTATGGCATACTTGTGGGTGCCTCTGAAGAGGGTGAGTTGCACCTTGTCATGGATGCAACTGCCCCGACGTGGTGACCAGTGGTGGTAATGTTACCCACAAGCATTTCACAGAAATGAGAAGGCTGGCTCGTGATGATACCTCCTTTCTCTTGGCTATGCCACCAAGAGCCACTACCCTGGCGTGGTGAACAACTGTCGATAGTGTCATACCGCTACATGCCCATGGACCTAATAGGCTGGCTCATGATGAGACCCACTATCCTCCAACTAGGTCTTGATTTATTATTTTTTATGGGTCCTTCTGTTTCTTGCTGAGAATCTTTTTATTGCTTTCCCGGGGATCCCTGGGCGAAGCATCTCAAGGTTTCATTCTTTTGGCTTTTATCTTTCGCCAACTACTTTTACTCTCTGGGCCTTTAGCCCCTTCTTCCCACAAGGCAAGGTAAAACCCTTAGATATTTGGCCAACCCAATGCCTAGACCAGTGTAATGGGATGGATGAGCGGGAGAAAGATGAAAAGTGGTAAGTATGGTGGGAGCGGACAATGGCCTTTCATGAATCCCCCCAGTGGCAACTCAAACCCTATGGGTACTAGCTTACTAGGGCATCTTGTTATTCCCCCCAGGTGTGGTCAATTGGAAAAGCATAAGGTCCAAGCACACGTTAGAAGAAAAAATAATTAAATGCACATATTCAAAGGTTTTGAGGATCAGACTGACACATACCATGATACCCAGACTCATTACCTCATAGAGCAAGATCCATTTCTGCTGCAGGACCAGGCTAATGGGATGGATGTTGCTGCTACTGACAAAGTGGAGGTGCTGAAGAATGAAAGGATGGGCCCTCCAAGGCCATGATCAAGTCGATCTGTCTCTCGGTACTCCATGTCTAGGACCTGTGGGCCTCGAGACATAATCTCCTTAGTTATCCCTAGGCTAGGGGATAACATATGGCTCCAACTCGGGGACATCTGCTCACCGTAGAGCGCATGAGAACCTCATCATCTCTGGCATAACCTATGACCTGCTTGATCTCAACATAAGACTATTAGCAATCATTTGGGGTGGTGATATTACCCCCGACTCATATATATATATATATATATATATAGAAAATGAAAGAAAGCATATGTACAAATGGAATTACAAACTACTCTAGCATGAAATGAAAATGGTATATACAATGAATGCAAATGCCTACTTACTTACCTCTACTTACCTGTTGGATGAAATCTAGGAGTAATCAAATAACCAGTGAAACCACCCTAGCAATGTCTCACAATACCTGCCTCTGTGCTTCATCATAAACCAAAAGAGTGATAAGTTAAGCACATAAATAACATGAGTTAGAGAATGTACTATATCATCAGAAATCATAAAGTCTAGCTCATGGAGGCGGGTGGGAGGGACAAATCATGTCAAGTCATTCTCTTAGGAAAGTGCTCAATCCACTTCAGGAAGGGATCGTGAAAATTCAAAGGTTCATAAGACTAAATCGAAAGGTCTAAAAGCCAACTACCTTGGATGTCCTCACAATCTGAAGCCTGGGAAAGGATTGGTGAAGACCTAGAAGATGATTGACAAACTCTTAAGGGAAGGTTGAAAGGATGAAATGAAAAACTTCTTCTTGAGGTATTCAACCTACCCTTGAACTCTAGGGTTTTCCTCAGAGGAAACTTAATACAAAATACATACTTACCAAGTACACCTTTAATGACACAACAAGATAAAGTAATGGAAGGTGGTTGGAGAACATTATCACAAAGATTTTTCTTCGGGAAAATGATGTCCTTACTCCTATCAGGATCTGAGCACAGTGGTGGTTGATAATCTTCTTCATGGAATAAATCCAAGTGCTTAGAGGGATAATCATCAAAATCCTCAAGGTATGACCGAAAATCATTAGGAGAATATAGCACCGGGTAATCCTTGGGTGTCTGAAATAAGTTTGTAACCATATCATCACCTTATTGCCAATCATCAAATTTAGTAATGTCATATGATAGTTGTAAAGGAAACTTTTGGAAATGATCCTCAATGACGTAAATGGGATCCCCATCATATCCAATCACATCCCATTTACGCTTCCCGACATGTATGAATTCATCAATATTATCAACAAAGTCATCATTTTCATCCTAACAAGAAGGGGTTAAAACATCCAACACTTCTTCACTCTCCACATCATAAGATAAAGAATCATTAAAATTTTGGAAGGGGAAATAACTCACCTTGCTTAATCCTTCCTCTGCAAGAGCTTCAAGTATTTGAATAACTTCATCAAATGGAAGATCTGCCTCTACATCTTCAACCTTGAGATATAGAGGATCTAGCTTGTCCAAGGGTTCCATTTCCTCTTCACTCTTTGAATCATAGAACAAGGTATCACCAAAAAACTGGAAAGGAAAATAAATCACCTCATTCTCTTCGTCTTGTGCAGAGGAGATAGGATCTTCGAGAGCTTCATCGGACTGAGGAGTGGTTACAGGTGCTTCATCCTCATAATTCACTTCTCTAGTTATATATTCACTGCATTCTATCGAATCATGGGAGAAATCTTGCTCCTCTTCAAGGGGTTAGCGATTTTCTTTATAAATCTCTTCTTTTATATTAGAAGTTTCTTGGCATTGAATATGATATACATCCCCGAGGTCTTCTACAATCTCAGTGGTGAATCCTTCGTTCTCTAAGGCTGTTGTGAGATTTTGAAGGGAATCATCATATGTCTGGCATTGTGGTCTGACAAAGTCAATAAATCTAATGATGAGGTGTATGAAAGATGATATACCCCTATCTTCGCAACAACCCCTAAACCAATCTTGCAAAAAGGATGGTAGAGAAAGTATGAATAATTTTACCAGAATATCCTCCCCTCTCAATTCTATCTCGCTTATATACTTCAAGAATTCTACAATGTGAGCAATTGGGAGGCCCCCTTCGAATATTGGAGGGTTGCTTGACCATTTTGTATCAAAACTAGTCGGATATCCTTGAAGACTTTTGAAATCAATAGTTGGATATACTTGTTCCCATGATGCCATGATCCCATAACTTGGAAATGTCACAGAATTGAGAGTAAGGTGGCACCTAGGAAAATGTTAGTGGAGTCACCAGATACTTTTCTTGAAACTATCAAAGGGATGAGGGGATCACCCTCAGTGGAGTCTCCAATTAAGCTTGTAATACAAAGGTTCTTCGATAAGGTTACCGGAAAAAATGTCGTTGAGGAATATTGACTTAGTGTTCCTCGACAACGGTGCCAAAATGTTATCTCACAATTTGTACTTTGATAGAAGAGAAGGTAATGGAGAGCAAATTGGCGTAACGGGATACTATATTATCACTGTCACCTCAATAGGATGTCCCTTTCTATTTAGTGTGGTAGGCTCAGGGGAGACGTCCCTGGTTACCTGGGGTTTTGAGAAGGCAAAGTCAAAGTGGCTATATAAAGATCCCCTCTCACAAGTCACCACCAATCAGAAAGTCTGGTTTTATAACCAATGAAAAGATAATATGTCAAATGTACATGCCCGGAACAAAGCAACAAGAAACTAGATATATTTGCAAATATACTTGTTGGTTAGCACTTCATAAAACCATGGACTTTCTTGAGAAAAACAATTTGTTGAATATGATGAAGTAAACAAAATTTTTATAACAACAATCTTTATAGAGCAATACTTCACATAAAATGTCTTGAAAGTAGCTTCAAAATGACTGAAAATCATTAACCATTGAAATCATAACACTAGCATTTGATAGAAGCAAATAAGACAAAGTGTAATTCATCTTTTTCAATTTCTTTTATGAGATTTTAATGCTACATCTAATGGATGTAGCTTAATTTAATAACATCAACAATATTGTTAGTAGGTTAGGCTATTCTAGAGTTAGAAAGTGTTAGTAGGTTGCTCAAAGAGTAGGTTTTGAAGGTTGTGTTGATCAATTGTTCAAGAGAGGACTTAGACTAGTGCTTTTAGGGAGAATGGAGTCAATAATGAAACAATAAATGTTGAATAAAAATGATAATGGAGAGTCAAAAGAAAGAGAGAATGATGGGTTGGAGTGTTGGTAATCCAAGGCTCCAACTATCAAACCCTAGGGGAAACTAGCTACTAAGGTGTAGGTAACCCTAGGCCTTAGTATATTTCCTCCCTCTTTAACTCAATGATGAAGAAAAATCGGCTAGGATGAAGCAATGGATACTAAGGTGTTGCAATGGCAAGGCCTTAACTCATGCTTTAAGAAAATTGGCCTTTTGACAATATCTGGTAGGTGAAAGCTTTTGAAGCTATGAAAATAACATGTGCTAGTCTTCCTAGGGTTTAATCAAACAATTTCATAATCTTGAATGTAAATGCAAGATAAATAAAACCATAACCATTCAATTAAGAAGAATTGAATAAAATTCACTTACATTCATCAAGAATAATCAAGAAACTCCCTAGTTGAACACATCCACCAAGAAGCTTGCCAAAATACACCAAAATTTGTCTCCTTCAACAAGTGCGCCTAAAATTTCAGCCAAGAAACCCTAAGGAGGGCGCAAATTTCAGTCCTCACAAGTGAGTGAAAGATGATAAAAAATAAGAGGGATTTTCCCCCTATTTATGCAATAGTAATGACCAGAATTAGGTAAAAAAGGTCAACATGGCCAGTGGCAAATAATATCCATTTTTTACATTAAATGTCGTAATTAAACTCTAAAACAAGATGCTAATGTGACGTCATGCCCTTTTAGGGTGATGTTAGGCCCTTTTTGGGCAATGTTGGTCTCCTTGAGCAAAACATTAGACCTCCTTGGGCCCCAGGAACCTGCCACACATGCCACTTGGCACACAACTACCTCTAAAACATCCCAAAACGTTGGGTGACGTCACGGGTGACCTGGGTGACTTCATGGGCCTTCCAAGGCTTACATCATGGTGGAAAGGGCACAACCCCCCCTGGGTCTAGGCCTACCAGGTTGTCCTTTTTGAAACACCCTCCTCTATCTCTGGTGCAATCCTATGATCTGTCTCTGCCCCTGGCTGGGGTCTCAACATCCATCTGGTGGGATTTTAGCCCCATGGAGGTCCGAACTAATCATCTTCCCATGTGTACCTATCCATCGGGTATGGCCCTGAAACATCAACATATACACCCTCCATGGGCTCATAAGTCGCAAGTATCATAGCAATGTCAATCACATATAATCATCAAATTATTAAACATGTGCATGGAAACCCTTTTACCCAGACAAGTGCTCAAAGACATTATGCTAATATGCAAGCCAAGTTTGGAGGGGACGCTAGGACATCCTATCAGGCTAATGCTCATTGGATGTGGGATGTTCCTAGGAGAAGTCAAATCTAGGCCATGTGAGTGGATGAGGTGGTAAGGGATGTTTAGGCAATGGGTGCAGTGATAGCAGGGAAATGTATGGCTTACCTATGGGTGCCTCTGAAGAGGGTGAGCTGAACCTTGTCATGGATGAAAATGTTTCCAATCCCATTCATGCCTTTTATATTTTATATTTTATTCTTATTGCTTTTTATTTCAATAGGCTAGTTACGGGAAACTGCCTTGGCGTGGTGACCAGTGGTGGCAATGTTACCCACAAGCATTTCACGGAAGTAAGAAGGTTGTCTCATGATGAGACCCCCTTTCTCTTGGCTATGCCACCAAAAGCCACTACCCTGGCGTGGTGACCAACTGTTGGTAGTGTCATACTACTACATGCCCATGGACCTAATAGGCTGGCTCGTGATGAGACCCCCTATCCTCCAACTAGGTCTTGATTTATTATTTTTTATGGGTTCCTCTATTTCTTGTTGAGAATATTTTTATTTCTTTCTTGGGGATCCCTGGGCGAAGCATCTCAAGGTTTCATTCTTTTGGATTTTATATTTTTCCAGCTATTGTTACCTTCTGGGCCTCTAGCCCCTTCTTCCCACAAGGCAAGGTACAACCCTTAGATATTTGTCCAACCCAATGCTCAGACCAGTGTAATGGGATGGATGAGCGGGAGAAAGATGAAAATTTGTAAGTATGGTGGGATCGGACGATGGCCTTTCATGAATCCCCCCAGTGGCAGCTCAAACCCTATGGGTACCATCTTACTAGGGCATCCTGTCATTCCCCCCAGGTGTGGTCAAGTGGAAAGCATAAGGTCCAAGCACATGTTAGAATAAAAAAGATATAAATGCACATATTCAAAGCTTTTGAGGATCAAAGTGACACATACCATGATACCTAGACTCATTACCTCACGGAGAAAGATCCATTTCTGCTGCAGGACCATGCCGATGTGATGGATGTTGTTGTTGCTGACAAAGTGGAGGCGCTGAAGAATGAAAGGATGGACCCTCCAGGGCCATGCTCAAGTTGATCTGGCTCTCGGTACTGCATGTCTAGGACCTGTGGTCCTCGAGACATAATCTCCTTAGTTATCCCTAGGCTAGCGGATAAAAATACCATATCCTAATACCATCAATCTAACACCTAGAAGGCATCAATCATCAAGTGGAAAATGAATAAAACATAAATATATGTTGTTCTATAAGAACTATAACAGTCCTATAGGAAAGGTCCAAAAGATTCATACGGTTTGTTATTCCTACCTAAGACCAATAAACACTTAAACCATGATTAATGATGTTAAAATGAATTTCTAAGCCTAAGAAAACAATCCAAATGAGATTCTACAAAACTGTGAATTACTCTACAGGAAACATTGATTATTTGCATTAATCAACATATCTATGCATTAACATGCTAATTACCTTAAACAAATAAAATATTAACCTAAAACATGAAAGGCATGAAAGTGAAAGAATACAGAAGGGTCCTTGAGCTCTCTTGAGTGGGCCCTACCCAAGCAACACAAGGAACCTTGAAGATACTAATGAGTAGGAATATAGAAGTTCTTCATTGATTAATTAAAGCATGATACATCAATAGAGAAAATCTCCAAGTTCTCAAAGATATCTGAACAAAATGACAAGATTCAATTCTTCAACACTTAATTAAAAAACTCACTCTAAAGGCTAGTTCTTGGGATTCCTTTATACTAATAGCTATATTGAATCTTCCTTTCAATCAAGGAGATATTCCAAGGCTTTTCTCCTCAAGACTTGTTCAATCAGGATCCTCGTACTGGTGGTTGTCTTGTTGGTCCCCTGGAGTATAAGTTCAAGGATATTGGAATGAAGTGGTTCTTCCATGTCTGGCATTGAGTTGGTGGTAGGTGAGGGGAAAATATCCCCTAATTTTCTCCAAGCGCTGGGACCTATGACCTTCCATGTGTGGCTCGACCTGTTTGGATTAGGCTTCTTTCATAACATCATCATGAAAACCAAGCATAAACAAAAGCATGAATCATCACATCACAAACTCAAACTGATCTTGAAATAATTTGCAACCAACCATAATTTATATTAAGCATGGTCAAAACGTGATTTTATAGATACAAAGGTGGTCAAAAAGTGTGTTATTGATGGGCCTTTTGAAAGACATTATGGAGGTCCATCACTCCTCCCGCACCACCTATAGGTGCCCCCATCTACCCCTTTGTTGTATCTCCCTCTATTGCATCACACCTCAAAATTGGTGTCCACTTGATTGGTATCCCCATTTAGGAATTTATGGTGTCATCTCCTAATTCCACCCAACCTACCTCTGAGATGCACCGAGTAAAATATCCAATCTCTGCCAAAGGTTAGCTACTTAAATGAAAAGATTTATTGTCTATTTCCACTTAGAATCCAACTTCAAATCCACTTGGTGCCTTTGTTCTACCGGCCCCACCTCATCATCATGGAAACCATGTCGCTTCCCTACCACCTCTTGCTTCACAGGATCAATCAATATTGTTGATCCTTTCTCGGTTGGCTCCACATCTGCACAAAGAAAGAGTACCTATTAGTATCTAGTATAGATCAATAGTAAAATCAACTAAAATAAGAACACAATAGAATATATGCTAAAGTGTCATTATCACTTACCCATAGGCCCCCAATGCTCCCTTGGTGGAAGGAACATCCCTAAGTCCCCTCTGTAGTCAATCCCCATATGGGGGAACTCCAAAAGTTTCTATGGTGTCTCTTTCCACCACAAAAATAACTATAGGGTGAAGTATACCTACGTACTCCTCACCCATGCAGACCATCATCTCTCCCCACCACCACATTCACAACTCATTGGGACCTCCTCCTTGTATTACCACTTGCATGCGCAATAGTACCACCCACTTGTAAAAGAAGTAGTAAAGGAAGGAGCGAAAGATAAACTCTCCCTCCCTATAGGTGAAGAAACGTGTCAGTTGCATGAACCCCACCTCTCATAGAAGAGAGACCCAATAAAAATGGTGTCATGCACCACCTTCTCCACCACCAAAATTTGGTTTTCAATGATCCACTGGGTGCCTAAGTATCTGTATATCCTCACCACCATGGTCGCCATTTCCCATGTGGCTAAGTCACATATTGATGCAATTTCTATCGATTCCCCATTCTTACCCTCTAGGTTAGTACAATATTGGGCCACTAGTTGGCCCATTATCCTATCACCCTCCATGCAGGGCCTCAACTCACCCATCATCCCCCCGATGGAGATACCAGTCAAAAAATAAAAATACATGAGAGCACTCAGCTCTAGTGACCGAAACTGCATTGCAAATTGGTTCTCATCTAGTCGCCACATCTGAATCAACTTTTGTAATAACCCCTCATTTGAGTGTAGGAGGGGAAATTCAAAATATTTGAGTAGGACATACATCCTTAGATCATGTTTTATTGTTGAGTAGGCTCCCACCTCCCAACACAATTCCTCACATTCATGTTCACGCCAATGAACTGACATGGCTTGTTGCTAGTCAATTTGAGCACTTGTAGACACAAAAACCATAGTTTGGTTAGTTCTAGCAAGTATTGGTTAAAAAGTCGCGCTAGTTGCATGACTATATTTTATACATTCACATGAGATATCGACACGTTGTTTGAAAAATAGTCACAAGTGTCGCATGATTTTCCATGCAAATAGTCATGTGCCTATCCTCTTACCCTCCACACAACTCTCTAAATTGTCCAACAAACAATCATGAGATGTATCTGTGTGACTGTTCACTTTACAATTGTCAGAGTTGTGTGACTATCCAAAGCATAGCTGCACAAACTTCTTGTGCAAAGAGGATCTATGGAAGATACAAGAACCATGCTATAACACACCCGAGACTCACTTCTGGGCATATGCCACTATAATTCATACTTTGTCATATATGAAATTTTCAAAATTTCTTTTACCCTGCTCATCAATACTCTAGTACCATTAATTAATTGATTTCAGCCTTCCTAAAGGATTAAATAACCATATACTAAACTCTAATACCAACATGAAATATGCCATGCATATGCAACAATATGGAGTCTTAGCATCATGCAATTTAATGCATAACTTATGCATAACACATATCCACATTCAAAAATATAAATGTGCACAATAATAGCAATTAAGAACATAATTAGACATAATAAACATCATACAAAGAACATAACATAAATAAAACATATCTTTTATGAAATCACCAACTGGCTACAAACCTCTAACATTCTACCCAGCCATAGACATTGTTGATCTGACACTCTCAACAGAAGGTCACCCCTTAGCCGGGGCTATGAATCCACTAGGGAAAAGGATACATAAGCCAACTAAGGTCTCACAGTTAGCATAAACAATTTCTAAGACAAGGTACCAAACTCTAGAATCATTTCCAACCTGCAACCTCTCATTCTTGATCAGCCTGTACAACCCAAGAAAGTGTACCCCCTTCTTTGCACCAAAATCCCTCGGGCTATCCCACTTCCCTTCCTAGATCCCATCATAGGAAAATCAGTAAGCATTAGAGAATTGTGGCTCTAGGAACTACAACTACACTCAAGAGTCTCCAGGCACCCTCTAGGACTCACACCTAGGGAAAGTTATCCCAAACAATTCTCCCCCCGGGGATCTAGCCTTTCCTAAGAAAATGCAAGGATAACTGTTCACCCAAATTCACCTAGGATTCACAAGGTTCACCATGTTAGAGGGTTACAATAACTCATTATCTCACACCCAATATTCCCTAGAGAAAGAATGGCAAGCTTGAATGATGAAAATGATGGCTTCCTCACTAAGCCCAAACTTTTAATATGCATGTTCTCTTTTTTACAAGTGGAATTCAAAGAACTACTCACCCAAAACTAGGGAATTCATCCCCCCACTTGAGAAATCAGGATAAAAACATATGAATAAGACTTAGGCTATGACTTAGGATTAATTTAATATTTGACTTATCCCCCTTGGTTTAAGACCCTTTCCATAAGCCCTTATCCCCCTTTCCCTCTCATGGAGTCCTAGCCCCCAATACTCTCTTGTCTAACTTGGTCTATAGTTGTGATGTATTTTATTTATATCATGAGTGTTATTTACAATTTAAATTGATAGATTCACCATCCTTTCAACATATAGGATCTTCAGCCTAATATCACATAGGCACTCTAGCCCAAAACATATATACATAGGCACTCTAGCCCAAAACATATATACATAGACACTCTATCCCAAAACCCATACTGGCTCACCAACCTATATAACATATGTACATTTACAACCTAGGGATCAACTTGGGGGTATTACACTTGTGGCATGCCCCTCACATTCATTTGCATTCTCTCTTGAATGCAAAATTGAGGGTTTTCCATGTGATTTTAATGGCCTCTGGGCTCCCCCACCCACTCAATTCATTTACATTGTTGTATCCTAATTTGCTTGCAATATGTGAAATTGTCCAACGAATAATCAAGTATATGTTACATAATTGTTTTCTTGAAAACCGCATAACCCTATTGAAATATTCAAGGCCTTCCATATGGGCCCAAAAATCCTTAGATTAGAAAATTATACGAAAAAAAAACAAGGTGGGGAGGTGCCATCTTACCTAGAAGTCGTATAATTGAAAACCATCAGACAATTTGAGAATATCAATGTTGGAAGCTAGTGGATTCCAATGGCCTAGCTAAACTCTGTAAGGTACAAATGACTTGGACTTGTGATCCCCACCTTATTTATATGGCCCTTTATGAACTTCTAGTGGTCCATTTAGGAGTTTAGAGGCTCCATTAATTACGTCATTTGCACCATTGGCATTGTAGCATTTCCCCCTTCGACGACATTTGCTTCATTCATCACCATAGAAAAATTTCACCTAGGGGCCATTTCCCCCCCACTAAGTTCTACATATAGGCATGTGAGCTCACTAGCTCCATTTTTCCCATCCTTTGCACAAATCGATTTTTTATCATGAGTACTTTCACACTGGGTATTTGATTTTATGTGTGCAGGTTCTCATCGAGAGGCCATTTTTTTTACTAACCACATGCAACAAATCCCTAGGAACCTTCCCTTCAGGTATACTTATTCAAATTATCATGTAGCTACTCCCTCTATGTATGTTTCATTACCTAGTCTCCCCCACCTTGAATGTACCTTTAAGGATTCTCCCCTGTATCAACAAACAACTTCGCCCAATTCCACTTGCATTCAGCTACTACCTGCCGGTAACACTCCACCTTCATGGGTTTCCCTAGTTTTATAACCCCATCACATTTTCGAAATTCATGTCACTTTTCCCTTAGTATTGAGAGTCTATATAGTCTACATCTCAAAGAGAAAGCTTCATACTTCCCTCTCCTCTTACTATTGACCCACACCCACAAACTCCTAGTTGCTCACATTTTTTTAGTTGGTTATGCTAAATGCTTCAATGCATTCCATTGTCATATCATCTCCTT
>JZKD02S2307789.1:373400-402039 GCA_000966675.3 Picea glauca | reverse complement strand
TACAAAATACATAAATTTAATGGATATATTTAACCCAAAATACATAACTAACCGTTTATATAAATCTTACAGATATTCTATATATCTTCTTCTTTGATTCAAATTTGATCATATCCAAATTTACATAATTGGGGATGGCTGTTTATCCACTTTGACAACACTTAGTACTTGAATCAAAAGTCAACCTCCAAACTTTATGCATTGTCTAAGGGAATGCTCCTTTACAAATTTGACTGGGAAATTAAAAAACGATCATTAGAGTGATAGTTATTCAGCTAATGAATGAATAGAGTAATCCCTGGCCACTTAATAACAAAAAGTAGTGTTATGAGAACCATGATAATCCCAAGACCAAGTACTTCATAAACGCAAGGAAAGAATAACCCAAAACCGAGTTTTTTTCAATGATGAATGGTGAAATGTAAACAAAGTAGACTTCTCTTTGACCCGGGATTGAAAGCTGTCTATTCTTATGTTTCTTACATTCTTACGATAACGAACATAATTCCCATTCGTGAAGATGTTATGATTGAAAGTTTTTTTTAATATAATTTTTGTAATGGATACAATGAATCCATGATATAAGGTGTATTCTAAAAGTTTTTATTAATTTTGTTCAAAATTTTATGAAAATTCGTTGGAAGTGTAAATTTGAGTAGTAAAATTATATTATAAATTTTTTAAAATATAATTTAAATAATAGAAAATTATAATTTTATTTAAATTTATATCATTAAATTTTTATAAAAACATTTAAACAACATTAACAATATAAAATTGTCTTTCATTTTCTCCCTAATAAAATTTGATAATGAAATCTTCTATATTGTTGTATATTGTATTGTATGGGAAAATATGGAAACAAATTTATTCTAAACTACATGTTTGAAAAGATAGACGACTTAAAACCTGAAGAAAGGGTTTATCTTTCCTCTATGTTTCAGTGGATGGAGACGACACTTCTTTTGGACAAACATTCCTTGTTGCCGTCCTTTTTAAGGTTGCAGAAGTCCTTACCCCGCAGTTATTATTGGAATTATACTGCATGTTTTGTTGGAATGCGCAGTCCCATGGTTGACATCCGTAGGAAATGACTGCTTATTAAAGGTACCGCTAGCTAATATTTTTCATAAGAGATCCACACACTCGTCAAAATGCTTAATGGGCAGATTTTCATTCTTCCTAAATATAGTTGGGTTTTCAGCCGTTAATCTCTTCATTTACCTTTTAAAAAAATTATTAACTAATTAAAAATACTTGTAAGTTTTAGTCTAAGATTAAGATTAAGATTAATATATATATATATATATATATATATATATATATATATATATAACCAAATTAAAATTAAAGGAAATCAATATAAATAAATGATTTGTCATTTGAAATTAATACATATACACCCAATCAAATTAAATGAAATTAATCTTAATAAAATTTTTCATTTTTATATTTATATTGTGTTTCAATGAATTAAAGGAAATCAATATAAATAAATGATTTGTCATTTGAAATTAATACATATACACCCAATCAAATTAAATGAAATCAATCTTAATAAATGATTTCTCATTTTTATATTGTGTTTCAATGTATTGTAATTTTAGTAAAGAAATGGGAGAGAAGACAGTGGTTCCACACAAACTAAAACTATGTTAATTAATCTATTAACATTAAATAATGTTATATGTTTATATATCAAGCTTTGGTTTAAGATAGACTCACTATCGAAGATTTATCAGTGAATAGGGACAGCTGGGGTTCTACCCTAGCCATTGCTCTGCACCAATTATGTTGTTGATGTCTGCTCAGATCTCGGTGATGCAGCACATGGACCTGGAGGCAGCCTTGAATGAGTTGCTGGAAGTATGTCACTCGAGCAACGATTATTATCTCTGAAGATTTCCAAGAGCTCCTTTTGTAGGATTTGGGGCAGTTAAGGTTTCTTCCTTAGCCGTCTCCCTTACTGCTTTCCACTGGTTCCTCATCTGACCGGCGTATTATTCCTCTTCATGTTCATGGTGGTTGGCGGTCGCTCTATTTTTCGTTGGTAGCTCCGCCCTCGTGGGTGGCTATGGTCTCTCTTGCTTGGAGTTTTGGTCCTGCGTGCTACGAATATGGTGGAGTGGATTTGTTCGGCTTCATCTCTCCGTATTCTTCTTGATCCGATTTGGGGTTTCCTTGGAGGCTCTCTCTCGGTGGTTTGATGGCCAGGTGTTGGATCCTTGGACTTGGGATCTGATGCATTTAGTAAAGGTTGTTGGGTTTTCTGCTTCTTTATGGAGGTTGGGTCAGAGCTTTGAGGTCCACTATTGGGCGTGCAGTGCTCCCACACTTTGAGGTCCATCATCGGGCGTGCAGCTTCTGAACTGTTTTTCCTGTAGATGCAAGGTTTTCCCTATTAATTATTAGCTAGATCTGGGCCCTTTGAAGCCTCTTTTAATTCTGTTTTTTTCCCATGTATAGGGATGTGCTTCGGGCACTTGTTAAATGTAATTTTCTCTATGTGGTTCCCTTTCTAGTTACTATATACTTGGTTATTTCCTTAATGAAATTATGAATTTTTTCTGTGGAAAAAAAGATAGACTCACTATCTTAACCATACTAACAACTTGTCCAGAGAATATCTCAACCACACACCAATTTAGGGGTTAACTAGTTAGAGAATATTTTTCATATTCAACTAACTCTAACAAGCTTCTAAATAATAGAACTAACTCATCATCAAGTTGAACAGATAAAGGTTGAAATGCAGAAATTGGGGACACTGGAGAAATTGGGGGAGCTCATCATCAGGTTGAACAGGAAAAGCCCTGAAATGCAAAAATTAGTGTGTGAGACCATCTATTCCATAGACTTTTGTTAGCCTTGTGGACATTAAAACAATTTTCTTTCTTTCTTTCTTTCTTTCTTCCATCCATATATCAATTGAATTTAGCTTGGATAATCGTAAGGAATGNTAGCTCCGCCCTCGTGGGTGGTTATGGTCTCTCTTGCTTGGAGTTTTGGTCCTGCCTGCTACGAATATGGTGGAGTGGATTTGTTCGGCTTCACCTCTCCGTCTTCTTCTTGATCTGATTTGGGGTTTCCCTGGAGGCTCTCTCTCGATGGTTTGATGGCCAGGTGTTGGATCCTTGGACTTGGGATCTGATGCATTTTGTAACGGTTGTTGAGTTTTCTGCTTCTTTATGGAGGTTGGGTTAGAGCTTTGAGGTCCACTATTGGGCATGCGGCTTCTGAACTATTTTCTGTAGATGCAGGGTTTTTGACATGTTTGTAACTATGTTTAGCGGCTTATTAGCTAGCTCTGGGCCCTCTCAAGCCTCTTTTAATTCTGTTTTTTTCCCATGTATGGGGATGTGCTTCGGGCACTTGTTAAATGTAATTTTCTCTATGTGGTTCCCTTTCTAGTTACTATATACTTGGTTATTTCCTTATAGCTAGTATATCCCTCCTAATGTAATTGTGTACCTCCTTAATGAAATTATGAATTTTTTCTGTAGAAAAAAAGATAGACTTATTATCTTAACCATACTAACAACTTGTCCAGAGAATATCTCAACCACACACCAATATAGGGGTTAACTAGTTAAAGAATATTTTTCATATTCAACTAACTCTAACAAGCTTCTAAATAATAGAACTAACTCATCATCAAGCTTCTAAATAATAGAACTAACTCATCATCAAGTTGAACAGATAAAGGTTGAAATGCAGAAATTGGGGATAGTGAAGAAAGTGGGGGAGCTCATCATCAAGTTGAACAGGGAAAGGGTTGAAATGCAAAAATCAGTGTGTGAGGCTGTCTGTTCCATAGACTTTTGTTAGCCGTGTGAACATTAAAACAATTTTCTTTCTTTCTTTCTTTCTTCCATATATCAATTGGGTTTAGCCTAGATAATTATAAGGAATGATTGTTATCCTCCCCACACTATAAAAACATGTTAAACTCATTATATTAAAAAAAACAAAAAAAACAAAAACTCTACCTCATGATATTTCCACTATACTAGATAAACATTATATCTAACTATTTTAAGGCTGTAAGTCAACACCAGCGAAATGGATTAGCTTAAAAGCATACCTGTGCGCAATTCTGGACACTACAGTTTACAGATTGGCGTATGCTACGACACAGAAATATTCTACCACAGAAAAGGTCAGATGAGTTTAAAATAAAAGAATCGTGGTCGATATTTAACCGTCCAGATGGGGAATAAACATGAAAAATAGCTTTCTACCCGGAGGTTGAAAACGGAATGGAATCAGATGATATATATTGATTGCTGTGAGGGACCACCATTATAAACTCAGATGATACGGAGTTGCTACCCAATGGCATTTGGGAAAAGCATAAGACATTGACTGCTGTGATGAATATGTACTCACAGGCAACTAAATAATAGAATGGAATCCAAGGCCCATTGATCGTATGAAAGCTTCGGCAGTGGCTGGCGTGATCTGTATTTTTCATTTGAGTCATTCATGTCTCAATCATCACTGAGATGCTCGGAAGAGCACATGATGATGATTATGGTCATTTTTTTTCTGACAAGTAAGGTGGGCACTGGCAGTGGCAGGGCCAATGTCAACGAAGTTATAATGATAATAATAATAGACCTGCTGGATAATACATACAGACAGTATGATTGCATCCATGTCAGTGTTTCTGCTGGTGCAACTCATGTGCATTTGGCAGATTCGAAGGAAGTGCGGGGAATTGCCAGATATTCTTTTTCGTTCGTATGTAATTCTCATGTCCCTGGCCCTCCGATTCCTCTATGTATCCAAGAATGAACGACACGAAACACGACAGATTATATTACCTCACGTCTCTCCCTTGGATGCACCAGGCAGGGCAGGGTCGGGTCCCAACCCGACCTTTTGGACAGACTGCATCTGGCGCAGCTGGATGTAATCTCGGATATATATATATATATATATATATATATATATATATATATATATCAATCAGCCTCGAATGACTTACATTGGATGCTTCGTTCGGAGGCCTCTCCAAGTCTTGCACGCGCGAGCTTTTGTCTTCATCTATCATTCATCTACACTTCATTATATCAATAGTGATCACTACGTATATACATATATGAATAGTTATGTTTTTACATTATTATAGTAATTAAATAGTGATCACGACGTATATACATATATGAATAGTTATGTTTTTTCCATAGTAATTAAATAGTGATCACGACGTATATACATATATGAATAGTTATGTTTTTTTCCTTGTTATAGTAATTTATTTTGGACTCGTTTAATTATGTAACAATTTCGGTAGCTTGTAAAAATTTAGAAATATTGGTTAATTTTTTTTTATGAGTTAGAGTTGACAAAATTCCCAGAGATATTAATTTACATGGTCAATTTTGGACTAGTTTAATTATGTAACAATTTCCGTAGCTTGTAAAAATTTAGAAATATTGGTTAATTTTTTTATGAGTTAGAGTTGACAAAATTCCCAGAGATATTAATTTACCATGGTCAAATTGTTGACTCAAAATTGAGCAAAACCTAATAGACATTGATTCGATATAAACAAATTTCAAATCACGGTAAAATTTTGTTCATGTTAAAAAAATTGTAAGAATTTTATCGGATTTACGATGGAAAAGTAGATCTGTTTGTTACAAAATCAGTTTACTCTATTATTAATGTAAACTTCTCATCACTCTTTTGAATTTAAGATAATAAAAACGCTTTACTTCTCATCTCTCTTTTGAATTTAAGATAATAAAAACGCTTTACTATATTAATGTAAACTTCTCATATCTTTTGAATTTAAGACCATAAAAAAGCTTTAATTTCTCATATCTTTTGAATTTAAGACCATAAAAACGCTTTAAGTTAAAGGCTTTATAAATCGGTTATTTTGAATTAGCTAGAAGAGAAACCAATATTTTTGACCTAAAATCTAATCAAAAACTTATTTTGAATAAACAGAATTATAGATATGAAATGTTAATATTAAACAATGAAGTTACAATAAACTTATTATAGAACATTTAATTTATTTTTATATTACAAACAACAATTCCTTACTTTTAATTTTAATTATGTAAGAAATAACTTTTTTTCAACCACTCCAAATAAAAGCTAAAAACTAATAATTATAAATAATTGTTATATTAATCCCGACATTTTGATGACATGTCGCACAGAAACGAAAAAGGGGAAAAATTGACCAGATCCCACGGAAGATGGTGATCATGGCTCTCGTGCAAAAGGTAAATTCCTTCATTATGTATTTATTTATCTTCTTTTAACTAAAAGCTAGCCTTATCCTAACTTGCGAAAACGAAAAAGAACAAACGTCGTGCTCCGTCCCACCAACCATAATTAGGCGTGGAAGGCGTCGTGCCCCAATTTTTGAATTTTAAGTTTATAATTAGGTGTGAAACTAACCATAATTAGGTAATTAGGTGTGGAAGGCGTCGTGCCCCAATTTTTGAATTTTAAGTTTATATTTGGACTAAGCATTGGTGTTAGGTTGGCTGGCAAGTTGTAAAAAAAAAAAAATAGAATCAAAGTGTTGTTTAAACATTTTATGTTTTAGATTTGTTTGAAGAAAATTGAGATTTCATTAACAATTGTATATCCTAATTTTGATGATGGTTGTTAAAAAAAGTCTAAAAAGTAAAACATCTCAAAATAGAAGATTGTCCAACATAGAAGATTGTCCATGTTGTTGTAAGTCTTATGCTCTTACATTGTTTACCTTGTAACAATCTATCTCCAATATACATTATCTAATCTCACATTCTTTACCTTGTATCAATCTACCACCAATATACCTTATCTAATGGCCTTATTTGTATGAGTCATATCCATTAAAATCTGTTTTTCTATTGTTAATAAACCCAATTCTTTTGACATTGTTGTTGTTATCATTGTTTCTTTTGTTTATGGTGTTGGCACTCTTAGAGGTAAAATGTGGATTTTGTTTGTTCTCTACAAATGTTGTCCCTTTGAGAGGTAAAATGTGGATTTTGTTTGTTCTCTACAAATGTTGTCCCTCAAAGAGGTAAAATGGGGAGTTTGTTTGTTCTCCACAAACAACATGTAACTTCTTGCATTTGTTCTTTGAATCTATTTTGTGTTTCATTTTTCGTTTAGTAACCTACTAATCCATATATGTTTATAGTAATGCAAGAGTTTTTCCATTGCATAGGTAAGCTCTATTACTCCATGTGAAATAGCATGCAAGGCTCATTTGTCCTCACATATCACTCTAGATAGTCCCATCCAAGATCATTCTCGACACACTTCTCAATAAGTTTATTCTCTAGTGAGTTGCATTCATCCTGCAATTATGATTATGAAGGAGACATCCCTATGAATGTGATAATAGGTTCCTCGGTAAATTTGTAGAGGGTTAAATGACATCTTGTTTATGTACTTTTGGTTTGATTTTAAGGAGGTATTATTCATTACTATGATCGTCTTGATGTCGCTTGTTGTGGCCTAGTTTTGACTAAGTATTAGAGAAAATTATTGTTCAATAGAAAAGGAATCCATAGAAGACATGAAACCATAAAAGCCTAAGTATGTGAAATCACAAAAAAATGAGTACACAAAGACCAAGGAGTCATCTCATAAACCCTTTGCGCCTAGTCTCACTAACCATTTACATTTTTTCCTAAATGTGCAAACATTTCTGTATGAGTGGGTTAGAATTGAAAAAGTCCCTAGTATATTTGGGAATCTTTTGTAACCACCTTAGTTGCCTATATATATGAGGATTTCTATGTAAAGACTCTAGTTGGTTGGTCAATGGTGCTATTATATTGAGCTAGTTATGAGAGACTTATGTTTTAGTGTTAGTTCAATTTTGTTTTAGTGTTAGTTCTATCGATTGTAGATGTATAATCTCTTACTGTTATGAGATGTAATGCTTGTTCTGCTAATACAATGGAACATTTTTTTTCTCATGTTTATGGGTTTGTGGCATACATGGATGATGTGTACATTGTTTTCTTTATTGTGATTGTGTTAAATTTGTTAGCTTTAATGAATGTGATTAATGGTTAATTAATGGATCCGACACCCCTACTAAATATTCAACAATTTGCACATCACTGAAACGATAATTATCAAATATGCCTCCGATGAGACCTCCTACCTTCGGAAGGTTGAATTTGTTGGCATACTAGACTACCATAGAAATTTGCTGGACACTTTCTACGAATCCTACATCTTCCATAAAGCCAACAACATGGTTTTACATGCCAAGAAAGTGAATACATAGGTAAAGATGTTGCAAGATTTAAAGATATCACATATTTGAGTAAATTTTCATGTGATATTTTGGGAGGAGTTCCAAGTAAACTTGCACAAATGATTGGAAAAACTCATGGAGAATTATCGATGTTGGCTTCCTTGGCCAAGAGTTGAGTGGACTGTTGAGAACTTGTTAAAGATCCAGTAGTATGACCATAAGTTGACATGAGCGATAGATTTTTGGTTTAAAGGTTGTGGAAGGCTATGCTTTGGAACTTGTGGTGGAATGTCATCAGTGTTTGACCAAGGTGATATAATTTTTCAAGAGAGGGAAACTTGGAAGATTGATTGAAGAAATACATGTATGGATAAAAATATTGATGGTGGAAGGGGGTATGATACGAAGCCCCACTGAGATGGAAGCGTAAGCCCTATGTAGCGGAGTGGAATGAGAGGAGAACCTGAAAGGCAAAGTCAGTGTCATAAGTTGCTTGAAATATCGATGATGCTAAAGACAAAAAATATTAAAAGAGAATGATAGAAACAACATTAAAAGTGCAAAGACCTTGTAGAAAGTTCGTGGTAGGAAGAAATGGAAAAGATCCATACTAGGTGTGTTGGGGATTTTATTGCATGGGTGTACAAAATATCCTTTGTTAATATAGGATATGAACTAAACAATATACAATGATTAGTTTAGGGACAAGCACAAGAGTATTACCACTGCAAAGTAAAGCAAAGAAGCATGCATAAAACTAAACTACAAATTAAATTACAAGTATACCATTCAAACATAAAAACTTGGAGGGAAACAACAATATGTATATATTAGTCCAATGGAAAGGTATGAACATGAGTAACAACACCCAGAAGAATGGTTGGATGCAAATGAGCTCCAAGACTCTCCTTGGGATGGGTCATTTTTCTTCTTGAAATCCCTCTCTAACAATGGCGAATGAAGAAGTCTTTGTTCTTTGAGGAAATAACACAAACAAGCATGAAGCGATGAACAATAGATATGAGAGAGTAAGATAGATGATCTTCCATTCCTACACCATAACCTTATAATTCTTCTCTTTTTTCAAATGTTGCCCCATGGATTTCATTTATAGAGAATTTATGAACTCTTTGAAGAACTAGTTCCATTGTGAAAGCTCTTCGTTCAAAATGGAGATCCCAATGCTTGAAAGGGACTTTGGAAGGCCAAAGTACTCCTCATAAAATGGAAGAGATCTCGAATTTTTCTTGTACATAAACCTAGATCTACTAAACTAGGCCTACCTTTTTAAATGCATTGAAGGGGTCACGCTCACTCATGTGAGTAGACTTGCATGAATTTTGAAGGAAATATCATGCAAGTTGTGTGAGTGTCGATGCAATAAAGTCATGCAAGTGTATAAAAACCCACTTTGCAATGTTTTTCCCCTTTCTCTTTGAGGTGAAGTAATGATGCAGGAGCATCCGCAACATCCGCAATTCATCATACGAACCAGTGCGAGGAGAAAGAAGAGACAGCTGGACAAGCCAGCAAACTTCAGATTTTGAATTTTACCTTGGTATTGTTGCGCCGCTGTTTAACTAAAGGCATTCAAAGCTGAGCGCACTTGTAATGTAAAATAGATAAGGAGGCATTTAACAGTTTTAAATGCTGGTAGATAGGGTTAGCTGTAGATTAGACARTTTTACTTTCGAGAGGGAAAACAGAGTATAGACACCCTCCCTTTGTACATTGTATGATCATTCTCATTTTATACAGGAGCAAGGGAGAGCAAGCAGAGAATTTGAAAAGAACTTCCATGTACAGATATTGAGTTAATAGGAAGAGCTTTGATTCAATTCCATGGATGTGGTTGATCTCTGTGTGTTGTTAATATTATGTTTTTGCATGCTTGCTTCCTTTTATGCTTATCTTTTATATGCTGCATATGTGATTGCGTATCAAGTTCATAACCTGAGAGAATGAGTTTCAATTGTTTCTCTGCTTAGGCCAGGAGATTCCTGCATAGAGTGCAGTTGAATTCCTCCGCATAGAGTGCGTTGAGGAGGCAAAGCAGTTGAACCTTTGTTCTCTGWTGCCCAGGGYTACGTTRGGTTGTTCGAACCGTGCAGGTGAGTGCAGRTCGAATTGAAKTCTCAGAGMYGAGTCTGGGAGAMAGAGGAYTGGACCGTGTTRGCAGGGTTGCACAGGTCTAGACGGCTTTAACGCTTCGAGAGCTGTTGGAAGTCGAACACAGGAAGAACGTGAGAAGTCTCTGAAGGAGTCAAAGAGAGATCAAGCTCAGGAGGGGCAGTTCCTTGTAAGCATATCAGGAACAGGCCTGGAAAAAAATACCTTTGTGTCGCCGTGGGAACAGACTCTGTGGAGTTCTTACAGGACAAAGGTGGCGAAGCGGAGGATTCTCAAGAGGAAGAGAATCAACGACTTAGAGTTGTCAAGGAGAAGCCTGAAATCCCGAGGACCATCCGATCGTGGACGAGTTGCGCGGAAGATAACCCGTGAACACAGGTGTGGAGAACCAAAGTCCATCGGACTTCGGGGTTTCGGCGTTCGATGTTTCGGGGTTTTCGACCATAAGGAAATTTGTATTGTGGATTCGCGATCCACGAAATCCTGAAGAGAACGTGGCAAGGCGGGTCCCCAAGACATAGTGGGAGACAGGTGGCGTTGAGCCGAGAGATCGGCATTTCGGCACTCGGGGTTTTACATTGCATATAAATTGCGTTCGCGTGAACCGCGAACCCCCGAGTTGCGATATCCCGATATCCAAAAGGTTGACCCCATTGACCATCAGGGTTCGGGGTTTGAAGTTACATGTGATCGTGCTTATAAAGTTCGCGAGACCGCGAATTCCGATTTCCCGATTTCCGAAAGGGGAATCTCCGAAGGAGTTACTGTGGGTAAAGAACTCCCGAGGGAGTTGGAAGAGCTTTGACTCTTCGGGCTGTGAGCGAAGAAGGTCCTGGTGGGAGCAGCGTGCTCGGTGAGGGGTGAGTTGGCATCAAGTAAAGTAGCCATGAGGTATCCTTATTGTGTTGTATTCTTTCCAATAGATGATGTTTTTAGATGATCACCTAAATGTCTCTTGTGAGTGAAATTGAGGTGATAACAGTTTCCCCCTAATTTGTGAGGTTAGGATCTACCATATAGCTCAAATACATCAATGTTTTCTATCTCACGGGCTTGTAACTTCTTAGAGAGAGATATTTGATCAAGAATAAATAACTTCCCCTGGAAAAGTGATGAATCCCACTTGAAAATGACCAAACATACATGTGTAAATGATCTTTTATACAAATGAGGCAGGCATTCCCATGCTCGTGAAATTATCAAAATCCATTACAATAGAAGAGATGTGTGCTTTGGATTTATGTTTGAACATTATGATTCATTTGTATGGTGAATAATATTGTAACTGGAAAATCCTAGATGTGGAAACATGTATTTCCTGCATGGGCACTTGTAACAATAGAGGATTTTTTATTAGAAAGGGCCCTAGAACATGAGGTGAGCAATGTGAAAAAAATCTCCTACTTGGGGGAATTGATAGCCATACAAACCCAAGGGTCTTCAACTATAACTGGAAAATGAGACCATTATCAATGTATGACCCACCCTGAGGTGAAAATGATCTGATGTCAAACATTAAGGGAGCCAATTGAAGCATAGAGAAATGATACTCTCTTTGTCCAGTCCACGGTTCACCATAAATAATGGAAATGGGAACCAAGATACAATAGGAACTCTTGGAATAACACGAGTTGGTGTTGACAGGAGTGAAAATGTGAGAATGAAGGATGGGAGGTCCCTCGATATCAATGAAGGATAATCCAAGTACTAATCTATAATGGGGGAGTATTTTGATAATAATGGATGAGTTGGTCAAATAAGGATGAGACTCAAGACTTTCCTTGAGTGGAGCATAAATTATGACTTACAAGGGTGAAGACAAAAACCAACTAGACATAATATGACCAGATGTCAAAGGACAACTAGATATGAGAATGTATGTCATACTAGGACCGAGGGTAAGTGGATAAAATGGAAAGATAGATGATGAAGGAAACGGTGGGAATCACAATGATGAGTATTGGGATGTGGGAGGTGCTATCGACAACTATAATCAGTGTATGCACATGTGACTCAATGCAAATGATTTTACCAAGGGTGACGAGGATTGTTTCTAAGTGTGAAAGAGACACCATCAGATAATATGGTACAAGTGTTGATGTTTCCCTCATTGTTTTTGAAGCTTTTTGGTGTTTTTTCAATTATTAATTAATACATGAATCCAGATACATTAAAAACAAGGAGACATGTGCCCTGAATGTGTGACCAAGTTGCTTTTCCATGCATGGCTAGAGTAGTGAAAGCGAAAAAGGATGGGACCCCTAGGGTGGGTCTCCTTGGGGGGAGGTTAATAAGTGATGAAGTGGAATGTAGATGGTTTACTAGTCATGAAGGAGATGATATGACAATGGAATGCATTGAAGCATTTAGCATAACCAACTATAAAAATGTGAGCAACTAGGAGTTTGTGGGTGTGGGTCAATAGTAAGAGGAGATGGAAGTATGAAGATTTCTCTTTGAGAAGTAGACTATATAGACTCTCAAGACTAAGAGAAAAGAGACATGAATGTCGAAAATGTGATGGGGTTCTAAAACTAGGGAAACCCATGAAGGTGGAGTGTTACCGACTGGTAGCAGCTGAATGCAAGTGGAATTGGGCGAAGTTGTTTGTTGATCCAGGGGAGAATCCTTAAAGGTACATTCAGGGTGGGGGGGACTAGGTAATGAAACATACATAGAGGGAGTAGCTACATGATAATTTGAATAAGTATACCTGAAGGAAAGGTTCCTAGGGATTTGTTGCATGTGGTTAGTAAAAAAAATGGCCTCTCGATGAGAACCTGCAAACATAAAATCAAATATCCAGTGTGAAAGTACTCATGATAAAAATCCATTGGTGCAAAGGATGGGGAAAATGGAGCTAGTGAGCTCACATACCTATCTGTAGAACTTAGTGGGGGGGAAATGCCCCCCAGGTGAAATTTTTTATGGTGATGAATGAAGCAAATGTCGTCGAAGGGGGAACTGCTAGAATGCCAATGGTGCAAATGACGTAATTAATGGAGCCTCTGAACTCTTAAATGGACCGTTGGAAGTTCAGAAAGGGTCATTTAAATAAGGTGGGGATCACAAGTCCAAGTCATTTTTACCTTACAGAGTTTACCTAGACCATTGGAGTCAACTAGCTTCCAACAATGCTATGCTCAAATTGTCTGATGGTTTTCAATTATGCGACTTCTAGGTAAGATGTCACCTCCCCACCTTGTTTTTTTTTTGTATAATTTTCTAATCTAAGGATTTTTGGGCCGATATGGAAGGCCTTGAATATTTCAATAGGGTTATGTGGTTTTCAAGAAAACAATTATGTAACATATACTTGATTATTCGTTGGACAATTTCACATATTGCAAGCAAATTAGGATACAACAATGTAAA
This sequence comes from Picea glauca, assembly GCA_000966675.3. NCBI lineage: Eukaryota > Viridiplantae > Streptophyta > Pinopsida > Pinales > Pinaceae > Picea > Picea glauca. The sequence continues at coordinate 388,298 of JZKD02S2307789.1, read as the reverse complement.
TGAATTGAGTGGGTGGGGGAGCCCAGAGGCCATTAAAATCACATGGAAAACCCTCAATTTTGCATTCAAGAGAGAATGCAAATGAATGTGAGGGGCATGCCACAAGTGTAATACCCCCAAGTTGATCCCTAGGTTGTAAATGTACATATGTTATATAGGTTGGTGAGCCAGTATGGGTTTTGGGATAGAGTGTCTATGTATATATGTTTTGGGCTAGAGTGCCTATGTATATATGTTTTGGGCTAGAGTGCCTATGTGATATTAGGCTGAAGATCCTATATGTTGAAAGGATGGTGAATCTATCAATTTAAATTGTAAATAACACTCATGATATAAATAAAATACATCACAACTATAGACCAAGTTAGACAAGAGAGTATTGGGGGCTAGGACTCCATGAGAGGGAAAGGGGGATAAGGGCTTATGGAAAGGGTCTTAAACCAAGGGGGATAAGTCAAATATTAAATTAATCCTAAGTCATAGCCTAAGTCTTATTCATATGTTTTTATCCTGATTTCTCAAGTGGGGGGATGAATTCCCTAGTTTTGGGTGAGTAGTTCTTTGAATTCCACTTGTAAAAAAGAGAACATGCATATTAAAAGTTTGGGCTTAGTGAGGAAGCCATCATTTTCATCATTCAAGCTTGCCATTCTTTCTCTAGGGAATATTGGGTGTGAGATAATGAGTTATTGTAACCCTCTAACATGGTGAACCTTGTGAATCCTAGGTGAATTTGGGTGAACAGTTATCCTTGCATTTTCTTAGGAAAGGCTAGATCCCCGGGGGGAGAATTGTTTGGGATAACTTTCCCTAGGTGTGAGTCCTAGAGGGTGCCTGGAGACTCTTGAGTGTAGTTGTAGTTCCTAGAGCCACAATTCTCTAATGCTTACTGATTTTCCTATGATGGGATCTAGGAAGGGAAGTGGGATAGCCCGAGGGATTTTGGTGCAAAGAAGGGGGTACACTTTCTTGGGTTGTACAGGCTGATCAAGAATGAGAGGTTGCAGGTTGGAAATGATTCTAGAGTTTGGTACCTTGTCTTAGAAATTGTTTATGCTAACTGTGAGACCTTAGTTGGCTTATGTATCCTTTTCCCTAGTGGATTCATAGCCCCGGCTAAGGGGTGACCTTCTGTTGAGAGTGTCAGATCAACAATGTCTATGGCTGGGTAGAATGTTAGAGGTTTGTAGCCAGTTGGTGATTTCATAAAAGATATGTTTTATTTATGTTATGTTCTTTGTATGATGTTTATTATGTCTAATTATGTTCTTAATTGCTATTATTGTGCACATTTATATTTTTGAATGTGGATATGTGTTATGCATAAGTTATGCATTAAATTGCATGATGCTAAGACTCCATATTGTTGCATATGCATGGCATATTTCATGTTGGTATTAGAGTTTAGTATATGGTTATTTAATCCTTTAGGAAGGCTGAAATCAATTAATTAATGGTACTAGAGTATTGATGAGCAGGGTAAAAGAAATTTTGAAAATTTCATATATGACAAAGTATGAATTATAGTGGCATATGCCCAGAAGTGAGTCTCGGGTGTGTTATAGCATGGTTCTTGTATCTTCCATAGATCCTCTTTGCACAAGAAGTTTGTGCAGCTATGCTTTGGATAGTCACACAACTCTGACAATTGTAAAGTGAACAGTCACACAGATACATCTCATGATTGTTTGTTGGACAATTTAGAGAGTTGTGTGGAGGGTAAGAGGATAGGCACATGACTATTTGCATGGAAAATCATGCGACACTTGTGACTATTTTTCAAACAACGTGTCGATATCTCATGTGAATGTATAAAATATAGTCATGCAACTAGCGCGACTTTTTAACCAATACTTGCTAGAACTAACCAAACTATGGTTTTTGTGTCTACAAGTGCTCAAATTGACTAGCAACAAGCCATGTCAGTTCATTGGCGTGAACATGAATGTGAGGAATTGTGTTGGGAGGTGGGAGCCTACTCAACAATAAAACATGATCTAAGGATGTATGTCCTACTCAAATATTTTGAATTTCCCCTCCTACACTCAAATGAGGGGTTATTACAAAAGTTGATTCAGATGTGGCGACTAGATGAGAACCAATTTGCAATGCAGTTTCGGTCACTAGAGCTGAGTGCTCTCATGTATTTTTATTTTTTGACTGGTATCTCCATCGGGGGGATGATGGGTGAGTTGAGGCCCTGCATGGAGGGTGATAGGATAATGGGCCAACTAGTGGCCCAATATTGTACTAACCTAGAGGGTAAGAATGGGGAATCGATAGAAATTGCATCAATATGTGACTTAGCCACATGGGAAATGGCGACCATGGTGGTGAGGATATACAGATACTTAGGCACCCAGTGGATCATTGAAAACCAAATTTTGGTGGTGGAGAAGGTGGTGCATGACACCATTTTTATTGGGTCTCTCTTCTATGAGAGGTGGGGTTCATGCAACTGACACGTTTCTTCACCTATAGGGAGGGAGAGTTTATCTTTCGCTCCTTCCTTTACTACTTCTTTTACAAGTGGGTGGTACTATTGCGCATGCAAGTGGTAATACAAGGAGGAGGTCCCAATGAGTTGTGAATGTGGTGGTGGGGAGAGATGATGGTCTGCATGGGTGAGGAGTACGTAGGTATACTTCACCCTATAGTTATTTTTGTGGTGGAAAGAGACACCATAGAAACTTTTGGAGTTCCCCCATATGGGGATTGACTACAGAGGGGACTTAGGGATGTTCCTTCCACCAAGGGAGCATTGGGGGCCTATGGGTAAGTGATAATGACACTTTAGCATATATTCTATTGTGTTCTTATTTTAGTTGATTTTACTATTGATCTATACTAGATACTAATAGGTACTCTTTCTTTGTGCAGATGTGGAGCCAACCGAGAAAGGATCAACAATATTGATTGATCCTGTGAAGCAAGAGGTGGTAGGGAAGCGACATGGTTTCCATGATGATGAGGTGGGGCCGGTAGAACAAAGGCACCAAGTGGATTTGAAGTTGGATTCTAAGTGGAAATAGACAATAAATCTTTTCATTTAAGTAGCTAACCTTTGGCAGAGATTGGATATTTTACTCGGTGCATCTCAGAGGTAGGTTGGGTGGAATTAGGAGATGACACCATAAATTCCTAAATGGGGATACCAATCAAGTGGACACCAATTTTGAGGTGTGATGCAATAGAGGGAGATACAACAAAGGGGTAGATGGGGGCACCTATAGGTGGTGCGGGAGGAGTGATGGACCTCCATAATGTCTTTCAAAAGGCCCATCAATAACACACTTTTTGACCACCTTTGTATCTATAAAATCACGTTTTGACCATGCTTAATATAAATTATGGTTGGTTGCAAATTATTTCAAGATCAGTTTGAGTTTGTGATGTGATGATTCATGCTTTTGTTTATGCTTGGTTTTCATGATGATGTTATGAAAGAAGCCTAATCCAAACAGGTCGAGCCACACATGGAAGGTCATAGGTCCCAGCGCTTGGAGAAAATTAGGGGATATTTTCCCCTCACCTACCACCAACTCAATGCCAGACATGGAAGAACCACTTCATTCCAATATCCTTGAACTTATACTCCAGGGGACCAACAAGACAACCACCAGTACGAGGATCCTGATTGAACAAGTCTTGAGGAGAAAAGCCTTGGAATATCTCCTTGATTGAAAGGAAGATTCAATATAGCTATTAGTATAAAGGAATCCCAAGAACTAGCCTTTAGAGTGAGTTTTTTAATTAAGTGTTGAAGAATTGAATCTTGTCATTTTGTTCAGATATCTTTGAGAACTTGGAGATTTTCTCTATTGATGTATCATGCTTTAATTAATCAATGAAGAACTTCTATATTCCTACTCATTAGTATCTTCAAGGTTCCTTGTGTTGCTTGGGTAGGGCCCACTCAAGAGAGCTCAAGGACCCTTCTGTATTCTTTCACTTTCATGCCTTTCATGTTTTAGGTTAATATTTTATTTGTTTAAGGTAATTAGCATGTTAATGCATAGATATGTTGATTAATGCAAATAATCAATGTTTCCTGTAGAGTAATTCACAGTTTTGTAGAATCTCATTTGGATTGTTTTCTTAGGCTTAGAAATTCATTTTAACATCATTAATCATGGTTTAAGTGTTTATTGGTCTCGGGTAGGAATAACAAACCGTGTGAACCTTTTGGACCTTTCCTATAGGACTGTTATAGTTCTTGTAGAACAACATAGATTTATGTTTTATTCATTTTCCACTTGATGATTGATGCCTTATAGGTGTTAGATTGATGGTATTAGGATATGGTATTGTTATCCCCTAGCCTAAAAAGAACTAAGGAGATTATATCTTGAGGCCCACGGGTCCTAGACATGGAGTACCAAGAGCTAGATCAACTTGAGCATGGCCCTAGAGGGCCCATCCTTTCATTCTTCAGCGCCTCCACTTTGTCAGCAACAACAACATCCATCACATCGGCCAGGTCCTGTAGCAGAAATGGATCTTGCTCCATGAGGTAATAAGTCTGGGTATCATGGTATGTGTCACTCTGATCCTCAAAACCTGTGAATATGTGCATTTATATCTTTTTTCTTCTAATGTGTGCTTGGACCTTATGATTTTCCACTTGACCACACCTAGGGGGAATGACAGGATGCCCTAGTAATATGGTGCCCATAGGGTTTGAGTTGCCACTGGGGGGATTCATGAAAGGCCATCATCCGATCCCACCATACTTACAAATTTTCATCTTTCTCCCGCTCATACATCCCATTACACTGGTCTGGGCATTAGGTTGGTCAAATATCTAAGGGTTGTACCTTGCCTTGTGGGAAGAAGGGGCTAAAGGCCCAGAAGGTAAAAGTAGTTGGAAAAAGATAAAATCCAAAAGAATGAAACCTTGAGATGCTTCGCCCAAGGATCCCCAAGAAAGCAATAAAAATCTTCTCAACAAGAAACAGAGGGACCCATACAAAATAATAAATCAATACCTAGTTGGAGGATAGGGGGTCTCATCACGAGACAACCTATTAGGTCCATGAGCATGTAGCGGTATGACACTACCAACAACTGGTCACCACGCTAAGGTAGTGGCTCTTGGTGGTATAGCCAAGAGAAAGGGGGTCTCATCACGAGCCAACCTTCTCATTTCCGTGAAATGCTTGTGGGTAACATTGCCACCACTGGTCACCACGCCGGAGCAGTGTCCCCTAACTAGCCTCTTGAAAGAAAAAGTAATAAGAATAAAAGATAAAAGACATGAATGGGCTTGGAAACATTTGCATCCATGACAAGGTGCATCTCACCCTCTTCAGAGGCACCCACAGGTAAGCCATGCATTTCCCTATTATCACTGCACCCATTGTCCAGACATCCCTTACCACCTCATCCACTCACATGGCCTAGATTTGACTTCTCCCGGGATCATCCCACATCCAATGAGCAATAGCCCAATAGGATATCCTAGCGTCCCCTCCAAACTTGGCTTGCATATTAGCATGATGTCTTTGAGCACTTGTCCGGGTAAAAGGGTTTCCACGCACATGTTTAATAACTTGATGATTATATGTGATTGACATTGCTATGATACCTACGACTTATGAGCCCATGGAGGGTGTATTTGTTGATGTTGCAGGGCCATACCCGATGGACAGGTACACATAGGCAGATGATTAGTTCGAACCTCCATGGGGCTAAAATCCCACCAGATGGATGTTGAGACCCCAGCCAGGGGCAGAGACAGATCATAGGATTGCACCAGAGAGAGAGGATGTTTCACCAGGGACAACCTGACAGGCCTGGACTCAGGGGGGTTGTGCCCTTTCCACCATGATGTAGGCCTTGGAAGGCCCATGTCGTCACCCAGGTCACCCATGACGTCACCCAGCGTTTTGGGATGTTTTGGAGGCAGTTGTGTGCCAAGTGGCACGTGTGGCAGGTTCCTGAGGCCCAAGGAGGTCTAACGTTTTGCTCCAGGAGGCCAACGTTGGCCAAAAAGGGCCTAATGTCACCCTAAAAGGGCATGATGTCACATTATTAGCTTGTTTTAGGGTTTAATTATGACATTTAATGTAAAAATTGGATATTATTTACAACTGGCCATGTCAACCTTTTTTACCTAATTCTAGTCATTAGTATTGTATAAATAGGGGGAAAATCCCTCTTATGTTTTATCATCTTTCACTCACACTTGTCAAAAGGCCAATTTTCTTGAAGCATGAGCTAAGGCCTTTCCATTGCAACACCTTAGTACCCATTGCTTCATCCTAGCCGATTTTGCTTCATCATTGAGTTAAAGAGCGAGGAAATATACTAAGGCCTAGGGTTACCTACACCTTAGTAGCTAGTTTCCCCTAGGGTTTGATAGTTGGAGCCTTGGGTTACCAACACTCCAACCCATCATTATCTCTTGTCTTTGAATCTGCATTATCATTTTTCTTCAACATTTGTTGTTGCATTATTGACTACATTTTCCCTAAAAGCACTAGTCTAAGTTCTATCTTGAGCAATTGATCAACACAACCTTCAAAACCTACTCTTTGAGCAACCTACTAACACTTTCTAACCCTAGAATAGCCTAACCTACTAACAATATTTTTTTTGTTATTAAAGTAATCTACATCCATTAGATGCAGCATTAAAATCTCATAAAAGCATTTGAAAAAATTGAATTACATTGTCTTATTTGCTTCTATCTAATGCTAGTGTTATGATTTCAATGGTTAATGATTTTCAGTCATTTTGAAGCTACTTTCAAGACATTTTATGTGAAGTATTGCTCTATAAAGATTGTTGTTATAAAAAAATTATTTACTTCATCATATTCAACAAAAAAAAATTCTCAAGAAAGTCCATGGTTTTATGAAGTGCTAACCAACAAGTATACTTGCAAATATATCTAGTTTATTGTTGCTTTGTTCTGGGCATGTACATTTGACATATTATCTTTTCATTAGTTATAAAACCAGACTTTCTGATCGGTGGTGACTTGTGAGAGGGGATATTTATCTAGCCACTTTGACTTTTCCTTCTCAAAACCCCAGGTCACCGGGGACGTCTCCCCTAGGCCTACCACCCTAAATAGAAAGAGACATCTTATTGAGGTGACGGTGATAGGATAGTCTCCCGTTACACCAATTTTCTCTCCATTACCTTCTCTTCTATCAAAGTACAAATTGTGCGATAACATTTTGGCGCCGTTGTCAGGGAACATGGAGTCAATATTCCTCAACGACATTTTTTCGGTAAGCCTTATCCAAGAACCTTTGTATTACAATCTTACCTGGAGACTCGACTGAGGGTGATCCCCTCATCCCTTTGATAGTTTCAAAAAAATTATCTGGTGACTCCACTAACCTTTTCCTAGGTGCCACCTTACTCTCAATTCTGTGGCATTTCCAAGTTATGGGATCATGGCATCCTTGGAACAAGTATATCCGAATATTCATTTCAAAAGTCTTTAAGGATATTCGACTGATTTTGATACAAAATGGTCAAGCAACCCTCCAATATTTGAAGGGGGGTTCCCAATTGCTCACGTTGTAGAATTCTTGAAGTATATAAGCGAGATAGAATTGGGAGGGGAGGATGTTATGGTAAAATTATTCATACTTTCTCTACCATCCTTTTTGCAATATTGGTTTAGGGGTTGTTGCGAAGATAGGGGTATATCATCTTTCGTACACCTCATCAGTAGATTTATTGACTTTGTCAGACCACAATTCCAAATATATGAAGATTCCCTTCAAAATATCACAACAGCCTTAGAGAACGAAGGATTTGCAACTGAGATTGTAGAAGACTTCAGGGATGTATATCATGTTCAATGCCAAGAACCTTCTGATATAAAAGAAGAGATTTATGAAGAAAAACGTCAACCCCTTGAAGAGGAGCAAGATTTCTCCCGTGATTCGATAGAATGTAGTGAAGATATAGCTAGAGAAGTGAATTATGAGGATGAATCATCGGTAACCGCTCCTTAGTTCGATGAATCTGTCCAAGATCTTATCTCCTCTGCACAAGACGAAGAGAATGAGGTGAGTCATTTTCCTTTCCAGTTTTTTGGTGATACCTTGTTCTGTGATTCAAAGAGTGAAGAGAAAATGGAACCCTTGGACAAGCTAGATCCTCTATATCTCAAGTTTGAATATGTAGAGGCAAATCTTCCATTTAATGAAGTTATCCAAATACTTGAAGCTCCTGCACAGGAAGGATTAAGCAAGGTGATTTATTTCCCCTTCCAATTTTTTAATGATTCTTTATCTTATGATGTGGAGAGTGAAGAAGTGTTGGATGTTTTAACCCCTTCATGTTATGATGAAAATGATGACTTTGTTGATAATATTGATGAATTCATACATGTCGGGAAGCGTAAATGGGATGTGATTGGATATGAGTTGGGGGTGATATCACCACCCCAAATGATTGCTAATAGTCTTATGTTGAGATCAAGCAGGTCACAGGTTATGCCAGAGATGATGAGGTTCTCATGCGCTCTACGATGAGCACATGTCCTCGAGTTGGAGCCAAATGTTATCCCCTAGCCTAGGGATAACTAAAGAGATTATGTCTCGAGGCCCATAGGTCCTAGACATGGAGTATCGAGAGCCAGATTGACTTGATCATGGCCCTAGAGGGCCCATCCTTTCATTCTTCAGCGCCTCCACTTTGTCAGCAGCAGCAACATCCATCCCATCAACCTGGTCCTGCAGCAGAAGTGGATCTTGCTCTGTGAGGTAATGAGTTTGGGTATCATGGTATGTGTCACTCTGATCCTCAAAACCTTTGAATATGTGCATTTAATTATTTTTGCTTCTAACGTGTGCTTGGACCTTATGCTTTTCCACTTGACCACACCTGGGGGGAATGACAGAATGCCCTAGTAATTTGGTATCCATAGGGTTTGAGTTGCCACTAGGGGGATTCATGAAAGGCCATCGTCCGCTCCCACCATACTTACCACTTTTCATCTTTCCCCGCTCATCCATCCCATTACACTGGTTCAGGCATTGGGTTGGCCAAATATCTAAGGGTTGTACCTTGCCTTGTGGGAAGAATGGGTTAAAGGCCTAAAGGGTAAAAGTAGCTGGAGAAAGATAAAATCCAAAAGAAGGAAACCTTGAGATGCTTCGCCAAGGGATCCTCGAGAAAAAAATAAAAAGATTATCAACAAGAAACAGAGGGACCCATAAACAATAATAAATCAAGACCTAGTTGGAGGATAGTGGGTCTCATCATGAGCCAAGCTCTTAGGTCCATGGGCATGTAGCGGTATGACACTACCGACAGTTGGTCACCATGCCAAGGTAGTGGCTCTTGGTGGCATAGCCAAGAGAAAGGGGGTCTCATCATGAGCCATCCTTCTCACTTCCGTGAAATGCTTGTGGGTAACATTACCACCACTGGTCACCACGCCAGGGCAATTTCCCCTAACTAGCCTCTTGAAATAAAAATCAATAAGAATAAAAGATGAAAGGCATGAATGGGCTTGGAAACATTTGCATCCATGACAAGGTGCAACTCACCCTCTTCATAGGCACCCACGGGTAAGCCATACATTTCCCTGCTATCACTGCCCCATTGCCCAGACATCCCTTACCACCTCATCCACTCACATGGCCTAGATTTGACTTCTCCCAGGAACATCCTACATCCAATGAGCATTACCCCAATAGGACGTCCTAGCATCCCCTCCAAACTTGGCTTGCATATTAGCATAATGTCTTTGAGCACTTGTCCAGGTAAAAGGGTTTTCATGCACATGTTTAATAACTTGATGATTAGATGTGATTGACATTGCTATGATACCTGTGACTTATGAGTCCATGGAGGGAGTATCTGTTGATGTTGTAGGGTCATACCCGATGGACAGGTACCCGATGGACATGTACACATGGGGAGATGATTAGTTCGAACCTCCATGGGGCTAAAATCCCACTAGATAGATGTTGAGAACCCAGCCAGGGGCAGAGATAGATTAGAGAATTGCACCAGAGAGAGAGGAGGGTGTTTCACCAGGGACAGCCTGGCAGGCCTGGACCCACGGGGGTTGTGTCCTTTCCACCATGATGTAGGACTTGGAAGACCCATGACGTCACCTAGCGTTTTGGGATGTTTTAGAAGCAGTTGTGTGCCAAGTGGCATGTGTGGCAGGTTCCTGAGGCCCAAGGAGGCCTAACGTTTTTCTCCAGGAGGCCAACGTTGCCCAAAAAGGGCCTAACGCCACCCTAAAAGGGCATGATGTCACATTAGCAACTTGTTTTATGGTTTAATTATGACATTTAATTTAAAAACTGGATATTATTTGCAACTGGCCATGTCAGCCTTTTTGACCTAATTCTGGTCATTAGTATTGTATAAATAGGGGGGAAATCCCTATTATTTTTTATCATCTTTCACTCACACTTGTGAGGACTGAAATTTGCTTCCTCCTTAGGGTTTCTTGGATGAAATTTTAGGCGCACTTGTTGAAGGAGACAAATTTTGGTGTATTTTGGCAAGCTTCTTGGTGGATGTGTTCAACTAGGTATTTTCTTGATTATTATTGATGAATGTAAGTGAATTTTCTGCAATTATTCTTAATTGAATGGTTATGGTTTTATTTATCTTGAATTTACATTCAAGATTATGAAATTTCTTGATTAAACCCTAGGAAGACTAGCACATGTTATTGTCCTAGCTTCAAAAGCTTTCACCTACTAGATATTGTCAAAAGGCCAATTTTCTTGAAGCATGAGCTAAGGCCTTTCCATTGAAACACCTTAGTATCCATTGCTTCATCCTAGCCGATTTTGCTTCATCATTGAGTTAAAGAGGGAGGAAATCTACTAAGGCCTAGGGTTACCTACACGTTAGTAGCTAGTTTCCCCTAAGGTTTTATAGGTGGAGTCTTGGGTTACCAATACTCCAACCCATCATTCTCTCTTGCCTTTGACTCTCCTTCATCATTTTTCTTCAACATTTTTTGTTGCATTATTGACTCCATTTGCCCTAAAATCACTAGTCTAAGTCCTCTCTTGAGAAATTGATCAACACAACCTTCAAAACCTACTCTTTGAGCAACCTACTAACACTTTCTAACCCTAGAATAGCCTAACCTACAAACAATATTGTTGTTGCTATTAAAGTAAGATACAACCATTAGATGTCGCATTAAAATCTCATAAAAGCAATTGAAAAATCTAAATTACACTTTGTCTTATGTGTTTCTATCAAATGCTAGTGTTATGATTTCAACGTTTAATGATTTCCAGTCATTTTGAAGCTACTTTCAAGACATTTTATGTGAAGTATTGCTCTATAAAGATTGTTGTTATAAAATTTCTGTTTACTTCATCATATTCAGCAAATTGTTTTTCTCAAGAAAGTCTATGGTTTTATGAAGTGCTAACCAACAAGTATACTTGCAAATATATCTAGTTTCTTGCTGCTTTGTTCCGGGCAAGTACATTTGACATATTATTTTTTCATTGGTTATAAAACCGTACTTTCTGATCGGTGGTGACTTGTGAGATGGGATCTTTATCTAGCCACTTTGACTTTGCCTTCTCAAAACCCTAGGTCATCGGGGACGTCTCCCTTGGGCCTACCACCCTAAATAGAAAGAGACATCCTATTGAGGTGACATTGATAGGATAGTCTCCCGTTACGCAAATTTTCTCTCCATTACCTTCTCTTCTATCAAAGTACAAATTGTGCAATAATAGGTACTTTATAAGGGATACAGAACTTAGTTAGAATTCAAATATTTCTACAAGTATCTTAGTTTCAATTCAGCAAAAGTGTTTGGTTTATGGTTCAATTTTCTCCAATCTTCTTTATGCAATGATTTCATCAACAATGTTTTGTTTTCAACCGTACAATAGTTTCTTTTGAAGAAATGTGTGTTCTTAGACAGATTCTCATTTATTCCATCACTTTTTCTATTTCAAGGACTTATTTCAATTTCGGTCATAGATTACTTTCTTGTTCAATAATTTTTCTCCTTATCAAAGTACTCAAAGTGAGACCTTGGATATCACAAGCCCTAATTAGTAGTAGATAGGTGCATAGGAATTCAATAGGTACATAAAGAGGGAAATGGGTGTATTCTACATATATAGTGCATGGCACCTGAAAAGTTTGTACGAACCTCAGGTTGATAATTAAAGTAGCAAGCTAAGGAAAGGGAAATATTGTTGCTACTATTCCAAGGCCCACCGCAGAGCAACCCCATATGTTGGATATCTAGGGCTACCAACCTCATCACCCTAGTGGATTGTATATATATGTACACTTTGTATGGGCATGGACCACCTTTTGTATGATGCATTTTTTGGTGACACGGCCCTAATGAGGGCCAATGCACAATGTATATATATATTGTGAACCTTGATACACACATACACATTTTTGTTATCCTGATGTGTTCATGTGTATGAACGATGTTTTTGTTTATGGTTTTCTTTATTATTCTTTACATGTATGATGATGTACTAATGTGATAATAACAATAGATGTATTGTTATTATTCATGAGTAAATGATGTTAATGTGATAAATTCCAATCTAATATTTCATTTGCAATGTTATCTACAAAATAATTTGTACTCCTGGGAATGTGTATGAATGTAATGTATTCAAAATTCCTTGGCAGAAGTATCACTTGCAAATATTTCCTAAAAGGACATGGATCAAGAAATGAGAAACATTATTTAGATATATGTTATGAGGATATGGGAATCAAGGTAAATGTTGAGGTGATGGATCTGAAGCTAATTTGCATCAATAAGAAATTTGATTATGGCAGTGTACTTTGCTTGGTTATTCATGACTGACCTTAGGAAGACATTGTTTGATTGGAGTAGTGTATGCAAGTGTGAATAAATGGCCCAATCCATGGAGGTAAGATTCTAACTTCATTGACTAGTTCCATTGGTAAATTCAATGTGACATGTTGGTGGATGAATCATCTAATAGACCAAGAAAGAAAACTTATCAAGAGTTACAAAAAACAAGGTTTTGTAAACTACAAGACTAAAATGCCTACTTAATTTACAAAAAGGAATGTACATGTGATTGTTTGTTGAGAAGGCACTTTCTTAGGCATACAGTATATTCAAATACAACCCATTGATGGGTTATTTGAAGAGGCCTCCCTTAGGATAAGAACAAAGTTTTTCAACCCAAGTTAAGTAGTGTGTGACAATGAAAGTGTTGAAATGTTGGCTAATACTGAGAGGGGGGATGAATCAATATTGCTTATTTTTCAATATTTTTAATAATAATTAATTATTAAACTTATCAATCACAACAATTGATCAACAAGAATGTACTGAAAACACAAATTAAATATAACAATTACAAAAAGTACAAGAAACAATGTGTAGGAGACACCAATATCTCTTCTTTTGAGCACCAACTCAAGGAGACACTAATCCCCTGTTTAGAGCACCAACTCTAGGAAGCACCGACTCCATGTTTTCAAGCAACAACTTGAGGAAGCACCAACTCCTTGTTTTCAAGCACCAACTTGAGGAAGTTGCAACTCCTTGTTTCAGGCTCCAACCTATAGAGAACTCCAATCCTCCCTTGCTTCTCCCTTCCACCCTCATTTCATGTGTATGTTTAAGGTTTCATATACTTTCTTGGACTCTACTTCTATTATTGATCTTCTGAATTAGACCATAGAGACACTCTCCTTCCACTATACCTTTTTGTTTATATAGTATTCCAACAGGTATGAAATTGAAACATTGTGTCTCTTTGTATGAACCAATGCACCTCTTCATTTAATTTAATAATAATGATATCATTTTGTCATTAAATCTTTTTTATTTAATTTCAAAAGACTTCAATTTGTAAGTTGTTCATCATTAATGGAATATTTAAGTGCTAAAAATTGTCTACTATTGTTGTAATAGTTCTTTGAACAAATCCTGATACTGAGGTGTTAATTATCTTAATCATATTTCTAGTTCTTATGAGTCAATCTCAGATATGGATTTGACTCTTTTTATTTTGGTCTCACACTTCCATATTGATCCAACGATCTATGATCAATTTTCATTGTCCATTGTCAATCCAATAATTGTTCCTCTACAGTTACTCTAGGCATTGTATTTGTTGGACCATTGAAGTTCAAGATGTATGATCTATAAGCAGGAGGCTTATAGCCTATCTGTCTCACCAACACTGAATTCTATGTTTAAAAAAATTATAACTTTGGTTGTTTATATGACAGGAAATTCTCGACCACTCAAGCCACAAGTCGAGTCGGAAAATAAAATAGAGTCGTCCACCTGGAAGTCGAAATGGAAAAAAGAGTTGACCAAACTGCAAGTCGGGTCAAGGAAAAATAATTCGACCAAAGTAGAGTCGGAAAATAAAATAGATTCGACCACCCGGAAGTCGAAATGGGAAAATTAAGTCGAAAAAAATGCAAGTCGGGTCGAGGCAAAGTAAGTTGACTAAAGTCGAGTCGACCAAGAGTCAAGAAATTCAATTCGAAGTCGAAGGCAATGCAAGTCGAAGTTATCCAATTCAAAGTCGAAGGCAATGTTATTTGAAGTTATCCAAGTCGGAGTTGGAGGCAATATAAGTTGATGTTATCTAAGTCGAAGATCAATATGTCTAATAGAGACTCTCATAACAAACCCTTTTGCACATTTGATTGAGCACCGAGATTTGATCTTTCCCCTTTTCATTTAGATAGGACAAATTTATTATCAATAAGTATTTATTGTTTTTAGACAATGCATGAGTTTGACAATATCATATGCACAATTTTGATGACGATGACCATAATATTTGTTAATGTTTTATGCTGATATTATAGTTCTTTGCATTTCATAAGATTAGAGCATAAAATAAACAAGATCACTGAGAAATACACATCCACAATAGACACAGCATTTATCCTGGG
>JZKD02S2307789.1:329208-348634 GCA_000966675.3 Picea glauca | reverse complement strand
GATAAGATGTAAAATGATAGAATGGTGGGAGCGGATGATGGCTCTGCAAATCCCCCCTGGTGGCTAACCAAAACCCATGAATACAAGCTTGCTAAGTCACCCCGTTAATCACCCCGACAATGGTCAAGTGGATTAGTGTAAGATCCAAGCAGTTATCAGAAATGTAAGGAACCCAATGCATATATAAGAAGGTTATAATGATCAAACATGACACATACCATGATACCTTGGACCAATTACCTCATGGAGCAAGAGTCTTCCCTGATGCAAGTCCAAGCCGATGGTGATGGAAGATGTTGCTGCTGACAGGACAAGTCTGGCGAAGAAGAAGAAGGATGGGCCCTCCAGGGCCATGCTCGGGTCAATCCTGCTCTCGGTACTCCATGTCTAGGACCTATGGGCCTCGAGACATGATCTCCTAGTTATCCCCGGATATCGGGGATAACAGGCCCCATCACCATGGACTTCAAGGAATTAACCATGAGTTTCCAACAGGATGGACAACAACACCAATTCCAAGGCATCATGGCAAGTTCCCTCGATATTATCAGTTCACACAAAATGGAGAAACGCCTCAAAAAAGGGCATTCTGGAATTATTGACCAATTCCATGCCATTCAAGCAGTTGAGACCCCCTCACCCACTGTTCATCCCAACCAACAATTTATCCTCTCCAAACACAAATCATTTTTGACAACCCTCAAGGACTCCCACCTTCACGTAGCCCCATGATCATTCCATTCCACTTGTCCCTACTAGTCTTCCTCCCAAGGTTCGCCCTTAATGTCACCCATTTTTCCAAAAAAATGAAATTGAGAAAATTGTTCAAGAATTGTTAGTTGTGGGAATCATTCGTCCTAGTACCAGCCCTTATTCTTCTAACATCATCATGGTACTCAAGAAAGAAGGTATGTGGCACATGTGCCCTGATTTTCAAGTCCTCAACAAAAATGCCATCAAAGATAAATTTATCATTCCCGTCAATGATGACCTTTTGGATGAACTAAGTGATGTTCAATTCTTTACCAAACTTGATCCGCATTTCGGCTACCACTAAATTCGTATGAAGGAGGTTGATATTCCTAAAACTACCTTTCATACTCATGAAGGCCATTATGAGTTATTGGTCATGCCCTTTGGCCTGTGTAAAGCACCCTCCACTTTCCAAAGCCTCATGAATCATGTCTTCTACCCTTTCCTTTGTCAGTTTGTACTAGTCTTCTTTGATGATATCCTCGTTTATAGTAAATATTGGCAAGCCCATGTTTCCCATGTGGATCAAGTCTCACAATTATTGTCTTAGCACAAACTCTTTCTCAAACAAGTCTAAATGTGCTTTTGGAGATTTTGAAGTAGAGTACCTGGGCCATATTGTTGGTAAGGATGGTGTCTGTGTGGATCCTAAGAAAATAGAAACTATGAAGGATTGGCCTCGTCCTAAAAATATTAAAAGTTTGAGAGGTTTCCTGGTTTTAATTGGATATTATCGCAAGTTTGTTCAGAATTATGGAAAAAATCTAACCTCGCTCACTACTCTCCTTAAAAATAATGATTTCAGTTGGACTCTAGTCATTGATCAATCCTTCCAAGATTTGAAAGAGGCTTTGTGTACGACTCTTGTTTTGGCACTACCCGACTTCACAAAGACTTTTGTTTTGGAATGTGACGCTTATCGGAAAGGCGTTTGGGCCATTCTCATGCAAAATGGAAAACCTTTGGCCTTCACTAGAAAACAACTTTCTAATAGACACTTGGAAAAATTCACCTTTGAAAAGGAAATATTGGCTATTTTGCATGTTGTGGATCTCTGGCGTCCTTACTTGCTTGGGCAACGCTTCCAAATTAAAACCAATCATCGTAGCCTCAAATATTTTTGGAACAAAGAATTTCATCCCATGAGCAACATAAGTGGTTGACCAAAATGTTCGGCTATGATAATGAGATCATTTACAAGAAGGGAAAAGAAAATGTGGTGGTCGATGCTCTATCCCAGAAATATGAAGAAGGGTTTCTCTTTTCACTCTCCTTCATTGTAGCATAGTGGTTAAAGGCAGTTCGCTAGGAATGGTTCCAAGATCCCAAACTTTCTCACTTGATCCAACAATTGCAACAAGATCCTCATGCATATCCGGGATACTCTTGGCACAATGAGGAGCTTCGCTATAAAGGTCGCATGTATTTGAGCAAACAATATCACTTTAAATCCACTGTGTTCTCTGAACTTCATGCTTCACCAATAGCAGGGCATTCAGGTTTTCAAAAAACATACAAAGGGATCAAATGTTCCTTTTTTGGGGAAGGCATGAAACATGAAATACACACTTTTGTGGTTGAATGTGATACTTTCTAACGCAATAAGGGAGAAACAATCAAAACTCCAGGAACACTCCAACCTCTCCCTATTCCACCTATTATATGGATCGATATTTCTATGGACTTCATTGTCAGGTTACCCAAATATGGCAATAAATCATTCATCATGGTTGTAGTCGATTGCCTTTCCAAATATTCTCATTTATGTGTCCTCCAACACCCATTCACAACATCCACCATGGGTCAAGTTTTCATGGACAATATCTTCAAAATCCATGGAATGCCACACTCTATTGTCTCTGACTGAGATCCAACTTTCACAACCAAATTTTGGCAAGAATTGTTCAGGCTCCAAGGAACCCAATTGCATCTCAGCACGGCCTATCATGCCCAGAGTGATGGTCAAACCAAAGTCATCAATAAGTTCTTGGAAACATATTTGAGGTGTTTCGTGTCCGACCGACAATCTCAATGGGTTCAATTGTTACCACTTGTTGAATGGTGGTACAACACATCTTATGTACAAAATATAGCTCAGAAGCTCACTATGTCATACACAGATTTCAACCTCCTATTAAGCTTCAATAGTAAAGCATTAAAACCACTATTGATTCTACTTAATGAGCAAAAACACTAAATGACATAGATCTAAAACGAAAACCAACAACAAAATATAAATGAACAGTAGACAAATTCATTGATTTGGCACACAAAAATCTGAGCTATGCCCCTTGAAGAATACAGAGGAAAGATGACAGATTTAAGGAAAATTTCTCCATTCAGCTTTAGGGAAAATTATGATACAACAACAATGCACTTTCAACATTAATAAATTGTACTATCTCACTATCTGAGGAAACATTTCACCTTATTTCTTGTGCAACACAGTCTTGAAATCAAAACTACAAACAGTACGGACTATACAGTCACAAACAACTGAAATAGTGCCTCAATTTTCATGCCCAGAAGAAGTACAGAATAGTACCTTACTATATGGATTTATCAGCAGTAGAGAAACACCTAGAAATTCATGCCAATGCCCAACATCGATTTCTATACTATCTATAGCTGCAAATCCAACATAAGAAAATGTTGTATGGCCCTCTCAAAACCGTACTATATGACCCTCCTTTGTTGTATGATATTGAACCATCTTTAATACTGAAATCTCCTTGAAGTTAGTGCCAATCCCTCTCCTAGGGATGTGTTCCAACTTCCTTTGTTGCTTCTCTTCCCTCCAAGAAAAGAAACTTCTCTTGGAATTAGTGCCTCTTCACATTGCCTCCAACTCTCCTCAAAGTGTGTGCCCCTCTCTCCCTCATGAGTTTCCTTTATTCTTTTTCAAAGTGTAACTGCCCTAACCCTTGGTCTTCCAATGAGATTGATGGTCAAGATTATATATTTCCCTCATAAGATCAACGGTCACAACTTGATCATTCATTGAGGTCACTTAAGTCACCAAAGTGACCCACAACATCATAAAGTCACTTTTACACTTTAAAAAATAAAAGACCCAACTTTATAAAATCACTTTATACAGTTACTTTATAAAAACGCATTATAAAGTCACTTGGGAGAAAATGTGTTATGTTACTTCTACATATTTGGTGTCGCCAATGCAGAAGTATCTCTAGCTACCAAATCTAACACTCCCTCTTAGGGAGATAGGTACTTTTGGTATCACTACCAGAATCTATCTCCAAATCCATCATCCCATCCGTTGTCGTAGTCGTTCCCTCTAAACTAGAGGCCTCTGTTCCCACTGCACTGGAAGCATTTGTTGCTACATCCACTAATCCATGAACTGAATACATGCTCCTAGGAGACTTCACACTCTCCTGAGCATCCATCTGTGTCAACTCATTCCTGCTGAGTCTTCAGAGAGTCCCAGGAGAGGATTGAGTCCCCGGTATCAACTCTCTCTCCCGTGCAACCTATCCACTCTTCGACACAGAATCTGCATCCAGAAATCCACTGGACCCCAACACATGTCATCCCAACAACTTATACAACCTATCATACCTAACACCAAGCAACATTGATGTGTCTGGATTAGCTCCCTCTGGATATAAAAATACCTGGCCACAGTAGAATGCCACTCCAAATCCATCAACCTCCAGAGATGACACTAAGAGTAAGTTAATTGTCATCTCTGGAATATACAACACCCCAGCAACCTCCAGAAAACCTCTTGACTCTAGTTGGAATCTAACACTTCCAAACCCCTTTACTACAAGTTGTGGGCCGATACCAACACCCACACAACAGTCTGAGTCTGTTTCTGAAAGACTGAGGAACATTGACCTCATCCATGTCATATGTCGAGAAGCTCCATTGTCCAAGAACCACACTTCAATTTCCTCGAACGCAAGACCACCATTGTTGAAGGGACCAATCATGAGAGAAAATTCCTTCTTGAATTTCTCTGCGAACTCAACAACCTTAGCAGATGCTGACACCTCTGGTTCTGACTTCTTATTCTTCTTTTTCAGACACTAACTAGCTTAGTAAGGCCAATGTTGTGACATGAAAAGCATCTCACTTTCCTCATGTATTTATTCTTCTCATTGTTTTTTCCCGTAAGAGCAACGCCCTTCTTGTATGAACCATTCACTGCCTTCTCCTGAGACCCCTCCCGGATCTCCTCCTATGTAAATTCATCCCACAATTTTCTCCAGTCAAGGAGCTTCTCTCTCCCCACCATGCACTTCACAAAAACTTCCCACTCCTTGGTGAAGTCTTTGAGGGCTATACACACCAACTCTGAGTCTAGAATAAATTCTCCAACAGCGTCCAACTCATACTTCACCTGTGTAACCTGGGTGAGGTAGGAGGCCACACTCTCTCCCTTGGCCATCCTAGTAATATGGAGCTTGTCTCGGAGAGCCATTTTCTGGTTCTCGTTCTTTGCCTCATACAAATTCTTCAGTGCATCCCACATGTCCTTGATTGTCTTCTTCTCAGCCAAATGTGGAATAAGGTGGTCTCTGTCTCCGTCCAAAATGATTCTCTGAGCCTTAGCTTCTTTCACTTCATGAAAATCCAGAGCTATGGGATCTGATGCAGGTACTAGCACGATGGTGTCCAAAAACAACCACAGCTTGTTCTCCTTGAGAACACTTGTGATTCTCACCTTCCACTACAGGTAGTTGGAGATCCCCTCCAACCTATCTTCAAACCTGATGCAAGAAGCCATCTTTGTCTTATTGACAAAGATCCTTTCTTTCTCCTTCTTCCAAGCAAATGCCCTAGCAAGCCACTTTTGTTCCAAGTGCCAAAATTTCCATTGAACTTCAGAGCACCAGCTCTGATACCAGGTAGAAAATATAGCTCAAAAACTCACTATGTCATACATAGATTTCAACCTCCTATTAAGCTTCAACAGTAAACAATTAAACCCAATATTGAACTATACTTAATGAGAAGAAACACTAAATGACATAGATCTGAAACTAAAACCAACAACATAATATAAATGAACAGTAAACAAACTCACTCATTTGGCACATAAAAATATAGGCCATGCCCCTTGAGGAATACACAGGAAAGATGACAGATTTAAGGAGAAAATTTTTTCATTCAACTTTAGGGAAAATTCTGATACAATAGCAATACACTATCAACATTAATAAACTGTACTATCTCACTATCTAAGAAAAAAATTCACCTTATTTCCTGTGCAACACAGTCTTGAAATCAGAACTAGATTTCTTGTACAAACAATACGAACTGTACAATCACAAAAAACAAAAAAAATGCCTCAATTGTCATGCCCAGAAGAAGTACAGAACAATACCTTACTGTACGGATTTATCAGTAGCAAAGAAACACCTAGAAATTCATGCCAATGCCCAACATCGATTTATGTGCTAGTTGTAGCTGCAAATCCAACATAAGAAAATGGTGTACGACCCTCTCGAAATTGTACTATATGGCCCTCCTTTGTTGTACGGTACTGAACCATATTTAATACTAAAATTTCCTTCAAGTGTATGCCAATCCCTCTCCTAGGGATGCATGCCAACTTCTTTTTTTGTTGCTCTTCCCTCCAAGCAAAGAAACTTCTCTTCGAAGGTGTGCCTCTTCACATTCCCTCCAACTCTACTCAAAGTGTGTGCCCCTCTCTCCCTCATGAGATGCCTTTATTCTTTTTCAAAGTGTAACTTCCCTAACCCTTGGTCTTCCAATGAGATTGACGATCAAGATTATATCTTGTCCTCATGAGATCAACGACCATGACTTAATCATTTGTTGAGGTCACTAAAGTGACCCACATCATAAAGTCACTTTTACACTTTAAAACATAAAAGACCCAACTTTAAAAAATCACTTTATAAAGTTACTTTATAAAAACACATTATAAAGTCACTTGGGAGAAAATGTGCTCAGTCACTTCCACATGTTGGGTGCCACCAACGCAGAAGTACCTCTGAGTAACATCTTACCATGGTGTTACTCGCATGACTCCCTTTGAGGCATTCTATGGTCAAAATCCACCTTCTATATTATCTTACTTGCATGGTGTCGCCAAGTTCCAGAACGTCGACAAAACCCTTACAGTCCGAGCTGCCATTCTCCATACCCTCAAAGAAAATATGGTCATGGCTCAGAATCGCATGAAGAAACAAGTTGATCAGGGTCATTCAGAACATCGCTTTGTTGAAGGGGATCAAGTGTTTCTTCACCTGCAACCTTATAAGAAAACATCCCTCAAAGCAGAGCATTTCTAGAAAATTGCTCCAAAGTTTTATGGCCCTTATACAATCCTCAAGCGCATGGGTCCCATGGCTTACAAGTTATCTCTCCCCAATCACTCTAATATCCATCCAATTTTTCATATTTCTTGCTTAAAGAAAGTGATTGGAACCAAGTGTCGGATTCAAATTAGTCTCCTGAATTGGATGAAGAAGGCTCCATTTGGTTTCATCCCCAAGCAGTCTTGGACCAACGTGAGTGCCATCTTCATCAGTGCACAATCAAGGAATTTTTAATACAGTGGAAGGATACACAACCTGAGGATGCCACATGGGAGATGACTGTCATTCTACAACAATTCCCACATCTCAAGCCTCAAGGACAATGATGTTTTTCAAGGGGGAGGGCATGTCAGGGTCCTAACCTCCCTAACCCCTCAAGTAGATAGAATAATATGTTTTTCTATGTAATAAAGGCCGAAATTAATAAATAATGCCTATGTAATAATGTGAACACATCTAATGTAAGAAGACTTACTAGAAGGTTTTACCTCTAGAAAGTTCTTCCTCTAGAATGTTCTTTAGAAGATAGAAATAGTATAAATAGAGGTAGAAAGCATGGAAAATGTTTGTCTTGTGAATTCATTTGTACTCGAGCTCTGCTTTGTTGGAGGTTTCCCCCTCAAAGAGGAAAGTGAACTTTGCTCTCGAGATAATAAAGGTATAGTATTTTGGATCAATCGTGTCATTGTGCTTACTGTTTGTTATTTTTGCTAACAATTGTAATAAAAATTGTATTTCCACTCTGCATATTTCCTTCTCGTACCTGATAAAATCCCCTCCCCTTTCATAATTCTTATTCAGTTTTGCATGAGAACTGTTAACCACCTATTTTGACTAGGGGTTCAACTCCATGTTCCATGAAGCTATGTACCTGATGGTGCAACAAAGTTGAATACTTTCTGGTTCTACAAGGCAATTTTTCCCCCAACACGTCTTTTTGTAATCAGAATGTTCGCTCCCCTACGTGGGGTAATAATGTATTGAGTCAGCATGAGTCATATTTTAGTTAGTTACCTAGGACTTTATCATTAGGGAAGTCCTTTCATCGAATGATTTTTATTCTCAGGTAATTTTTAATTACCCTTGAGTTTTTCATTCAAAATAATCCTCCAAAGTGGTGAAAGGTGTTCTAATGATTGAGCCCATGGGGTGAATATGGTCTAGTAATGTTGTAAATGACCATGCTAGACATTTTCCAGAGTCTTGAGGAATTCCGTCGAGTCTAAATAGTTTTTTTTAATTTATTAAAATTACCCATTTAATGGTAATTTTAATTAAAATTGATGTAAAAATGTGAAAATTTGGTCCTAGGGGATTTTGATAAGGGTGTGGGTACTCAAAAAAATGGCATGAGACCCTCGACACCCTTGGACCAAATTTCAGCTCAATTGGACAAGTTTTGTTAGGTCATTGTCCATGAGGAGCCCTAGTCAGTCTTGAGTCAGCAATTTAATTGCTTAATTTGACTAAGTCAAAATGCCAAAAATTGTAAAATAAGCAAAAAGGTTTGAGAAAGAGTGGGAGATGATTCTTAAGCTATTTCCTAAGTTAGGAAAGTCATTTCCTAACTTATTCCAACCCCCCACACCTATCCACAACCTCACATTGATCATCCCCCTAGGGAAGTTTTGCCCCCCTTGGTGAGGAACTCACCCAAAGTCAAAAATTAATTAAAGAAAACACCCAAACTCCCTAGTGCGCCCTCCTAGTGTTCTAACTTGGTGTTTGACTAATCAAAAAGGTGTTCCCCTCACCCTCACTCAACCCTCACAAACTCTAGATGACTAAAACCCTAAAAGTGCGCCCTCCTTGAAATGATGACTTTTATTGCATGAGTGACACTTGGAGTTCATCCAAGAGGGGTCTCTCTTGCCTCCCAGGTATAAAATAATGCCTACCCCTCCCTCATTTGAGATCTATTCTCAGTGTAAAGTTATTATGCCCAAATCTCTCCCACTCTTCTCTCTCTCTCATCTTGTTCTTTTTCTTTTCTCAAGCTTGTAGCAAGTATTTTCTCAAGCTTGCTTTCAATAATAGAAAATATTTGGAGGAATATGGTGTGCATTGGGAGTACTCTTGGTGCATGATCTTGAGCTTCATTGAGGTGATTTTGTTTGGTTTGTTATTTGAGTTTCTTGCTTTTAGATCTAGAATAGGAGATCCAAGCAAAGTATTTTGTTATGGTAGTATTGCTATAGATCTAAGTGAGTTAGTTTCTATTTGATATTCAAAGTATTTTGTGATCATATATGAATCTACTCGCCTCCTTTATTGTCTTGTAGCTTGATCTAATACTTTTGCAGGTCACCAAGGATTGGAGGAAGACAAATTTCATATCTAGAAATGTGTCTCTTCACCCACTAAAACCCTCCTTTATTTTTTGTTTCCTTTCATATATCTTTCATACATATTATTGGGTATATTTCTGTTCTAGAATAGGTCATATATCAATATTTAACTTGTTGATTTTTGTATGTAAAATTTCTATTTCCACTAACATAAATTTTCTAAAGTTTTCTGGTTATTTGTAGCATTTCCAGCAAGCTTTGCTTGCTGATTTTCTGCAGGTTTTCACTAGAAAATGGGAGGTGCTTCCCATTTGGGGCCATAAAACATCAAAGAAGAGCCTCCCAAGTAAGGGTTTTGAATACCCACTTCTTCTCCTCTTTCTCATTGTAAGCAAGCCCAAAGAGAGTCTATTGGGCTTGCATTTCTCCAAGTATTTTAAATCTCTACATTTTAATTTCTTGTTTGCCTACAACTAGCAAAGAGGATTGGCTTTGCCACCCATGCTAAATCGTAAGGCTAGGAAGTTAGATTAATTTTCTTTTATAAGCATTTCAATTATTTTCCCCACTTTTCCTTAAGACAAGGTTGAGAGGCTAGGTGTTTTACTTTCTTGTCAAGTTATTTCTTTCATTTCTTTCACCCATTTTGGCACAAAATCGGTAGGTTTGTCCTCCTCCTTGTGCCTTAGTTGAGGTTGCAAGTGTTTATTTCAATTATTGTTTGTCCCACTTGTCCTTAAGACAAGTTTGAGTGACTAGGATCTTGTTATTTTACATTTCCAAGTTTTATTTACTTGCATTATTTATGTTTTGCCTACACCTAGCAAAGAGGTTTGGCTAAGCCAAACCATGCTATATCGTAAGGCTTGTTTCTAGCTTAGCTTGCTAGTATCTCATCTTGTTGATATTTGCTTAATTTTTCTTTCCTTTTATTTTTTATAAGTTTCAAAGCTATTTTTATCTTGCTATCTCATTCTTAAGATTAGGCAACTATCTAATTGATTAATATCGTGTATCTTAAGTTGGGAATCATTTTACTTTGCAAATTATTTTCAAGTTAATCATAGCTTGTAGTCTAAGATTAGGAGGAAATTTATCTAGTCTAATTAGGCACCTTAGACATGTATAACTTTCGCCACCAAAAAAGAGGCTTGTGGAAGCTACAGGGGGTGCTAAGTTGGGGACGACTTCACAACACTAGGTGTCCCCCCTCCTTGAGCGCCCAAGTTTTTCGGGTTGACCTGTGGAGCTAGGGAATGGCCTTGTTTTTTCTTTTTCTTGAGCACCCAACAATCATTTTGGCCAAAGTGGTAAGAATCTAGGGGTAGACACATAGTTTAGGCTTGTTTCACAACACCTTAAGCCCCCTAATCAAAGAGAGACTCATA
Source organism: Picea glauca (assembly GCA_000966675.3). Taxonomy (NCBI): domain Eukaryota; kingdom Viridiplantae; phylum Streptophyta; class Pinopsida; order Pinales; family Pinaceae; genus Picea; species Picea glauca. Next base: position 337,888 of record JZKD02S2307789.1, on the reverse strand, counting down.
GCTTGTAGTCTAAGATTATGAGGAAATTTATCTAGTCTAATTAGGCACCTTAGATTGGTACAACTTTCGCCACCAAAAAGGAGGCTTGTGGAGGCTACAGGGGGTGCTAAGTCGGGGACGACTTCACGACACTAGGTGTCCCCCTTGCTTGAGCACCCAAGTTTTTCGGGTTGACCTGTGGAGCTAGGGAAGGACCTTGTTTTTCCTTCTTCTTGAGCACCCAACAATCATTTTGGCCAAAGCGATAACAGTGTAGGGGTAGACACATAGTTTAGGCTTGTTTCACAACACCTTAAGCCCCCTAATCAAAGAGAGACTCTAAAACTTATCTAAAATTTACCTACTACACTTCACAACATTATTTCTTTACATTTCAGCATCTTTTAGTTGGGCAAACCTTGTTGTTCAAGTCTTATTTTCATGTTTATGGGTATAATTCATTAGCATTTTTCATTTCCAAGCATTAACTTTCAAGTTTGGCACATTTAATTTCAAATTTCACTGTATTTGAAGTTGTTTTTCTGTACAAGGGCATCCTACTCTCAAGTTGTGCACCATCTCTTGGGGCACTTGCTTGTAGTTTCCCCCTTGTTTCAGAAGTTGCGCACTTGCTCTTTTGTTGGCTCTTCCATCTACTTGAGTTGCGCACTTGCCTTCTTCCAAGCTTTTCCAAGTTACATGTTTCATGGTTAGCTATCTCTTGTTCATTGGCAATAGTTGATCTCTTGTTGTATATCTCTCTAACTTTCTTTAGTTCTTTGTCTATATCTTGCAATTATCTAACTTTCATTTCCATTGTATATTTTTCATAGCTTTATTTCATCTCGTAATTTGTTGTAGAGTTATTCTTTTGTAATTAGATCACTTAATTCTTTCTAATTCCTTTGTATAAACTTAGTTGACCCCTTTCCCAATCCATAGGCACTAGTCTTAGTTTCCCTTTAGGGAAAGGTTTTGACTGTCATTAAAATTGTGCATTTGCATTGCTATTTGTCATATAGGTTAGATTCCCCCTAACTTAACAAACTAAAATTAACTCCTCGAATTCATTAAACCCCTTAGTAGATAGGGTCTACCCCCCTTGGCTTCCAAATCGAGGTGGCAGTGGGTTTGGACTTAGGCATTGTGCCTCCAAGGACACACCAAGTGGATTGAGACTTTTCCACGTTTGTAGGTGTGTATAAGGATGGCAACAAGCACCACAGTTATGTTGCTCTTGATTGTCATGTATGCCAATGGTGAAATGTTTCACAAGCAATATATGTCAAACAACATATTTTTTGTTCTAGCAACCCTTCTCATTAAGGATCTGGCTACTATTATTATTCTCTAGCCCTACATTTATCTTCTCTTCCCCAGATTCACTGGCCACCTTTACAAAAAACCTGAAAATGCAAGAATGGGAAAGAAACCAAGAAATGCTGAGAAAATACACAGGGTAGGAAAATTGTAGCCAAGTCTACCATTGAGCTTGCACATGCCTATCACTTACTCCATAAACTCAAAATCCCATCTGAAAATATCAGAATTCAAATGCATATAACCAGCAACAGATTTTCCAATCAGGATCTCTGTATACTCAATAGAAAATAGCACTCAAGTAGTTGGTGGAATTGATAATGTAGTTAATGCCCTTGCACTGTGAATTGTATCTGAATTCAAAATTTACAAGGTGCAGTTCCAAATGTAGACCTAGCAGTTACAGTGTTTGGTATATCTTGCTAAGACAACTGAACATAAAAAGGAAACAGCTAGACAAGGCAAATACCTGACTATACCACATCCTTTTCCTGTACCTACTTTTGTCATAAAGTGTCCTGGCTGTTAGAAATATCTGCCTATTTTACAGGAAATCTGACAAGTCTAGTATGTTTGATGCGGCTTTGTTTCTCAAGTTGTAATATGGATATTTGGATTCAAAATGCAGTAGACACTCATATGATGAATTGTTGCCAACAAATTTAATGCCCGTACCCACCTACTCCTTATGAATACTACTAGGAAGAAGATGAAAAACTTCAAATGTTTTCTTATCAGAAATCATGAAGCCAGTAATTGGCAGGACACTCCAATACACTGTTAAGTTGAATGGTATCTCCCACATATTGCTTCCCTGAAAAATATTTAGCAATCATGTTAATTTTATGATGATATGACAAAGTGACTGCACCAAAACTCATTAGATTTCACAGATTTTTCAATCCAAATTTCCTTAAAGTAAAAAAGGAGAACTATGTTGTTACAGTTAAATGTAAAGCTATAACAAATCCCAGAGTGTAGAGAAGGAACCACACACATGATCAAGAAAAATGTACTTGTTTGATGTGTAAACATGGAAATTGGCTCTCTCTTTTTCTGTAATAATGCAATCCCACAAAGAGATCTGAAACAACCAGACAAAGATTGAATGTACCTTCATCAAATTTAAATCTAGCAGACTACCAATAATATGACTTGTGCCTAGAACAGTGACTTGTTTAAACAAAAGAAAGAATGAACAAATACTGAAATCTGCAGGATTAATATTTCACAAGTTTTATGGCATCCATGTAAGAGAAGACAAGAAGACAAATTGTATGTGAGCCCTTAATCACTAGCTATAAAACCTTTGATACCTAATTTCTTCAATAATAGATGACATAAGAAAAAGGCACCAAGAATATTTAAAAGGGAAAACCCCTAGCAAACATATGGGAAAAAAATAAGGACCTGATTCACAGCATTGCTCGATGTTATGTACTCCACAGCTACAAACACAAATATCTGTAATACACCATATCAAGTATCACGCAAACATGTTGCACAAGTATATTGTTTCCTGCATCTTAAATAATATGCGGGAGTTGTCATTGAAAAAATAGTGTATAGTATTTACTGAAAACATTTCCAACATATGCTCATTTACCTGCTTTGTGTTCCAAGAGAATAAGGATCGAAGATCTGCTGTGATATTGAGAGCTAACTTTCCCTACAATAGTTTCCAACAAATTATAATTTAAACTTACTTTATTGGAGGCAAGTTAGTTTGCCAATTTATTCAAATCTAGAAAACTAAGCATATTGTAAGCAAAACATTGATATAAAGCCAAACCACATGTGATGATATTGCTCAACTTGTCCCACTTGAGCCATCAAAGTAGACAAAATAAGTTAGTCATATTTTATGGTTGAAATAACCCTCTAAATTTTGATAAATGCACATGCTTCAAATATATTGTTAAAATCTACAGGAGCTTGGTTGCTTGGTAAAGTGGGGCTGTTGCTATTCATCCCCCCAAGGTTCAAATTCCCAAAGCCATGTTCACCCCTCATGGACCAGCATGCTAGCATAAGCGGGTTGTTTACTGCGAATGGGGCTGTTACTGCTCAAATTCTCAGCCAAGGCATTAAAGTCCCAATCCACAAGGTAAAAACCTAAGGGAAACTTGAAGTTATCCAATGTCACCTCGATAACCCTCTCCCACTCTTTAGGTTGGTTCTTCTCCAAATCAAAGAAGGAATCCCTAAACAACTCTCTAAAGTATAATAAAGGATGATCACAAAGTATGGTATTTTGGCTTACGATGGGAAATCTGAAGTTTGATTTTCAAGATTATATTATTCAGATTGTTGGACAGCACAGGAAGAATCTTTGGCTTGGGAGATGAGATCTAAATTTATGGATTTTTAGTGATAATTTCCAAATATTAGAATTGCAAATTGAAAGATCAATTTTTCTTATGGAAAGCAACCTGAATTCTGATTTAACTTTTATAAATTTCAGATTTCAGACCAGCAAGACAAATGAGTTAATTTTACGAGTTTTAAATGGTTGGAAAGCAATATTAGTGCCTAGGAGTCTTATTGGGAAATGGAGTCTATGAGGGAAAAGTTTATCAAGTTCTACCTCATGAGAAATATGACAACTACAGCTACAGCCATCAATTTCTTGCTGTTTACAAATTCAGAATTCAGATCTAGAGTCCTAATGAAGGAAAATTCATCAAATATGCAATGAGAGGGTGTTCACAACTAAAAGANATTCTGTCTGTAAGCATATTTCAGTCATTTGTTATTAATGAAATGAAGTCTTATTTCCGCTGCATCTCTGTGTTTATGTGTATTTCTGTATTTCAGTGTGTTCCTACATAAATCCGGATCAATATATCTCTAACTTTCTTTAGTTCTTCGTCTATATCTTGCAATTATCTAACTTTCATTTCCATCGTATATTTTTCATAGCTTTATTTCATCTTGTAACTTGTTGTAGAGTTATTCTTTTGTAATTGTCACTTAATTCTTTCTAATTCCTTTGTATAAACTTAGTTGACCCCTTTCCCAATCCATAGGCACTAGTCTTAGTTGCCCTTTAGGGAAAGGTTTTGATTGTCATTAAAATTGTGTATTTACATTGCTATTTGTCATATAGGTTAGATTCCCCCTAACTTAACAAACTAAAATTAACTCCTCGAATTCATTAAACCATTCACATAGTAGATAGGGTCTACCCCCCTTGGCTTCCCTAAGAGTAAGCCTAGACAGAAGAAGTCCAAATTGAGGTGGCAGTGGGTTTGGACTTAGGCATTGTGCCTCCAAGGACACACCAAGTGGATTGAGACTTTTCCACGTTTGTAGGTGTGTATAAGGACGGCAACAAGCACCACCGTCATGTTGCTCTTGATTGTCATGTATGCCAATGGTGAAATGTTTCACAAGCAATATATGTCAAACAACATATTGTTTGTTCTAGCAACCCTTCTCGTTAAGGATCTGGCTACTATTATTATTCTCTAGCCCTACATTTATCTTCTCTTCCCCAGATTCACCGGCCACCTTTACAAAAAGCCTGAAAATGCAAGAATGGGAAAGAAACCAAGAAATGCTGAGAAAATACACAGGGTAGGAAAATTGTAGCCAAGTCTACCATTGAGCTTGCACATGCCTATCACTTACTCCATAAGCTCAAAATCCCATCTGAAAATATTATAATTCAAAAGCATATAACCAGCAACAGATTTGCCAATCAGGATCTCTGTATACTCAATAGAAAATAGCACTCAAGTAGATGGTGGAATTGATAATGTAGTTAATGCCCTTGCACTGTGAATTGTATCTGAATTCAAAATTTACAAGGTGCAGTTCCAAATGTAGACCTAGCAGTTACAGTGTTTGGTATATCTTGCTAAGACAACTGAACATAAAAAGGAAACAGCTAGACAAGGCAAATACCTGACTATACCACATCCTTTTCCTGTACCTACTTTTGTCATAAAGTGTCCTGGCTGTTAGAAATATCTGCCTATTTTACAGGAAATCTGACAAGTCTAGTATGTTTGATGCGGCTTTGTTTCTCAAGTTGTAATATGGATATTTGGATTCAAAATGCAGTAGACACTCATATGATGAATTGTTGCCAACAAATTTAATGCCCGTACCCACCTACTCCTTATGAATACTACTAGGAAGAAGATGAAAAACTTCAAATGTTTTCTTATCAGAAATCATGAAGCCAGTAATTGGCAGGACACTCCAATACACTGTTAAGTTGAATGGTATCTCCCACATATTGCTTCCCTGAAAAATATTTAGCAATCATGTTAATTTTATGATGATATGACAAAGTGACTGCACCAAAACTCATTAGATTTCACAGATTTTTCAATCCAAATTTCCTTAAAGTAAAAAAGGAGAACTATGTTGTTACAGTTAAATGTAAAGCTATAACAAATCCCAGAGTGTAGAGAAGGAACCACACACATGATCAAGAAAAATGTACTTGTTTGATGTGTAAACATGGAAATTGGCTCTCTCTTTTTCTGTAATAATGCAATCCCACAAAGAGATCTGAAACAACCAGACAAAGATTGAATGTACCTTCATCAAATTTAAATCTAGCAGACTACCAATAATATGACTTGTGCCTAGAACAGTGACTTGTTTAAACAAAAGAAAGAATGAACAAATACTGAAATCTGCAGGATTAATATTTCACAAGTTTTATGGCATCCATGTAAGAGAAGACAAGAAGACAAATTGTATGTGAGCCCTTAATCACTAGCTATAAAACCTTTGATACCTAATTTCTTCAATAATAGATGACATAAGAAAAAGGCACCAAGAATATTTAAAAGGGAAAACCCCTAGCAAACATATGGGAAAAAAATAAGGACCTGATTCACAGCATTGCTCGATGTTATGTACTCCACAGCTACAAACACAAATATCTGTAATACACCATATCAAGTATCACGCAAACATGTTGCACAAGTATATTGTTTCCTGCATCTTAAATAATATGCGGGAGTTGTCATTGAAAAAATAGTGTATAGTATTTACTGAAAACATTTCCAACATATGCTCATTTACCTGCTTTGTGTTCCAAGAGAATAAGGATCGAAGATCTGCTGTGATATTGAGAGCTAACTTTCCCTACAATAGTTTCCAACAAATTATAATTTAAACTTACTTTATTGGAGGCAAGTTAGTTTGCCAATTTATTCAAATCTAGAAAACTAAGCATATTGTAAGCAAAACATTGATATAAAGCCAAACCACATGTGATGATATTGCTCAACTTGTCCCACTTGAGCCATCAAAGTAGACAAAATAAGTTAGTCATATTTTATGGTTGAAATAACCCTCTAAATTTTGATAAATGCACATGCTTCAAATATATTGTTAAAATCTACAGGAGCTTGGTTGCTTGGTAAAGTGGGGCTGTTGCTATTCATCCCCCCAAGGTTCAAATTCCCAAAGCCATGTTCACCCCTCATGGACCAGCATGCTAGCATAAGCGGGTTGTTTACTGCGAATGGGGCTGTTACTGCTCAAATTCTCAGCCAAGGCATTAAAGTCCCAATCCACAAGGTAAAAACCTAAGGGAAACTTGAAGTTATCCAATGTCACCTCGATAACCCTCTCCCACTCTTTAGGTTGGTTCTTCTCCAAATCAAAGAAGGAATCCCTAAACAACTCTCTAAAGTATAATAAAGGATGATCACAAAGTATGGTATTTTGGCTTACGATGGGAAATCTGAAGTTTGATTTTCAAGATTATATTATTCAGATTGTTGGACAGCACAGGAAGAATCTTTGGCTTGGGAGATGAGATCTAAATTTATGGATTTTTAGTGATAATTTCCAAATATTAGAATTGCAAATTGAAAGATCAATTTTTCTTATGGAAAGCAACCTGAATTCTGATTTAACTTTTATAAATTTCAGATTTCAGACCAGCAAGACAAATGAGTTAATTTTACGAGTTTTAAATGGTTGGAAAGCAATATTAGTGCCTAGGAGTCTTATTGGGAAATGGAGTCTATGAGGGAAAAGTTTATCAAGTTCTACCTCATGAGAAATATGACAACTACAGCTACAGCCATCAATTTCTTGCTGTTTACAAATTCAGAATTCAGATCTAGAGTCCTAATGAAGGAAAATTCATCAAATATGCAATGAGAGGGTGTTCACAACTAAAAGAGGGTAAATTATAGCACATTTTAATCAAGAAAGTTTACTCTCATTCAACGCTTTCAGTTATGAACAACATAGAATTTTTCAAGAGGAAATTAACCACTCTCAAATTCACTTAAACTAGGAACAACATTACATGGATTAAGCTCCCATGACACAAATGAAGAGATGACAATTCCATCCTTTCTATTCAGCAAATTCGTTCCAAAAAGCATCCTCTACAAGCTCCAATAAACCACAATAGTCTTTCAAACAATAGCCAAGTGTGTCTCCACAAACTTTCAACAACCATTACAATACGACAAGCCTTGCTTATATAAATTTTGGCTGAACAACCTCCACAATAAAATAATAATATCTCTACCAAAACCCTAGATCTATTCTATGAAATCATAAAATAAGATTATCCCTCAACTAATTAAAAATATGTGGCCATGTCACATGTACAAATCTCTATGCATGAGAGATCGAGAAGGTGGGGTGCCCCTCTAAGAATAGCACAAGAATGTGTTTCTCCAATGTCCTCAAATTAGGTGGATTGACTATGTCAAGATGCAACTAAATGATAAAATATTCCTCCTGTTATCACATAATCTAGCACTTGTGCAAAGCCTTCACAAGATGCTAAACTAGCGTAACAATTGGAAGTAATTTCCACTGTCACCTAGGAAAGTACTTCCCTCGTTTAGTGACGGATACGGATCCAACACAAGGGAGGCTTCCCTTGTGACCTCAAGGGATCCTATAGCAAGCTAAAGGCAAGTCTAAGGCCCCCTATCTTGGTCACTAAATGAGATAGACTAAGTCTAAGAATAGGGTAAGCTAGAAGAGAGTTTAAACAAGGTATTTGATCATATGTGTGTGTGTGAAATGATCCAATGCATTTAATGATAAATACCAAGTCCAAGAAAGGAGAAATAATCCCCGGAACACTAGCTTCCAAAGAATAAAAGTTGTTGTAATAAAACTTGCAGTAAAAGGGAATGTACTTCAGCATATAACAGTTTTATGACAGTAGCGAATATATCAGTTCTAATTCAGCAATAAATGGATGGAAATATGTCTAAAATGAATAGAAACACTTATAAGTCATCCACCAATGATTGTATGAAGTTTAAAGCATGAAATTACGTGAAATATCAGCAAAATTCTTAATGTAGATTTTAACCTTGTACAATTAATTACTGCAAATGGATTTTTAATACAAACAGAAAAGATACAATGGCGC
>JZKD02S2307789.1:309823-329198 GCA_000966675.3 Picea glauca | reverse complement strand
GATTTAACACTTAGAAACTTAACCACATTTGCATGAAAGATAAGAGATGTATATGTGCTTGCAAGATAGATTTCTAAACAATCATAAGATATACCCAAGTAAAGATTGTCCTAAAAAACTAAGTGGATAAGAGTTGCTTAAAGATTTGGTAAATTTTACTTGCCCTCCTAACTAAGTGTCAAACCTTACTCCTCCTCCTCCTATTGCCAAATAACTGTCAGATGCTCAGATAGTAAGGCAACGAGGCCCACCCTAGCTTTCATGGTCAGCCCTAAAGTAAGAGTACTTCCCGGAGAGGACACATCCTGTGCGCCGTGAGACAGTCCCCTGCCTACACCCTCCGTTGTTTTCCTCAAACCCATTTTAGATGGTGAAGATGGTGGAATTAGGTGTCCTAGTTGGTCTAAAATATTATTATGACTTATGGGTAAGTCTTAAGGTGTGTTATGAGTGTTTTAGATGAGTTTTAGGTGCCCAAAAATAGTGATTAAAGCCCAAAACCGAAATTGTAAATGACTGTTATGAAGTGTGTTGCAGATTATGGAAATAAAGCATGTACACATCTAAAGCATGTAAGAAAGCTAAAAATGACACATCTATTCCATCATCATTTACTTGACCATGTATAAGTATGAACTTGAAAGGAAAAGAGCAAGTGAAAGACAAGAACAACTTGTCAACAATTATAGCAAAATGAGGAAACTATCACCACTTAACCATATGTGCTATTGCATGAGAGAACTATGTTAAGTAGATAAAAGACTTGCTGAAATCAAGATTTAACTCCTACATCATTCACATATCCATGAACATTTTTTGCAAGTAAAGGGAAAATTATGAGATATGTGTGTTCAAGTAAAGAAAGTTGCTTCAAGACATGTAATCTACTCCATTTGAGATACCATGCTTAAAAGTGAGATACTTGCAAGAAATAAAACCAAAGCATGTAAAGATATGAGCATGCCTTAAGGGCTTAAACTAGGACGATATAGCATGTGATGACATTTTAAAGCATTTTAATCCATTTAAATCATATTAACCATCAACACATCACTAACATCCTAGCCATACGATTTTGGGGGTTACTCTCCCAAGGTGTAGGCAATTATATGAGCAAGAAAACAAAACTTGGAAATAAATAGCAAACCACTCACAATGGCACAAGGTGGAGGTCAAGCCTACCAATACTGTGCCAAAGAGGGTTGTAAAAGAAATGACAACAATTATTAATCAATCCTAGCCACACAACATTGTCCTAATGACAAGTGGGGCAAAAGAACAACAAATGAATGAAATAAGCTAAGTCCTAGCCCAACGATTTTGGGGGGTTGGCTGAGCCAATCTCTCTCCCAAGGTGTAGACAACAAAGGCTTTGCAAAATAAACTTACAATGGCTAAAAATACACAATAGAATGCAAGATTCAAGGAAACTTCCCCGGGGCTTGCTACAATCCTAGAAAAGATGAGAAAGAGAAAAGATTAGTTACCCAATTAATGGAGCGACCCTTGAGGTGTTGTGTGGCCGAATTTGGGCAGCATAACCCTTTGTACCTGGTAAGACCTTGCAAAAACCAGCAAGCAAATGCTTGCTGGAAATGCTGCACAACACAACAAAGTTAAGAAAAATTTATGTTTTTACGCAGAAATTTTTCACACAAAAAATCTCCAACTAAAAATTGAAATTATTGACCTATCTAAGATGGTTAGCTACAGCGATATGATGGATATGAATAGAAAATATCAGATCACAAGAAGTAAGAAGTGTGAGAAGATCTTGATGGAAAACTCCCTCTTGAGACTATCCCAACAACACCTTAGAGGCAAACCTGCAAAACTCAAGTACTATGTGAGGTATAGCTATAGAAAACATGTGAGAGTAAGCTAACACAATGAAATACTTCACAATATCAACTACTCTACATATACAGATTAGCAACAATACTATTGATGTATCTACTCAAGCAAACTACTTTGCCCAAGAATCTACTCAAAACCATACACAATGCAAAAATGAACAATGTCACCTCATATGAAAAGAGCAAATCAGAATACTCTTGATTACTCCAAATCCTCCAAAGCTTCTTATTAATCCAAATGGAAGAACCTTGCAACAACAAATTGCTCCAATGCTCTCAAGACAAAAATGGGATGAATGTATGATGGCAAGAGCAAGAGAGTGGGGCGAAATTTCTGTAGCATAACCTTAGCTCAAAGAATGGTGAAGAAATGAGAGGAAGAGGGCTCTATTTATAGCTCAAGAGGCAAGGTGAACCCTCTTAGATGGATGCCAAGTGTTGCAAACCCAAGCAAAGGAGGGAATCTCTAGAAGAGGGGCGCAACTTTAGGGTTTGGGGCATGGATAGATGAGGTGGAGGGTGTGGGACCAAGCAAGGATGAGGTGGTGGGCTAAGAGGGGCGCACTACACATGGAAGGGGCCCACAAACCATTTAAATGGAGTTTCCTAAGGTTTATGGGTGAAGGGGGGCGCAAATCCCCCTAGGGGGCGTGAGGAAATGAGGGAATGGACAAGTGAGGGGGTGTACAAAGGTTGTAAGGTGGGTTGGGTAGGCTAGGTATCACTCTTCTTGCTCTTATCAACCATCACACTAACCCATTAACTCATATTTACAAAATTTACACTTTTGACTTAGCAATAAAAATTGTTGTTTTGACTGACTCTGACTTCGGGTGGACAAATGACTAGCAAAACTTGTCCGACTGAGCTGAAACTTGGTCCAAGGGTGTAGGGAGTGCCTTTCCATTTTATTTGAGCACAAATACCCCTATCAAAAGCCCAAGGAACTAGTTTTTACAATAATTGCTCAAAAACATTTAATTAATTAAATAATTAAAATCCCAACCTTTGGAAAATTAATTAAATTTAATTAATTAAAAAAACCCTATCTAGACTCGACGAAATTCCGCGAAACTTTCTACAATGTATAACATGGTCATTTACATCATTCCTAAACAATAGCTACCAAAGGATGAGACCATTAGAACGTCGTTCACCACTTTGGAGGAATTATTGCAAGTGTCAGGGAAAAACTCAAGGGAAATCAACCAGGCTGAAAAGCCCAATTGACAACCCAAGGTACCTGACCTCACTATGATCCATGCAGACCTATTACATTATTAACCCACGCAGGGGTGCAGAAATTTCGTTTACAAAATTTTGTACTGGAGGCATAAATCGCCCAGTAGAACCAAATTGTCTTCGACACATTAGCATCTGATGATGCATATCTTCATGGAACATGGAGTTGACCCCCTAGTTGAATAGGCAGTCAACAGGGTGATCAGCAGATACCAGACCCGGTAGATGAGGTCGCAGACATCTATGCAATCTCCTATGATCAAAAGAGAAAGGCTATCGTTCAGAAGACTGCAAAGAAGAGAAGAATCACCCTGGATTAGTCCATCATAGTCGTCACTGAGGAGAAGTTAATCGATACAGCAGACGCCCGTACGTTTGAGATGATTGGTGTGGGAAAAGCCCTCTCAGAGGTCACCCAGGACAGAGCTAGGAGAGATGAAAAGGAACTTGTCGCCGCCCAAAAGGAGCTCGAACACTTGCGCCATCTTGTCGATTACTATAAGGGTGCTCCACAGACAACTTTGTATTTAAAAGATGAGTTCGGTAAAGTTTACGATGAGTTCAAGAAGGAAAGACAGTTGTTAATCTCGAATATAGCCGAATTCCAGGAAGACACTCTCATGGCACTCGCGACATGTAAGGAAATGGAGCGATGGTATGAGAAGGCGCAGCAGGCAGTGGAGAGGCTCGAGTTTATTGAGGCAGTCCAGAAAGGCAGAGAAAAGGAAGACCACAACATTCAGCTAGTAAGTAAAAGTAGTCTCAATCGCATGAAGCGATCGGCCGAATACTGGACCAAAATGTCTCGAATCCCACACGAAGAAATCCAAGAACAATGGACCAGATGTCAAAAGCACCGGGATAAAATCAATAAAATAATGAAAGACATCGGACTCCCTGAGTATGGTACCCCTGATATGTTTATCGACCTAAACGAAATAATCAAGCTGTGCGCTGAACAGGATGCGTCATGGGCTGAAGAATGTGCAAAGGTCACCGATGCAAGGCCTGGGCAAGTACAACAGTTCGCAAGACATCCAATCAAAGCCAGAGCCATACTTCAGAAGTTGAACTTCAGCCTCGCAAAATATCGGGCGCACGCAGCAGACATCAGGGGAATCTATGCGGCTCCAATGGAACAACAGAGGTTTCCATGGGCCAACACCTATAAAGAACTCTTTATCAGATGGTCTGATTATGAAAGAGACCACCCTTTCCAAGAAACAACTCGAGTGGACTGTTGAGAGACTGTTATATGTTGACGCCACATGGCGATTCTTGATTAGCTCAAATTGTATTTTACCATTAATTACTATTAAGACTTTATATTATAAATAGGAACATCGACCGATGGTCAAAGGGTCGATGGTTGTTGTAAGAACTCTTTTCTTTTGGTTGTTGATAATTATTTTGAGACCGCTATGAATTAAGAAGTCCTTCTGGACCAGAGACGAGCTATTTTCATCAGATGTATGTGATTGGAGTTGGATAAGAATTACTTCCTTTCCTGTTCCATGAATGTTGCAGTAAATGAGTAAGAGCAATTAATTATGTTGTCAAGTTATCTGGTGCAATGTTTTGATGTTCCTTGCTTTAAATGATGAAAGTAAATCATCGTGCTTCTATGTGATGAATGTCTTGGTAGATGAATTATTTTTCTTACCATGACATTGATTACAGTTGTGTTTCTTTCTCTATGCTAAGTAGTTTACCTCAGCTATGTGATGAATGTCTCGGTAGATGAATTATTTTGCTTACCCTGATCTTGATCATATATGTGTCTTCTTTCTGTTAAGTGGTTTTCTTAGACAATTGTTGGATGCTCTTTCGGTTAAAGTATTATTACTAAGCCCTTTGGCATAGGATGATTGTCTGGATGTTCGAGTAGCGGGTTATCCCAAGCTCGACCCCTTCCCAATAGTTAAAACTCTTGTCCTATCTTCGTCAAGTTGGTTTATACTGGCTTGCATCTCTTGTACCTGCCCCACCTAAGAGAAAATACAGAAAAAACTGTCTTAATCGAAGGAAGAGCATTCACCAGAAAACACAAAAGCTCATCGATAATTTGGCCAGATTGTAAGATCTGGAGAACCATTCCACTTCAAACGCTGCAGAGTCTAATTGGGCCTCGGTGGCAGGTTTGGTTCCTGCTATTGAATCAGGGGATTTACACCCCATCAACATGAGGGAGATAGCACTTAGTGATGGGGTGCAATTGCAGATAAGAGGACCCAGCAGCACAGTAGACAGTGGGAAGTTCAGCACGTTATCTTATGCAAAGAGTGTTTTTGGGACTCCAGAGTTGACACTAGCAAGAGTGACAGCAGCAATGAGGAATATGAGGTGGCACCTCAGCATGACCATGATCAGGAGCCACACCACTTAGCAGCACAGTTGAGAGTCAGTGAGGCTATGATCATGGCAGCCACAAGGCGCAGTGATGACATGCATGCGTTGATAGCAGATTTTTGTTGGAGAGCGTCAGTGGCACATGGTAGTTCAGATGAGGGAATTACCATGGATGATTTTCATACTCTCAGGGAGAGAGTATTTGTGATGAGGGTCGACTACCAGCAGTTGTTGACTGACAGGGACTACTTATTGAGGATTGGCGAGATGTATCATGAGGCTCTGAGGGAGCAGGAGTTGGAGGTAGATAGACTTACTCGAGAGTTGGAGAGCACTCGAGGATTTTTAAGAGGCACACAGACCGCCCTTCAAGAATCAGAGTCTAGGTCAGATGAGTCTCTTGAGGAGATCAGTCAGAGATCCACTTCATCTGTCTTAGTGGACACTCAAATGTATCATTCAGTCACGTTGATAGAGGATGTTGGTGATCTAGCAGAGGAGCACCAGTTGATGGAGGACACTTCCATTTGTGTTCTGAGAGTGGTTGACCTCCATGTAGAGGTTGATCCAGCAGTGTGCCCAGGATCTATGATGCAACATGAGTCTACGGGAGACGACATGAGTATGCCAAAGCATACAGTGATTAGTGATAGCTCACAGGTACATGTCGAGATGTATGGTGGGATTCATAGGGGTGTACTATCTTGCGGGGAGGAGACACACTTAGGGGAGCATGCAGAGGCCACTCCTTTGCAGCAGCATATGGTTATGAGATATCTCCTTCACCGTTTTAGCAGTTGCGTGGGCGATAGGAGATGGAGATTGGTTTACCAACAGTTGGGGGAGTTACTTCTAGTTGTACCTGATGATTGGGGTTTAGTGAGGGCTACAGGCGAGCAGTTATCAGGGGTACAGGCAGATGTGCTCTTCGTCGAGTCCTTGGGATTGACCGAGGCAGGTGATATTTTCCAACCCTACAGTCAACTACAGATGTATCTGTTGCCTTTTCCCGACACTTTTATCATGGACGGCAGCATGAGGAGAGATAGGTAGCGACAGAGGGCATGGGGAGTGCCTAGGCCGAGGCCACCTGACAGGAGCACTTTTACAGCATCCAACAGGATAGAGATGGATCGTCATAGGCAGCCAGCTGAGACTTGGTGCGTGATGGAGAGCACCATAGGCCAAATGATAGCAGATGAGCATGGAGGGCTTCCGACGGTGATCAGTCTGACACAGGAGCAGTTAAAGGAGGTTGGAAGTGATAAACTTCCAAGTCTGCCATGAGATCCGAGAGTTCACTTAGTGAGCAGGGTGTTTCACTACATGGTGACCCAGGTTGCACCAGAGAGCCACACACTCCACCAGGGGTCGATTTGGAGTGGGTCTGCAGGGATTGGTCTGATAGAGAGAGACCGCTTTCCACTCTTGAGCATCATGATAGGAAGTGGAGATAGGTGGACAGGTACTTCTCCTATAGAGATGTCCTTACAAATACAGTTCCTGGACAGCAGGTCCAATGATCACAGGTATTTCATCATGAAGATCCAGGAGAGGAGGATCTAGTATGTATGCAGGGGGCAGGCAGTCATGGTCAGAGTAGTGCAGGGCCAACAAGGTGATCTTCGACAGAGCTTACCATGGGACCCAGGGATTGTAGGATTGAGCATTTCACTGACTGACAGGGGAGAGTGGACCATTGCAGGGGAAATGTATTCTAACTTTCCATTGAGCTTCAGTGTTGAGAGGAGCGCATCGCTTGCGGGTGTCTCACGGAGGTCTTGCAACACCTCATTCGGGCATCAGCATGAGCAGTTGTTGGAGGCCGTATGGATCTTAGTAGAGACTTGGAGGATGGATTCATTCCGAGATGAGGCCATGTGTCATATGCAGGAGACTCCCAGAGTTGGTATATTTCAGGGTTATACTTCCCATGGGCTAGCAGTTCATGACTTGACATGGGACCCAGGGGGCAGAGTGTATGAGTGTTCATCCTTGGATGGGTTCTACTGCGTATCCCACAGGTGGACATGGGATCCTGGTATTTTATTTGAGTGGATTTGGTTATTGCTTGAGGACAAGCAATTTTCTAGCAGGGAGGACTGTAATATCCCCACTTTGGGACATCATCACAGTGCAGAGGTTTCTGATGAACAGAATAGCCAGATGGGTGTTATAGAGAGTACAAGGGTTATTGAGAGGAATTGTGAGGTCCAGCTTGCATTTCTCATCATATCTCATCATTATGAGCCATTCCACACAGTTTGGATTTGGTTCCATTGCATTCCAATGATTTCCATGATTTTGACTATTTTGAGCTATAACTTAATTAAATTCACTAAAGAGGTCATTTTGGGCATATTACTTGGAGGAACCTCTCAGTGTAATAGCTCATAGGAATCGGGAGGAGAAACACTACAGGATGGGATGTCTAGAAGTGTCTTTCAGTGGCCAAGGAAGCCACAAGGAGAGATAAGGCGCTTTTCAGAGGTAAAAAGGTTAATTAATTAAAATTAATTAATTAAATATTAATAAAATGAAAGTCACTTTGGAGGGACAAGGTGAGCCAAAACGTATAAAGGAAAGGCAATGGCCTCTACTCATATTCATGTATGTCTTTCTATCTTTTGATATCTGGCTTCTAGCTAGTGAGCCCAGCATTGGGGGTTTTGAGGGTTTCGACTTAACAAACCCTAGAGGACGATTCGGTGGTGAAAGATTCCACCTAGCTTGGTCTCGGAGATGCAATACTCTCCCACACCATTCTAGTTCCAGATTTTCTTAGTTGCAGGAGCCTTCCACATCAGTTACTTGTGCAGATAGAGAGAGGGCGCACCAGTTGGGGGTTTCCAGCAAGGGGGGGCACACCATTCTTGGAGAGAGATTCATTGCAGATGATTGGCAGGGCTTTTGGAGATTCTATCACCTGGGTATTCATTACAGCGCTTTGGTCATCAGATCTAGTCCATTCTTGAGGAGTTACCATGGCTAGATCATCATCTACAGGTTGGGACGGCTTTTGGGAGAGATAGGACAATTTGGTGATTCAGTGATTTGCAGATCTAGGAGGCTATACCTCATATCTGACCTTGAAACTTCTTCCAGGGGTTTGTGATTAGTCGATCTATCATTTTGGAGAGTTTCAGGAGGTTTGGAGGCCTCATTCACCCAGGCCGAATTATCTAAGGTTTCAAGCATCCAGGGGGGCGCACCATTCAGTGGAGGAGTTCAGATCCACAGGGTTTGAGAGTGACTTTTGGAGATTTGGGCACCTAGGTTGTCCTTACAGTTGCCCGATCTATCAGTTGGCATATTTCTTGGGGTGATTGGACACTTTTGGCAGCAGGGCCGAATTGTTGAGGAGATTCAGTTATCCAGCAGGGCGTGGCACCTTCCTACTAGGGGGTTTAGCATTCTTACAGCCCAGATCTACTTGTATTCAGTATTCATTGTATATCCAACCTTTGGAGGCTTATTGTAGTCTTCTATTGGAGCATTTTGTAGCAGCTCTATTGTTTATCTTCTTGGCCATCTGTTGAGCATTCTTGATCGACATCTTCATTGTAGCAGGTTTCTCTATTTCATGAATAAAAGCAGTTTTGAGATGTTTTGGCTTGTCTATCATATTGCGTATGGTTGAGGTATGTTCCATGGTTAAATCTTCTTGTTTATTGCTGCAACACATATATAACACATCAGTAAACCCTAAGGCCGAAATCAAAAGGCCATCCTGCAAGTAAACACATCTAAACAAGTAGGTCAGTAAAGTGTTTGACGAAATACCACAACCAGAAAAAGTTTTAAAAGACACCAAAACAGTGATGATCCTGGCATAATGTCTTGGGATCATTACACCTGGAGAAAAACGTTAGCCCTCCTTGGGCTTCTCCAAGCTGCCACACGTGCTAACACTGCCAAAGCTGCCTCTCAAAACGTCCATACGGCTGGGAGACATCCTGGGCCTTCCAAGGCCAACGTTCCTATGGAGAGCGCTCAATCCCCCTAGGTACATGTCTGCTCAGCTGCTTCTGGTGGATTCTTCTGCTCTTCCCTGGTACAAACGCTCTGCCCTGTCTCTGCCCCCTGTTGGGGTCTCAACATCCATCGGGTGGACTCTTTAGCCCCATGGAGGTCCGAACTGATCATCTCCCCATATGTACATGTCCATCGGTACCTGTCCGTCGGGCATGATCCTGCACATCAACAGCTACGCCCTCCATGGGCTCATAAGTCACAGAGATCATGGCAATGTCAATCACATCTAATCATCAGTATTTATTAAACATGTGCATAAAACCCCTCTACCCCAATCTAGTGCTCAAAGAGATTATACAAGTCTGCAATACAAGTTTAGGGAAAGTAATAAGACGTCCTATTGGGCTAGAGTCTATTGGAAAAGGGTTGTTCCCGGAAAGGATCAATTCCAAGTCATGTAAGTAGGTGAAGTGGATGGGGATGTCTAGGAAAAAGGTGCAGTGATAGCAAGGATGGCTTACCGGTGGGTGCCTCTGTGGAGGGTGAGTTGTACCTGTCGTGGATGAAAATATTTCCAAGCCCATTCATGCCTTTTAATCTTCATTTTTTCCAAGATGCTAATCAAAGGACACTGCCCTGGCTTGGTGACCAGTGGTGGCAATTTTAGCCACAAACATTTCACGGAAACGAGAAGGCTGGCTCGTGATGAGATCCCCTTTCTCTTGGCTATGCCACCAAGAGCCACTACCCTGGCGTGGTGACCAGATGCTGGTAGTGTCATACCGCTAGATGCTCATGGACCTAATAGGCCGGCTTGTGATGAGACCTCCTATCCTCTGACCAGGTCTTGTCTTATTTTTTTTTATCTTTTTATTGCTTTTTCTCTCAAGAATTTAGTTAAGGGACATTGCCCTAGCTTGGTGACCAGAAGTGACAATGTTACCCACAAGTAATTTTACGGAAATGAGAAGGTTGGCTCATGATGAGAACCCCTTTCTCTTGGTTATGCAACCAAGAGCCACTACCCTGGCGTCGTAACCAGATGCTGGTAGTGTCATACCGTTAAGCACCCATGGACGTAATGAGCTAGCTCGTGATGAGACCCTACATCCTTCAACTAGGTCTTGATTTATTTTTCTATGGGTCCCTCTGTTTCTTGCTAAGAATCCTTTTATTGCTTTCTCAGGGATCCCTGGGCGAAGCATCTCGAGTTTTTATTCTTAGGCTTTTATTGTTAGCTATTTTTACCCCCCAGGCCTTTAGCCAATTCTTCCCACAAGGTAAGGTACAACCCCTGAATGATCAACCCTATGCCTAGACCAAGGTAACGGGATGGGTGAGCAGGAAATAAGGTGAAAAATGGTATGTGTGACGGGAGTCGACGATGGCTTTTTAGAAATCCCCCCAGTGGCAACTCAAAACCTATGGACAAAGGCTTGCTAGGGCATCCTGTCATTCCCCCTAGACATGGTCAAGTGGACAAGCATAAGATCCAAGCACCCGTTAGAAACAAAGTAATCAAATGCACATATTCAAAGGTTTCTGAGGATCAGAGTGACACATACCATGATACCTGGACTCATTACCTCATGGAGCAAGAACCATCTCTGATGCAGGGCCAAGCCGAAGGTGATGGATGTTGTTGATGCTGCTGACAAAGTGGAGGCGCTGAAAGGGAGAAAAGATGGGCCCTTCAGGGCCATGCTCAAGTCGATATGGCTCTCGGTACTCCATGTCTAGGACCTGTGGGCCTCGAGACATAATCTCCTACTTATCCCTAAAAGTGGGGGATAACATCTGGCTCCAACTCAGGGACATGTGCTCACCGTAGAGCGCATGAGAACCTCAGCATCTATGGCATAACCTGTAACCTGCTTGATCTCAATAGCAAAAATCACTAACCGTTTGGGGTGGTGATACCACCCCAGCATATATATATATATATATATATAACTAAAATACAAGCAATCATAAGTGTGAATGTGAAAGCAAACTATTCTAACATGCAATGCAGATGGTATAATACAATGAATGCAAAATGCCTACCTACTTACCTGTAATTACCTGTCATGTCAGGTCCCCCCACCTTGGTGGGGTTTGAGGAGGTGCCAACTGACCGGTACTGGGTGTCTTTGTCCTTCCAATATAGACAGGTAATAAGAGTCATTAACTGACTTTCGTCCAACTTTGAAAGGGCCAAGCCAAAATTGAGTACTTCGTTTGACATTAGTAGGATCCCCTTTGTTGGTATCCCACATCCATACTATGTCCCCCTCCATGTACTCTCTTATTTTGAAATTGGTCATTCCCTGAACAACCCTGGTGTATTGTGCAGAGGGAGCTGGGTGAGATTCTACTGTAAAGACTTCTTGCTGGGAAGGCTGAATCAGTATGTCTCCATCTCCTGTTTTTTGGAACTTTACGGTCCCAACTTCCTTGTCTTTATATTCATCTAGGAGTTGCTGGTATCTTTCTCTCGTGGCCCATTGTATTTGATCTTCCTTTTTTGCAAAGGGTACATCCTTAGGAGAAAATTTAGGAAGATTTCCCATGACTTGCTTGTGGGTTGTCTTATTTTTGACGGGGTGACTAGTTTCTTGCATATGGGTTCTGGTTACTGGCACATTTGGGAGACAACCTATTATTCCATTTTTTAAAGGTAAATTCACACAAGTGAGGTCCATCTCAAGGGTGCCACCCAACATTGAGGCGAATTTCCTAGACAACAACATTCTCCACACATCTGGGATGTCTACTATCACTATGTCAATGCGGATTACTTTCTCAGGGTATTCTTTAAGGCAAACTTCCACATTTTCAACTAGTCCATGTGTGGGTATGGATTTAGACTCGAAGACACACACATTTTTGTAAGGTAGTGTGACTTTCAGACCTAATTGTTGCATGAACTTGAGAGACATCATGTTAGCACCGGCCCCTGAATCTAACATGCAATTGTTGAGGCTTTTATTATTCATTAGCAAGGTCATGAAGAAGGGCGGGTGTTCGTCATACTGGACCCTAAAGTGATCAGCTTGTAACATAATAGGAGGGTCCGTAGGTCCATCTGATCCTTTGAAGAATTTATCAAATCTCTCTTTAATAGATGGTACCTTAATGACTTCTCTCAGAGGGATGGTCACGTGCATTTTGGATAATGCTCCTTCGAGGTCAAAGTTCAAGTCTGCCCTTTCGGTTTTGGGTGCTTCAGGAGGAGGAAGGTTCGAAGTTGAAGGCTTTGTTTAAGTCATTGTAGGAATAGTAAGGGTGGGTTGGTTTAGTTTCTTTTGCCTATATACCTGAAATTCTCGTTTCACCAACTTCTCCTTTGACTCAGGGTCCAAGTTGTTTATTATTTCCATTCTAGCCTTCTTGGCCGCCTGTTTCATCTCTTCTCAGTGTTCTCCAGGAGTGATGTTGAGGCAAATCTGGGGGCCTTCTATAACATGGCCTACGTTGTTTATTTGGTCATGGACTTCATTAGCCCCGAAAACATTTTCTTCCCATTTAACGAAACCAACTCCTTTCTTTACTAAATAGTCATCTCCTTGTGTAGGACAATAATCATCCCAATCCTCAAAGATGTCAGAGGCATCATCGGGAAAATCATCCCAATTTGTATCCTCTTTTGTCAAGGGAAGAGTGGGCCAACCTTGGAACAAGCATGGATCTACTGAGTTATAGTCACTAGGTCCAAGATCATTTGTTAACAAGGAAAATGGTGTTTGCTCATCTTGCTCAAAATAACTAGTTTGTAATAGTGTGCAAGTTCCTTCGAACGATAATTGGTCATCCGGGTTTTGCTTTGTCAGAAAAGGGATTTCCAACATTTCACGAATCCTTTTAACCCTTTGCAAGATATAGGACATACTAGTGCTCAGGTTGGTGCCATTACTGGCGGGTTGGGTTTGATTGCTAGTATGCACCTAGGGCTCTTCAGA
The DNA here is from genome assembly GCA_000966675.3 of Picea glauca. Taxonomy (NCBI): domain Eukaryota; kingdom Viridiplantae; phylum Streptophyta; class Pinopsida; order Pinales; family Pinaceae; genus Picea; species Picea glauca. The sequence continues at coordinate 315,835 of JZKD02S2307789.1, read as the reverse complement.
CTTCATTTCTGAGTCCTCATTGGTTTGGCCAAAATATTCAAATCCGGGCTCACTCGTATCTTGACTTGCTTGGATTTGACTTGGCATGGTCAAGATGAATAAGGAATCTTCAAAATTAGGTTTTTCACGAGTAGCCATACTTAGACCCTCGGATGGTTCATGTTGTCTTGAAAAGTTTAGGGCATCTTTCATTTTTGAGAAACCTGTGCTCCATTTCCTCTGGGGAGCATTGTTTTCCAACTCCAGAGTCTCCAGGAAGTCATGCTCTGGTCCTTCCATGCTTTCCTTATTTACTCCCCAGATGTCATCATTGTTCAAAAGGTTGACCTGATGGGTGAGGCAGCTAAACCTGAGGTTCTCTTCAATTTGGCAGGCAACATCTTGTGCTTCTTCTCGATTTGCAGGGAAACGATTCTTGTGGGTGAGTTGTAAGATCCCTTCAAAGGAGTCGATGTAATGTTGGAGAATCATGCTCTTAGGTAGGAAATTGGGCTCAAGTTTGTGAAGAAGAGTATTGAACCTATCATTGAATCCCCTAATGTCTTCGTTTGTTTGTTTGCAGGCTTCGAGGAATTGAGAGTAAAGGGAATCCATGCTTTCCTTTTCACACCAACTTTTCTTAAAGATTTGTTCAAGATCTTCAGGGGTTTTGATGCTTCCTTTCGGGAGTTTGTTAATCCATTTTTTGGCACTTCCGGTGAGTGAGCTCACAAAGAGCCTTGTAAAGACATCAGGGTGTAGTTGTCCGGATTGTTGAAACTAAAACCCTTCACAAAACTTGCTCCAACAAGAGTTGCCACAGGATCCCTTTTCCCTTGAAAACTAAGGTATCCAAGAGTCGACCTTATTGGGTAGACCATGTAACCCCCCTTGGGTGTTAGGAAAGTCCAAAGGACCAAAGAGCTCCTTATGAGACCATTTGGGAGAACTCACGGGGATGACAGGATTTCTAGATGCTATAGTAGTAGATGAAGGTATGTATTGACACCCACTACGGGTCGTCATTAGCAGTTTGTGGAGTCGCTAGATAATTTCCTTGAAATCATCAAAGAAAGGGAAAACACCCTAAGTGGAGTCGCCAAGTAAGCTTGTAAGGTAAAGACTCTAGAGGCAAACCTTACCGAAAAATGTCGTCTTGAGGAAGGTTTGACTCAGTGTCCCCGGCAACGGCGCCAAAATGTTATCGCACAGTTTGTAGTTAGAATAATAGATGGATGAAAAGAGATCAAACTGGCGTAACTGAACACAAAAGAGATCAAACTGGTTAGTATAGTTAGGGTTTGTTCAAAGGTATTGGAAGTTTGTAGGATCAAGTTACTCAACACAAAAGGCCTTAGATCAATGCGCTCCTAGCGTATATGGAGTCAAAAGGGGGACGCAAAAGCTGAAGGATCAAGAGATAGTGAAACTAAAGACAAGAGGGTAAAGTGTTAAGGTGTTGCTAAAGCAAAGCCTCAACAACAAAACCCTAGGGGAGAAAGGCTCACTTCGATGTCGAAGCCTAGGCCTTAGTGCTCTCTCCTCCCTCTTTAGCTCAATGGAAAAGACACCTAGCTCAATGATGATTGATCTAATACAAGAGCGTTTGAGAGTGACGTGTTGCTAGAGCAAGGCTCCACTAATCAAACCCTAGGGAAAATCGGCTCACCAAAGTGTAGGGGAACTAGGTCTTGGTGCGTTTTCTCCTTCTTAGCTCAACAAATAAGAAAACGGCTAGCAGGAAGAAGATGGATGGAGTGTTTCTATGGCAAGGCTCTATCCTCTTCAACAAATCAAAAGGCTAGAAAGAAAGAATACACTGTTGCTAAGGCAAGGCTCTATCTCACTTCAGCAAATAAAATGGCTTAAAACCTTGCTAGGGACATGAGACAAGGACCTTCAATGTGTGCTTGTCACCTAGGGTTTGATTCAGCAAATTATAATAATAAATGCAAGAAAATAACACTACAAGCATTCAATCAAGAAGTTTTGCAGAAATTCACCTACATTTAACCAAGAAATCACATAGCAAAACCCTGGTTGTAATACCTTCCACCAAGAGAAATTCCAAAATATGCCAAGAATGTCTTCCTTCAACAAGTGTGCCTCACAATTTCAGCCAATAACCCTAAGGAGGGTGCAAATGTGCAGACCTCACCAAGTGGTGAGTGAGAGATGATGAAAAAATGAGAGTCAAAACCCTCAATTTATACAGTACAATGACCTAAATTTACCTTTTAGGTCATGAAAAAGGCCGACAAGGCCAAACTACTAAAATCATATTGTTTTACATTAAATGCTTAAATTAAAACCCTAATCAAGCAATAGAGAGACGTCATCCCCTTTCTAGGGTGACGTTAGCCCCTTCTAGGGAAAATGCAACCTCCTGGAGAAAAACGTTAGCCCTCCTTGGGCTTCTCCAAGCTGCCACACGTGAAAACACTACCAAAGTTGCCACCCAAAACGTCCATAATGTTGGGTGACGTCATGGGCTTCCTGGGAGACATCCTGGGCCTTCCAAGGCTAACGTTCCTGTGGAGAGGGCTCAATTCCCCTAAGTACAGGTCTGCTCAGTTGCCTCCGGTGGATTCTTCTGCTCTTCCCTGGTACAAACGCCCTGCCCTGTCTCTGCCCCCTGTTGGGGTCTCAACATCCATCGAGTGGGCTCTTCAGCCCCATGGAGGTCTGAACTGATCATCTCCCCATGCGTACCTGTCCATCGTTACCTATGTAATGTTCCCAAGCCAATTTTTCGCTTGGAAACACTATCTAACCACTGTATTAACTGTTTTACTGTTGTGTATGCAGGTTGGCCTCTTAAATTTTGTCCTTAGGATTTATGTTGATGAATTATACATGTGTTGCAGCAATAAACAAGAATATATAATCATGGAACATACCTCAACCATATGCAATATGATAGACATGCCAAAACATCTCAAATCTGCTTTTATTCATGAAATAGAAGAACCTGCTACAATGAAGATGTCGATCTGGAATGCTCAACAGATGGCTAATAAGATAGATAATAGAAGTTGCTATAAAAAGCTCCTGATAATACAAAATAAGCCTCCAAAGGCTGGATAAGAGATGAATACCAATGCCAAGGTAGATCTGGGCCGTATGAAGTGACAAACCCCGACTGGAAGATGCCACGTCCTGCTGGAACCCTGAATAGCCTCAATAATTCGGCCCTACTGTCAAAGATGCCCAATCACCTCAAGAAATATGCCAAACAGTAGATCGGGTGATGACAAGAACAACCCAGGTGCCCGAATCTCCAAGATCCCTCTCAAACCCCGTGGATCTAAGCCTCCTCCAAGGAATGGTGCGCCCCCTGGATGCCTGAAACCCTAGATAAATTGGCCTCCCTCCTAGGGACCTCCAATGGCTCCACAAACCGGGTAGAATGATAGATCGGGACGCTGCAATGAAAACCCAAGTGCTCAAATTATCAAGGGACCTGCTAGACCCTTGGATCTAGCGACCCTCCAAGAATAGGTGCGCCCTCCTCTTGGGAAATCGTCCCACTCTCAATACAAATAAAACCCTCCACTGAATGCCTCCGGAAACAACCAAGAATGGTGCTAAGACACCTACAAGGAAAACCCAATACCTGGAATCCCCAAAATCACTTCTCCTCAGCTAGGACGAATCCCCCCTCAATGGATGGTACGCCCCTCTTACTGGAAACCCTAACTGGTGCGCCCTCTCCCTCTACCCCTGCAACTGATGTAGAATCCTCCTGCAACTGAGTAGATCTGGAACTAGAATGGTGTGGGAGAGTATTGCATCTCCGAGACCAAGCTTGGGACAAGCTAGTTGGAATCTTTCACCACCGAATCGTCCTCTAGGGTTTGTTAAGTCAAAACCCTCAAAACCCCCAATGCTGGGCTTACTAGCTAAAAGCCAGATATCAAAAGATGATCATACATGAATAAATGAGTAGAGGCCCTTGCCTTTCCTTTATACTTTTTGGTTCACCTTGTCCCTCCAAAGTGACTTTCATTTTATTAATATTTAATTAATTAATTAAATCAATTTAATTAATTAATTAACCTTGTTACCTCTGAAAAACACTTGATCTCTCCTTGTGGCTTCCCTGGCCACTGAAAGTCACTTCTCACTATCCCATCCTGTAGTGTTGCTCCTCCCGATTCCAATGAGCTATTACACTGAGAGGTTCCTCCAAGCAATGTGCCCAAAATGACCTCTTCAGTGAATTTAATTAACTTATAGCCCAAAATAGTCAAAATCATGGAAATCGTCAGAATGCAACGGAACCAAAGCCAACCTATGTAGAATGGCTCATAATGATGAAATATGATGAACAATGCAAGCTGGACCCCACAATGCCTCTCAATAACCCCTATACTCGCTATAACATCCATCTGGCTACTCTGGTCATCATAAACCTCTGCACTATGATGATGTCCCAAAGCGGGGACATTACAGTCCTCCCTGCTAGAAAATTGCTTGTCCTCAAGCAATAACCAAATCCCCTCAAATAAAATACCAGGATCCCATGTCCACCTGTGGGATACACAGTACAACCCATCCAAAGATGAACACTCATACACTCTATTCCCTGGGTCCCATATCAAGTCATGAACTACTAGCCCTTGGGAAGCATAACCCTGAAATATACCAACTCCGGGAGTCTCTTGCATAAGACACATGGCCTCATCTCAGAATGAATCCATCCTCCAAGTCTCTACCAAGATCCATACGGCCTCCATCAACTGCACATGTTGATGCCAGAATGAGGTGCTGCAAGACCTCCATGAGACACCCACAGGCAATGCGCTCCTCTCAACACCGAATCTCAATGGGAAGTCAGAACAATTTCCCCCTGCAAAGGTCCACTCGCCCTTGTCAGTCGGTGAAATGCTCAACCCTGCAATCCCTGGGTCCCATGCTAACCTCTGTCTAAGATCCCCATGTTGACACTGCACTATGATGGCCCTGCCTGACTTCTCCCTGTATATATACTGGTTCCTCCACTCCTGGATCCTCAAGCTGAAATCCCTGTGGCCATTGGACCTGCTGTCCAGAAATTGTACCTGTAAAAATGTCTATGTAGAAGTAGTACCTGTCCACCCACCTCCATGTTCGATCATGATGATCAAGAGTGAAAAACTGCCTCGCTTTATCGGACAAAAACCTCCGGGCCCTCTCCAAATCAACCCCTGGTGAAGTATGTGGCTCTCTTGTGCAACCTGGGTCATCATGTAAGGAAACATCCTACTAACCAAGTGAACTCCCGGATCCCATGGAAAACTTGGAAGTTTATCACTTCCAAACTCTATTGGTTGCTCCTGTGTCAAACTGATCACTGTCCGAAGCCCTCTGTGCTCAACTATTATCATCTGGCCTATGATGCTCATCATCACACACAAAGCCTCAACTGTTTGCCCATCACGTCCCACCTCTGCCCTGTTGTATGCCGTAAATGCACTCATGTCAAGTGGTCTCGGCCCTGTTATCATCCTTATACACACTTGCAAACGTGAGCTAAGTCCTGCTCACTTAGTGTGTCCTCGGAGGCACAATGCCTAGGTTTAAAGTCCACGCTGTCACTTTGACTTGAACCTCTTCCGTCTAGGCTAACTCCTAGGGAAGCCAAGGGGGGTAGACCCTAGTTACTAGATGAGATTTAGAGTTTAATTTTCTAGGAGTTGGTTTTAATTGGTTAAAAGGTCAAGGGAAATCTAGCCTATGATGTCAATCAGCAAATGCAAGATGCAACTATCTAAGTATGAGAGTCAAACCTTTTCCTAGGGTAACTAAGACTAGTGCCTAAGATTGGGAAATGGGGTCAACTAAGTTAAGGGGATGTTCGTTACAAGATAATTACAAGTTACAATATTATAACAAGATAGACAAACTAGATACAAAAGAATATAAAGATATACAATCTAAACTAGATACAAAAATATTAACAAGTGCTTGAAATGTGCAGGAAAGAAGATATTCAAAGATGAACAACCATCAACACATCAAGCCAAGCATGCTCACAATAGATAGACTTCC
>JZKD02S2307789.1:284304-295954 GCA_000966675.3 Picea glauca | reverse complement strand
CTAGTCTCTGAGTTATCATCCTTCCGAGACCTTGTGCCCTTATTTTTGACTCCATATACCCTAAGGCACTGATTTGATCTCCAACGTTGAAGCTTTAGTGTACAAAACAACTCTTGAAACCCTAACTAACTAACCCTAACCCTAACTAAGGCTGACGTCATAGTTGGTTATTTTTTACGCAGCTATCTTTTGACTTTTATAAGCAATTGAGTGATGATCTAAAGCATTTATTGATTGATGTGTCGATTGAATATATTGTTGGCTTTGTCATCTTGATAGTTATTGATGAATTAATGCTCTTTCCATAGATAATTGACAAAACGTTGATTTCATTAATATCTATTGCTTTTCATTGCTTAAATTACATCAGATGGTCATATGAAGTGCTAACCCTTTGTATATAGCCTGCATACATATTTTTCTATTGTTGCTTTGTCACGGGCAGGTGTTCTCATTCGAGACTATACTTCATTATTGGCTGATTAGCCGGACCTTCTGATTTTGGTGGTAACCTGTGAGGGGGAAACTTTAACTCTGACCTTATATCTTAGCCTCTTCAAAACCCCAGGTTGTCGGGGACGTCTCCCCTAGGCTAACCTCCCTAAATAGAAAGAACCTCCCCATTGTGGTGACATTGGGTGGGGAAGGTTCCTGTTTCGCCAGTTTGACCCGTATCCTTTAGCCATTTAACCTAAACTACATAGTACAAACTGTGCGATAACAGGCCGGCTCGTGATGAGACCTCCTATCCTCTGACCAAGTCTTGTCTTATTGTTTTTTTATCTTTTTATTGCTTTTTCTCTCAAGAATTTAGTTAAGGGACATTGCCCTGGCTTGGTGACCAGAAGTGACAATGTTAACGACAAGTACTTTCACAGAAATTAGAAGGTTGGCTCATGATAAGACCCCCTTTCTCTTGGCTATGCAACCAAGAACCACTATCCTGGCGTGGTAACCAGATGTTGGTAGTGTCATACCGTTAGGCACCCATGGACGTAATGAGCTGGCTCGTGATGAGACCCCTCATCGTTCAACTAGGTCTTGATTTATTTTTCTATGGGTCCCTCTATTTCTTGCTGAGAAGCCTTTTATTGCTTTCTCGGGGATCCCTGGGCGAAGCATCTCGAGGTTTTATTCTTAGGCTTTTATTGTCAACTACTTTTACCCCGCAGGCCTTTAGCCAATTCTTCCCACAAGGTAAGGTACAAACCCTGAATGATCAACCCTATGCCCAGACCAAGGTAACGGGATGGGTAAGCAGGAAATGAGGTGAAAAATGGTATGTATGATGGGAGTCGACGATGGCTTTTCAGAAATCCCCTCAGTGGCAACTCAAAACCTATGGACAAAGGCTTGCTAGGGATGGTCAAGTGGACAAGCATAAGATCCAAGCACCCATTAGAAACAAAGGAATCAAATGCACATATTCAAAGGTTTATGAGGATCAGAGTGACACATACCATGATACCTGGACTCATTACCTCATGGAGCAAGAACCATCTCTGATGCAAGGCCAAGCCGAAGGTGATGGATGTTGTTGTTGCTGCTGACAAAGTGGAGGCGCTGAAAGGGAGAAAAGATGGGCCCTCCAGGGCCATGCTCAAGTCGATATGGCTCTCGGTTCTCCATGTCTTGGACCTATGGTCCTCAAGACATAATCTCCTAGTTATCCCTGAATGTAGGGGATTACATAGCCAACCTGTCGGCCATCTGTGCCAACGACTGAGTCATAGCCTGCTAACTGACCACTAAATTGTTGAGTACTTGCATGAAGGTTGCCTCCGGTTCCATGGGGGCCTTTCCACTTCCCTCTGGTCTCTCATATCTGTCTCCCATCATCCTCTCTGCCTCACGCTCTACCCTTCTCTATGCTTCCCTATGCACCCCTTCCTCTTGCTCTGAACTAGGAGGAAAGGGGGGATAATATGGCCTAGGTCTCCTCTCCCTGCATATGTTGTAAGTGACATATTCGTCACCTACGTGCTCACGGCCCTTTGGTTCCTTTATTGAACCCATCGACTTTAGTAACAGGCTGGCAGGACTAAATCTCTGATACCACTGTAATATCCCTAATTTCGTAGATCAGAATAGGTGACTCAACTGTCTAGAATCTGTTGTCGAAACTGATACACTTTGGGTTTCTAGATGCTTTTAGTACTTGAGTTTAATATGCATGGTGATTTTTCATGTGATTACAGTTGTTTAACAGTATATAAGCAAGTACACAAAAGATAAGGACACAGAACAACTGCAACAATGTATTATGAAAATGACTGGGTACAATGCCGCATGCGGCTAAGTAAAATAAATCTCTCGGCTAGATCAGATACAAAAGGATCTTAGTCGTAATACAATAAGAAAACGAAAACAATGATACCCGATAATAGAGGAATGTTGCTGGATCAATGGATCGGCAGTAGGATCTGTTGCATCCTACGACAATTCATTCGGCAACTGTTGCAAGACTGGAAAGTTCTCCCTGGTGGCTAAACTCCTCGGATCTGCCTGGAAATTGTCTCAAACAGTGCACCCTGACCTCATGCACACTCTCAATAGCTGATCAACTGAAGATTGACCCTCTGACGATATGTACGGACCCCGGATCGATCCCCCTGGGGGAATGTGCCACAACTGCTACTGGCAACTACGCCCTAGAGATTCCACCGGTAGAATCTTGTTGTAAGCGTCTCAAATTGAGCACCCTAGGCTCCTCTGAAATGGGTCGGAAGGATTACCCTGGATCTGATCTGATGATATCTCGAGAACCCCGGATATATCCTCCCCAACTATCGCACCCTCACTGGCTTAATGATGTGCCCAAGATGATTTCTCCGTCGAAATCTCACAAGAAACCAGGAAATAGATGTGTCCTGCCCTCCTCTCAACTGGGTTGGAAGGGAATCAATGGATTCTCCCTATCTGGGACAAGTCAAATCACTAAGTCTCCTCAGAAGTTGCACCCTCACCTTGAATAAGTGTGCCCTTGCAGCTACAACCTGTGTAACTGTTGCTAAATATCAATGGAAGATCTGTGTGATCTCCCCGGTGACTAGGGTGTGTCTCTCAGCACCGAAATCAACCACTGGGTGTATTCCTCCTGGAATCCACAAAGTCACTAATTCTCCTAAACCTGTGAAGTCGCCTCAGAGCTCCCTCTCAAATCATAAATTGTGCACAATGAGGAATTAGGTCGCTTTTCCTCCTCATATACTCCTCCAAAACCCTAATTCGCTATTGACCTTTATCCTTAGCTTTCTCACTTATGCACCCCTCTATTTTTAGCTCAAATCACTTAAAGGGCGCTTTTACCCACTTTTCACTTAACATCACTTTCAAATTATAAAGTTCTCTAGTGAAATGACATTAAATGACCTTGTTTCCCCTGTTTCTGCCTGGCTATAGTCTAATGGGGATGTTTAGACTACTAAGCCCTCCTCTCTGGAGCTCCTACTCGGAAAGGGACATTACAATTGCCAGTTTTCTAGGCATTGTTGGAGTTGGTTGAGGGATCAAATGATCCTTCACCACATCTAAGATGATCCTCCTAGCTTTCACGTCTTCAACTCATGGGCGTCTAGGTCGTTCGGATCCATCGGTGCGGTCATGTTTGAGTTAGCAAACTCCCACAACCCATTCTCCATGTGAACTAGTGTGACCCTCGTCTTCCAAAGAATTAAATTCGATGCACCGTCTATCCTGTCTTCAAACCTCAAACTTGTTGCGACCATTTCCAAATCAAAAAAAATTCGGGAAAACAAACTGTTGAAAATATGTGCCTAGCCCGACGACTTCTTCAGCTTGTTGTTATCCTGCGTGGAAACCCTATTGGTTGGATGGCTGTGTTGGCGACCTGCCTCGGTCGGCTCAATTGTGTTGTCTGCTACAGCCCCGCTGGAAGCTATGGCCGGTTGACTATGTTGGGGCAACCGGTACTGCAGCTGGTAGCTTCCTATCCCCAGCCCGCGACACTACCTTTGTCGTCTGCCATATTCCACCCTCTGCTCTCCACACAAACTTCCTCCTATCTCCAACCTTCCAACATCTACTTTGCACACACCCAGCCCTCAACCCTCAGCCCACGTCTGCCTGCTAACTCCACCGCCCTATTTGGCGGCTCCTGTCGTCACCCTGCCTATGCCCCATGGATCTTTTGCGCCAATCTATAGTTGCTCTTTATGGATGTCACAACCCGATCCACAGCAGCAACTCCACAACTATCTTAGATCCTGACTCGCGCGGATCTATTCTATAGCTTGTGGTCATACGTTGTACGGCGACCGTACACTATAAGATTTTTTTTCTTTACCCTGCAACCTACAAACAAAAATAAAAATTTGTGTGCTGGAAATTACGATTCCTACGTTCCTGGTTCTTCCTTCAGAGATCAGGCTTTGATACCATGTTAAATTCTCCTAACCCAGCACCTGGCAATTAATTCCTAGCAAACCCTTGCTTCAATAAATTTATTAAGCAAATTTAACTGAATAAAAGCACGAGTGAGTTATTAAAAAAACATTACAGCAGAATCATAAACAAGAAACCATACACAAAGTACACACGTAATTTCTGGGTGAAATACCCCTGGAAAAACACCTAAGAGAAAACCAATACCTTCTTGATTTTATTAGATAAAATCTTGGGATCTCGTCCTAGGATAATGGCCCACCTGAGGAATAATACAATGCAGCAAAATAGCCTATCCTATCACACTTGGCTACTACTCCTTTGTTGCCCCTTGCTTCTTTCCTCGGACCCTACCCCTCCACACTTGTATGAAAGTCCTTCTTCACCTAATCAATGAGATCTCACTCACTCATTATGTGTGTGTCTACTCCTCTCACATAGGCTGCCTTTTATAACCTTGAGTTTACCCTAAATCTGCAAAGTGATTAAAGGCTAAGATTAGATCTCACCTTCACTTTATAATCTAATGGCTAGGATTTAATTTAACTCACTAATGCCAAATACTTAGGCATTTGACTTAAATTAAACTCCATTAATTACAAAAAGGCATTCACTTAATATCACTTTATTAAAGTGAATCTCCTTAGTTCTGAGAGGCATTAAGGACAACTCCCACGTGTTAGACACAAACAGACGTGGAAGTACATGTCCGATGCTAAATACATCAATAGTTAGGAGGTTTAATTTACCTAGAAGCAATTCGTCCACCTTGGAGGAGTTTGTTAGGGCATTCATTCCACACATTGATGGAGCGCCTTAGCTTTGGAAGTCACACGTGGCTTTAATTGGTTTCTTTGCACATGTTTTGAGATATTCTTGAGGAGCACTCTCTCTTGAAGGAGTTTGGGGAGTTTGTTGGATCATTTGAGATCGTCCTCCACTCATCTAGAGGATGCATCCCACCTTATTGTGCTTTCTTTGGAGGTTGATGCATACCCAACTCCATTATTTTATTATTGTTGATTTGTCTCATGGAGTTGGTTACTTGAGAGAATTATTGTATTGATTTCCTTGAATATTTTATTGTTTCTTCTTGAAGAATATGGGACACCAGGGTTGAGAGATGCTAGCATACTCTCCCAACTCTGCCCTGAAATGAGGGTGGCTAAGGAATCATGCCCTGACTCGTGATGATGACATACCGAGCATGCCCCCATGTGTCTCATGACATCATCCTCGAGATCCTCCCCGGAGAATCTCTCTCTGATCTACTGACGAGTCCTGAAATTTCCAAGTTGTCCAACACAAGGTACATCATGTACGGTCCTCAAGATATCTGATGTTGCCTGTTGCGACCATACATCCTTCCAACTGACCTTATAGTTTTCATCAGATGCATTTGTCCTTTTCTGCTCCTCGTCCTCATACCGCTGAGACTCTGAACCTATATCCACCTCTAGAATATTGTAATGTCCCCCGCCTCTTGATGAAGAGGTTTGAGATGACATAGTGGCCTAGGCATCCCCACTAGGCCACAGTCTCACAGTGAGGGGAAAAGTCAACCAAACTAACGTTATATTCTTGAGTTGACTTAATAAAAAGGTAAAAGGAGTTAAAAGATAAATCAATGAAGAAATAGAAGCATTGGAGATTGAGTTAGGAGTTAACCCTAGGGGTTAACTTAACTCAACAAGATAATAGAGAAAAGTATAAAGAGAAGGCTAGGGCGCACCTCTCATTCATTATGGATTTTGGTATTTTGCTTGTTGATGCTCTTGAGCATACAGTTTTGAGGGTTTTCATATTACAAACTCTAGTGAGCAACTCAGTGGTGAAAGATTCCACTCACCTAGCTCCAAGCTTGGTCTCAGGGATGAAATACTCCACCCACACCATTCTACAGCTATCATCTATTCAGGAGGACTATCAGGGTCGTACCAGTTGGATCCACAGGGCCGTACCAGCTAGGGTTTTCTTGCAGGGGCACACCATATCTTGAAGAAGAGTTCGATCCAGCTAAGGGAAGGAGCCTTGGAGAATTCCAGCACTAGGGTTTTGCTCGCAAGCCCTTACTCATCAGTTTGAGGGCTTCTTGGAGGATTCATCGCGTCCCTATCATCTATTTGCAGGTTGGAACGATTTCAGGAGGAAGGGGACGATTTGGTGATTCAGTATTATTCAGATCTAGAACGCTATAGGCTAGATCTGATCTTGGGACTTCTCTCAAGTGCTTATGGATGCCCGATCTATCATCTGAGAGAGTTTCAGAGTACTCAGAGCCCATATTCAGCTAGGCCGTACTATTGGCCATATTCAGGGTTTCAGGAGGGTCGTACCATCCTAGGGTTTCTACAGTTTGAGGAGGAAGCTTCAGTGTTTGAGCTCCATACTTCAGGAGGAGGCTTCCATTGTCTTGATCTATCCTTGGGGAGGAGTTGGCAACATTTGCAGGTCTTCATCTTCAGGAGGGTCGAACCCTTGGGGGTCTTTGTCTTCAACAGGTTGTACCAGCAATCAGCAGGGTTGTACCAGTTGCTTGAGGGTTAGGCTTAAACCCTGGTTTTTGTAGTTGAGCGTTCATCTTCTATTGCAGCCTTTGGGAGGCTTGATTTCTATCTCCGAGAGCATTTTGTATGCATCTCTATTATTGTCTTGAAGCCATCTATTCCAAATCTGCTTCTCTATTGTATCAGGTGCTTACTTCCCTATAATCAAGTCGGCTAATTGCTTGTGGTTCCTATCTTGTGTAGTGTTGATGATCTTCATATGATGACAATGATGCTTGTATAAATCTGTGGCTGAATAACTGAATAAACCCTAAGGCTGAAATGTTCATGGCCAACCTGCATACACAACAAATAATAATCAAGTCAGTGATCAGTTAGTGATTCCAAGCAAAAAATTGGCTTGGGATCATTTCAGTGATATCAGAGCTTTGATCCTTCAAACCTGTGAGGATTAGCACATGCAGAGGTACAATGGTATCTTTATGAGCAGAAGGAAGAAACTGGCTAGTGAAACAGAAGCCGAAATGGAGGGATCAGGAGATGACCGTAAGCCACAGGGCTTGGCTTTCTTGGCAGCCGAATTCGACAAATTCCATCAAACCTTAAACCTTACAGAAGGTAACCTGGTCCATCATTTGCAGGAAATCCAAGAGACAAACCGAAGGGGTCAAGCAGAAATCACTGAGACCTTGAAGAAGGTAGATGGGAATCTAAAGAAGATTGTTGAGAACCAGACTCGGATAACCGAGTATTGATGCAGATGACTCATCAGGGGAAAGACCCTAAGACGTATGGAAACAAAGAGGCTGGTGGATCCCGTGGGGAAGTCAGGTATAATCCAGAAAAGGCTCCCATATCTGAGGGAAGCCATGGAGGGGGTACGTCACATGGACAGATGGGGAGCAGGGCTAACCCTAGACCGTACTTGCCCACATTCACAGATGAACAGGTACAGCAAGAGCACGTGGATGACTTTGTGGAGCGGATGGCACAATGTACTAGGGAGTACTATGGCTTGGATATGGTCATTTAGAGGCAGATGTCACTCGATCAATATTGCCTACTGAAGTTCAAAAACAAGCCTAGGCCGAACCACAGAAGCAGTTTTGAGTTTGAACGAAGAGCAGGATAGAAATCCCATAATTTGATGGTACGGCCAAGATGACAGCCCAGGCATGGGTACAAAAACTGGACACTTATTTGTAGCTTAATCCCATGAGGGAGATGGAGGCCATAATATTTGCCACTATGTATTTGGATGGCAAGGCTCATGACTGGTGGTATCATGGACTCACCACCCTAGGCCACAACCAGATAGTAACCTACACAGAATTCACCCAAAGACTCATTGACAGATTTGATCAGGGGGATCCTGAACTACCTTTCCTGGGAGCTCACACAACTCAAGCAAACAGGGGTAGCCGAGGCATACATTCAGGAATTTCAGAGGCTAGCAGTCATGGTGCAGGATATATCACCAACCAGGCTCATGATGCTCTTCACTGAGGGGTTGATGGAACCCTTGAAGGGTTGGGTAAAGCATTTTTAAGCCTACTGTAATGATCCCAAGCCAAATTTTTCGCTTGGAATCACTAACTACCACTGATTTGTTGATGTGTAGGTGTTTATTGAGTTATCCAGTTATTAAGTACATTCATACAAGATTCATTCAACACATGAAGATCACAATACATCCAAGATATAGAAGCACAAGCAAAGATCTGACCTTTATTATGAGCAATATGGAATCAATACAATAGATAGCTGATCTGGAACAATCCTCAGATGGGCGGAAAGACAATAGATATGAGCTGCTACAAAATGCTTTGCCGATACAAAATAAGCCTCCAAAGGCTCAATAGGAAATGAACATCAATACAAGCAGATCTGACTGCCAACTCTCCAGCTGAAGAATCCCATGCTCCACTAGAAGACTGAAACCCTCAATAAATCGATCCCACTGAAGGAAGACTCCAAATGAGTCCAAACTCGACAAGATGATAGATCGGGGTGGTAGGATCACCCTCCTGAAATCTCAAGCTGAAAGCCCAAGGAAAACCCTTCCAAACTCTGAATCTTCTGCAGAAGTTGCGCCCTCCTTGATGCCTAAAACCCTAGGTGATTCGACCCTAATGAGAAAAGCCTCCAAATGCCCTGAAACTCCCCAGGAATGTAGATCAGGCTATGAGAACCCTGTAGGAGAAGTTTCAGACTCAGATTCCAGGTGTAGCCTTCTAGATCTGAGATTTACTGAATCAGAGGACGTCCCCTTAGCCTCCAAGACGTCCCACTCTAAAGCTAAATATCTGATGGTGATAACTCTCCAGAAAAACCCTTAAAATGATGGTAGTGCCCCTGCAAATAGAACCCAAGTGTCGGAATGGCCACGGGCTCTCTTGATAGGCTGGATCGAACCCTCCTCTAGAAGATGGTACACCCTTGCTGGAAACACAAGAACAGTACAGCCCTGCTACCTTCTGAAGCGCTAGATGGAAATATGCTGAGAGTAGAATGGTTTGGAGGAATCTTTCATCCCCGAGACCAAGCTGTGGAACAAGGTGAGTGGGTATTTCACCACTGAGTTGCTCACAAGGGTTTGTACAACAAAACCCCCAAACTGAATGCTCAAGAGCAATAGCAAACGATATACCAAACCCAGAATGACTAATGGGTGCGCCCCAGCCTCTTACTTATACTTTTCCTTCTAATTCTCTGTTGAGTTAGGTTAACTCCCAGGGTTAGCTTCTATTCTTCTGTTGAGTTATATTTTACTCCTTTTATCCTTTTTCTTCCTTAAGTCGACTTAAAAATATAACTTAGTTTAGTTGACTTTCCCCCTCAATGTGAGACTATGACCTAGTGGGGAGCCCAGGCCACTGAGTCTCCTCAACACCTCTCTATCAAGAGGTAGGGGACATTATAGTCTCCTCTGCTTGAAAATGCTTGTCCTCAAGCAATTCCAAACCTGCTTTTCTTACCACCTGCGCCTTTTCCCATGTGGCATCCTCAATGGGTAAATCCTTCCATTTGATCAGGTATTCTTTGATGCTTCGGTTTCTGAGCCTTTTCTCTTGGACCTCTAATATCTCCTCTGGAATCAAAACAAGTTGTCCTTCCTCATCCAGGGGAGGTAGTACCTCAATGGGTCTGATGTGCTGGCCGAGGGCTTTCTTAAGGCAGGAGACATGGAAGACATTGTGTATTTTGCTACCCGGTAGAAGCTTTAACTCGTAAGCTACAGCCCCTATCTTCCTGCTAACTCTGTAGGGTCCAAAGAAACGTGGTTGTAGTTTATCTCCTCCGCTCCTTTTTATGGACGCCTGCCTGTATGGTTGGAGTCTTAAGTAGACCAGGTCACCAACCTCAAAAGTACGATCAACTCTGTGCTTGTCTGCTTGGAACTTTTGCTGGCTCTGCTGTATCCAATCCTGTACCATAGGTTCCCTGCTGTCACCGAAAGCAATCTCCCCAAAGGATAGAGGATCATAGCCGTACAAGGCCCTGAAAGGTGACATGCCTATGGACGTATGTTGGGTGGCGTTGTAGCAGTACTCTCCCAAGTGCAACCATCTGGCCTGCTTTCTGTTGTCCTGCCACATAATTTCTGAGGTAACCTTCCACCCACTTGTTGACGATTTCTGTCTGTCCGTCTGTCTGAGGGTGATAGTTGGTGTTAAGGGTTAAGGCCGTACCAACCAACCTAAATAATTCCTGCCAGAATGTACTCATGAACCTACTATCCCTGTCGCTGACAATGGTCTTGGGTAGGCCGTGCAACCTGAAGATTTCCCTAAAAAACAGTTCGACCACCTGTGTTGCACTGAAGTCAATGGCTATGGCGAAGAAATGTGCGAACTTTGTCAACCTGTCCACTACTACAAACATGCAATCCTTCCCTTGTGTCTTTGGCAGCCCGGTGATGAAATCCATGGATATGCTTTCCCATTTGTGCTCCGAAATGGGTAGGGGTTGTAGTAATCCTGTTGGGTGCGTGTGCTCATCTTTGTTCTCCTGACATGTAGTACACTCCTTGACGTGCTTAATCACATCCTCCTTGAGGCCCTTCCATGAGAACCTCTCTCTCACCTGCCTGTACGTCTTGTTGATTCCCTGATGACCTACCATTGGTGAGTCATGGTATGCCTGTAATATCTTAGCCTTGAAGGCTGATTCAATAACCAAAAAGATACGGTCCTTATAGTAGATGAGATCATTCATAACCCTGAAATTATCATCTTGTATCTCCCCATCCAATAACTGGCATGCGAACTAATATTTTGTATACTCCATCGCCAAATGATCTTTCCAGTCAACTGATACCCCGGTCATAGCAAAGATGGATGGCCTCCTGGATAACGCATCAGCCACCACATTGTTCCTCCCTTTGACAAATTCAATGTCAAGTCATAGGCCTGTATTCTACTTACCCATTTCTGCTGCCTCTCATTCAAATCCTTCTTCTCTAACAAATATTTGAGACTGTTATGGTCTGACTTGACCACAAACCGGGCACCCACCAAGTATTGTCGGAATTTAGCTAGTGCATGCATGATAGCCAGCATTTCTTTGTCATAAATGTTGTAGCGTAGCTCGGGACCCCTGACTTTCTGACTCTCATAGGCAAGAGGGTGCCTCTTCTGCATCAGTATGACCCCTATTCCTTCCCCGAATGCATCACACTCCAAGGTAAAAGGGAGACTGAAATCTGGAAGGGCTAAGACTAGGCACGTACTCATCAC
>JZKD02S2307789.1:244916-256292 GCA_000966675.3 Picea glauca | reverse complement strand
TAGAAAGAGCCCCCCATCGAGGTGACAGTGGGTGGGGAAGCTCCTGTTACGCCGGTTTCAAGCCCTGACTCAAGCCCTTGGAACTATCCTACAAACCGTGCGATAACACTGCCAACAACAAGAAGAAGTTCAAAAAGGGTCCTAACCGAAGGGTGAAGGGAAGAAGGACATGAGCAAAGTCAAGTTCTTTGCATGCCACAAGTTTAGGCACTGTGCAGGTCAGTGTCCGAACAAGAAGAAGAAACAAACAGCAGCTTCAGCATCGGTGGAGGGGTTCTCCACGAAGTTTGATAAGGAGTTTTCCTTAGTTGTGTGCCTTTCCACGAGGACCACTCATTCAGATATGTGGTATATTGACAGTGGTGCCTCCCACCATATGACAGGGGTTCGTGAGCACTTGACAGATCTTACTCAGATTGGTGATGTTGAGGTAGTGCTTGGATATGACCGGGTGGTCAAGGCAGTTGGTTGTGGGACTGTATCATTTCAGAGGGAGTCTTTGCCTCCCATGTTGTTGAGAGAGGTCCTATATGTTTTGGGCTTGAAGAAGAACTTAGTATCAGTTTTTGTTATTGAGGAGAGGGGCTATGAGGTGTTGTTCCGTGATGGGCAGGTGCTCCTTTTCCCCAAGGGGTCCAATATCACTTTGGCCAAAGTGGTTGGGACTCGACATGAGAAGCTATACAAGCTCATGTTTCAGCGAGCGAGAGCATTGTTTCATTCTACCAGCAGCAGTGATCTATGTGAGCTATGGCACAGGAGGATGACACACTTGCACCATGGGGCCTTGAGGGTACTGAGGGAGATTGTGACTGGAGTTCCATATTTCAGTACAGAGCACCAGGAGTTGTGCAAGGGGTGTGCTTTGGGAAAGTACACCAAGACTGTTTTTCCTATCAGTGACAGTAGAGCAGCAGGTATCCTTGATCTTATTCATTCAGATGTATGTGGCCCGATGTCTTCGGCATCGTTGACTGGTTGTTTATACTATGTTATATTCATTGGTGACTTCTCACGGAAGTCTTGGATTTTCTTCATGAAGACCAAAGGACAAGTCTTCAGTCGATTCCAAGAGTTCAAAGCTCTTGTGGAGAACCAGACAAGGAAGAAAATCAGAGTTTTGAGGACAGACAATGGGAGTGAGTATACCTCCAAGGAGTTCATGGACTTCTGTGCAAGAGAGGGCATCAGGAGAGAGTTGATTGTTCCTTACAACCCACAGCAGAATGGGGTTGTTGAGAGGAAGAACAGGACCATAGTTGGGGCTGCGAGAGCCATGCTACATGATCAAGGGCTGCCACTATTTCTTTGGGCCGAGGCATGTTACATTGCAGTTTATCTGCAGAACAGGAGTCCAAATAGGGCTGTGAGGAGCATGACTCCTGAGAAGGCTTTTTCTGGGAAGAAGCTTGAGGTCGGGCACTTTCGGATTTTTGGGTGCATCACATATTCACATGTCCCTTCTGAGAAGAGGACAAAGCTAGAGCCCATGGCATAGAGAGGGATCTTTGTTGGGTATAGCGAGACTTCAAAGGCTTTTCGTATATACCTTCCTTCCTTGAGGAAGACAGTTTTGAGGAGGGATGTGAGATTTGAGGAGGACGGAGCCTTTAGGAAGTCACGAAGGACAGAGAGGGGTGAGCAGTCATCACCTCAGATTCAGGTGAGTCCGCAGCAGACTACAATGACATAGAGTTCGAGGCCACCAATTTCGGTGATGACTGGTCCACAGGTGACAGGGCCACAGATGTCAGGTTCGTAGGTTACTGGTCCACAAGGTTCAGGATCGAGTACTCCAGAGTCTACTTCAGGATCACAGTCCCCTCCACGTGACACTACTTCAAAGAGGAGGAAGCCCAAGTGGCTTCAAGATACTTTGAGGGAGGCACAGGGTTCAATGGGGAATCCCAAGCAGGCAGTGAGGGAGAGTAAACCTCCCGAGAGGTTTTGCAGCTACATCGTGATGGTGAGCAGTATTCGGGAGTGTGAGCCTTCTACTTTTGAGGAGGCTACTAGTAGACAAGTTTGGAGAGATGCCATGATGGAAGAGTACAATTCCATCATGAAGAATGATGTCCGAGAAGTTGTTTCTAGACCTGAGGGGAAGTCAATGGTGACTTCCAGGTGGCTCTATAAACTCAAGCATGTTGCAGATGGCAGCATTGAGAAGTACAAAGCTCGCTTTGTAGCTCGGGGGTTCTCACAGGTTGAGGGAGTTGATTACGATCAGACCTTCGCGCCAGTTGCTAGATATACCTCGATCAGGGCAGTGATTTCCATTGCAATAGATATGGGTTGGAAGATCCATCAGATGGATGTGAAGACCGCATTTCTAAATGGTCTTATATAGGAGGAGGTGTATATTGAGTAGCCTTTGGGCTTTGGGGTGCATGGGAGAGATTCTCATGTGTGTAGACTGAAGAAGGCATTGTATGGGCTGAAACAAGCTCCCAGAGCTTGGTATTCGAGGATTGATGCCTATTTGCAGCAGTTGGGCTTTGAGAAGAGTGAGGCGGATCCCAACCTATACTACATTGTGATTGGAGAGGATCCTCTCATTCTCTTGCTATATGTGGATGATCTTTTCATTACAGGGGCAGAGAGACTCGTCACTAGCTGCAAGGAGAGCCTTGCTTCAGAGTTTGAGATGACTGATATTGGACTGATGCACTATTTTTTGGGATTGGAGGTTTGGCAGGAGCCTAGACACATCTTTCTAGGACAGGGGAAGTATGTGTGTGTTATTCTGAGGAGATTTCAGATGGAGGACAGTGGGCCCGTGACCACTCCCATGATTACCAACTCGAAGAATCTTCATGCTTCTGAGTCACAGTTGGTGGATTCCACTTTATATCGTCAGTTGATCGGTTCTTTGATGTATTTGGTCAATACCAAGCCATATATTTGTTTTGCTATCAACACTCTCAGTCAGTTCATGGTGGAGCCTAGGAGAGTGCACTGGGTGGCAGCAAAACATGTGCTCGGGTATCTTTGTGGTACTATAAATTATGGTCTGGACTATCAGAGAGGAGATGGAGTTCGTCTGGTTGGCTATACAGATTCAGATTGGGCAGGATGTGTCAGTGACCGGAAGAGTACTTCAGGGTGTTGTTTCGGATTGGGCTCAACAATTGTGTCTTGGTTCAGTCGGAAGCAAAAGTCAGTGGCATCGAGTTCTACAGAGGTTGAATATATGGCTGCCAGTCAGGCCAGTTGTGAGGCCCTTTGGCTTCACAAGTTGCTAGTGGGATTGTTTGGTGTGCAGTTGAGGCCTACCTTGATTTACTTTGATAATCAGAGTTGCATTAAACTCTCGGAGAATCCAGTATTTCATGACAGGTCTAAGCATATCGAGATTCGTTATCACTTCATCCGTTACTATGTTCAGAGAGGAGCAGTGGAGCTACAGTACATATCTATAGATGAGCAGGTTGCAAACATACTCACCAAAGCATTGGGCAGGGGAAAGTTTGTATTTTTCAAGGACAAGCTTGGAGTGGTGAATAACACTTTCCTCGGTAAGAGGGAGTGTTAAAAATAATTAAAAAGTACCTAGGCAAGTGTTTCTCATCACCTAGGCGCCTAAAGGGTGAGAAAGTGCCTAATGTGGACCCTAGTCATTTAATTTGTGAGATGCAAATTAAAAGGTGACTTTATGACTTAAGTGGGGGGGTGAGTGAATAGACACTAAATCTCATCCACTCATCTAATCGAATCTCAACCGTTGGACTAAGAGACTCTTCACCTACCACCATGAGGTAGACTAAGGTAGGAGGGCGCACCCTAGCTAGGGTCGATTCATCATTTTTGTTGAGAGAGCAAGAGAGGAGGTCGAGCTTGAGAAAGGAGGTAACATTTGCAGAGCTAGAGCACGCATTTCAAGGCAACTAGCTAGCACGTTTTTCAAGGCAGGATTCAACATTTAATGAAGTCCGTACAGTACGGATTTCTAGAGGTCGTACAACCAATTTTATGCACAGAAATCGAGGGAGACAACAGTTAAAGTTCTGAGGAGGTTGGCACGCATTCCAAGGCTGCCATACAAGCATTTACTTGCACAGAAACCGAGGCAATTGCTGGAATTTATTTCTGGGTGAAATTTTGTACAGTCCGTACAGATTTGGCACGAATTTCGAGGGCTATACAGTGCAGTTTTGGGCACAGTTTTCGAGGAGAAGAGGCACAAATTTCGAGGTGTTCTTGCTGCATATTCCATACAGTCTTAGCCGAAATTTTGGCACAAGAATCGAGACAGTTCGTACAACATTTATTGTTGGGACAGTTGTACGAATTTCTGGCACAGAAATCGAGGAGCATTTCCAGGACTATTCATAAGGAGTTTTGCTGAAGAAATTCTGAGATAAGTTTGTGTAATTTATGAAGATGAATATGCTGTAAATGAAATTTCTCTGAAGCTCACAAATAACAAAATCCCTCTCTCACTGGTTTTCCCCTTGTGGGTTTTTCCAGGGTCGTTGTTAGACCAAAAATCACTGTGTTATTTTCTGAGTTTTATGTGTTACTGATATATTTTATTTTTGCGTTAAACGATGTTCAGAATCCTCATGTTTCAGTTCTGAAAAATTTATTTTATGTTGAGTTTAATTCGCTGTCATAAAACTGGGTTTGGGCATTAAACATTGGCTGAAAAATCAGCGAGACTGAAACTCGTTGGGGTCTGAAATTTTATAGGCTTGGAGGAAATGTCTTAAAGGCTCTTGTGTTTTGTGAATGCTTATGGTGGATCTCTCATGTGGTAAAATTTTTGTGTTAATGATTCTCTATCCTCTTCAAGTTATTATGGTGAGATCTCTTTTGCTAATCCATTGAAGCATCAAACCCTCATTTGATTATTGTCTATGTTCTTTATTTGAAATTGTTCAAGGAATAGCTAATAAACTATAACCCTTTGAATCTATTTCATTGGTGAGTGTTTGTGAAGGGGACTAGGTAAAACTAACAACCCTCTTGCAGGTTCTCTCCATCATTTGAAGACAATTTTGAGCTAGAAGATTTATTCTCTAAACCCTCTTGTAGGATAGTTAGTAGCTACAACCTCCAAGGATGAGCTTACAAGACTTTTGGTTCATCTCCAAGCTCTTTATGACTCCAACTACCCAAGATTTCAAGGCACTGGTTATTTCATTTGCATTGGAGAAACAAAATACCCTGCATTGGCAAACGTGATTTTGAGTCAAAATTGAGATCTAAGTGCACAGCCTTAAATGACCTTCCAAGGGAAGCATTTCCCCTTGGGGGGTGATTTTTTGGGGGCCTCTAGCCTCCCTACTCATCAAACCCTCATCTCTTCCTTACTTTAGTTTGTTTAATAACCCTTAGTTTTCAGATCTAGACTTTTCCTTAACATTTTTCAAAAAAATAAAAAGTGGGTATTGTAGTCCTTGGTTGGATCTAGTATTCTAACTTGTTAGCTTAGCATTTTAGTGGTAGAGTTTCTATAGGGACATGTTTGAATGCTACAAACATTGGCTGTAATTTTATGCAGAACTTAGTGTTTAGAATAGCTAGAAATTAACATAGTTTAGTGATCTAATTTTGCTAGTTTCTTCTCCTAACTATTAGCTAGTTTTCCTGGACTATTGTAGGTTGCTTCCTTAGTGTTTCTTGTGAATTTCTGAGTGATTTACACGCTGATTTATGTGCTGCAAAATAACATATCAGATCTAGTATAACTGGTAATAGTGCCTAAAACTTCACACTTGACTTGCTGATACATTGAAAGTTTTGTTAAATATTTGGGGGGTTATATCTTGAATGCCTGGGGAATTTTGTGGGGTACTATCTTGAGATTTCTGATCTGATATCATTGTTAAAACACTGCTGCAAAATATATATTAGATCTGGTTTAAGTGCTCTAAAGGGTTACCTTCTCATTGCTCTTCCATTGAAAAATTGTCCAAGTGCGGGAATTTGATCCTAGGACATTCTGGAGCTGATTTTGGATCAATTTAAGTTCGTTTTAAATTTAATTTCTTTGCTGCAATATCATATTTCAGATCTAAAGATTGGCTGAAATATCAACTATTGATAAAACTCCTAAGTGTTGTTAACTGTGGGAAAGTGATTTCAAGCATTGGACATCTTGTGGATTGCTAATCTCTTATCTCTCTTTGGAATTGTTAAATAATCTGAATGCCATATTGATTGATCAAGTGTTCTTTCTCCTTGCCTTGCTCATTAAACATTGTGGCTATTTTGGACTTAATACTCATTGATCTCATTGCTATATTGGATATCTCAACTTCAGAATCATCGCAAGTAATCTTTTGAATCGTTATAATCACTTGTTAAACTCATTGGCATAAATGAAATCAGTGATTTACATTTTAATCTTGTGATTTTAAGAATTACTCAATTAAATTATTTAGGAATATCCTGGGGGGTTTTAGAAAAGACGTTTTCAGACGTCTATAAACATAGGAGTTGTCGTTACTCTGCCATCGCTGCATCCTGAGGGCTTGTAGTTCTCTCACGTACCTCGACATATATTAGAACACTACGGTCGCTTCGTCGTACTTAGAGGTATATAGAGGGGCTCCTGTCGAATGGTTGCGCATCAGAAAGCACTATTACCGATTGTGATCCTATCTTGGAGACCACCTAGAATCCTTGAAGCAACTGAGCAAATGTTTTGGCCATTTTGTTTGTTGTAGTGCACCGAAAACAACATTCAGGAAGATTGACCTCTCGTACCAAGGTGGCCTGAGAACCCCTTAGGTATATTTGAGGGCTGCTACAACCTGACACTCCTATGAGGATCCTTCTGCCTAAGCCTGTCGGGTATACACATTCATTTGGCCAACTCTAACATTGCATTAATATAAAATTTTGATCACTTGCTACTTAAGATTCAAACATTCACATTATTGTTCAGTGGTGGGGTCAACATATTGGTTATGACTTTCATACATATTTGGCATAACTAGCATTGTGTTGTAGGTGATTCCCTTTTCTCCCTTACCTTCACCTCTCTTCCACTCTTTCATAGCCTTTAAGACTTTTCTTGACCTTGTATTGTGACCTCCTCGGGCGTTCTTAGACATTTTCCATTGTCTTTCCCAGGGGTCACCCAGGACCTTTCCTAAGGTGACAGTGGGTCTTGTCTCGGTGTGTTGTCCATTGGTTTAAATCGCACAAGGCTCTAGTGCAACCTACAATCTGTGTGATAACAGGTACATCAGTACGTAACTCCATAAATTGATAGTCAATCACACTCTCTCCATCATCACTCATATAACTGTTGCTACTGAGAAGGTGATCCCCCATATCCATGTACTGCTGCAAGGGAGAGGAATCTCCATGCTCCACTAAGTATGTCTCCTCCCTGCACTCCAATGCATCCCCCTGGATCCCACTGTACACCTCTGCATGCCCCTGTGAACTACCACTCATCAATGTATGCCCCTGTATACTCCTGCAAATTCTTGTATCCTCCTGCATCATCATGTATCCTGGGTGTAATACTGGGTCAACCTCTACATGGATGTCAACCAATTCTGGAACCCAAATGGAAGTGTCCTCATAACTGCCCCTGGCTCTGAAATCCCCATGTGTATGTATATGACCAATTGTCTCAGAACCCCTCATGAATGGAGGTCCCTGTGACACCTGGACATCCTCCCGCATCTTCAGATCACATCTCTCCATAATCATCAGTGATCCTGGGTACTCCTCATGCTCCTCCATCAACTGGCGCTCCTCTACCAAACCACTAACATCCTCTAGCGATGTAGTTGAAGTATATAACTGACCCTCTGCTAAGATTGATGTAGTGGATCCCTAACTAGCCTCCTCAAGGAACTCCTCTAATCTGGACCCTGATTCTTGAAAGGTTGTCTGTGTGCCTTCCAAGAATTCCCGTGTGCTTACCAACTCATGAGTGAGTCGGTCCACCTCAGTCTCCTTCCTCAACGCCCTATGATACATCTCGCCAACCTCCAAGAGGTAATCTCTATCCATAAGTAGTTGTCGGTAGTCAGTCATCATCACAGTCACTCTCTCCCTGAGTGTCTGGAAGTCATCAAGGGAAAACTCCCCATCCAAACTATTATGTGCCATCGAGGCCCTCCAACAATACTCTGCCACCAATGCGTATGTATCATCAATGTGTCTAATGCCTGCCATGATCATGTCCTCTCTGACTCTCAGTTGTCCTGTCAAGTGTTGTGACTCCTGATCACTATCCTGCGGAGGTGATACCTCATGACTCTCACTTCTAATGTCAACAGTGGAATCCCCATCAACACACTCATCAAGAGATAAGGCACCATACTATCCATTGTCCGTTGTGCTACCGAATCCTCCTGTATGCCACTGTACATCATCACCTACGGCAACCTCCATCTGAACCGCCCTGTATCCTGTATGTACAGTTGTATCCTCATGTGCACTCATCCTACTAATATCATCTGCGCCTGGATCTCGGATCCCATACATATGTGTCCATACATGTGATATGGCCATCTCGACCAACAAGGAAAGCATCCTCGTCACTATAGACTGGTCTCGGAAGTAAGTATCCCATCGACATGTCGGTCTCCCCAACCTGATCTATCAATGGACTCCCCAAAAGAGGTGACTCACTCTCCCCATACTGGTAGGTATGCATATAGTCATTTGTCTCCAAGTCATGCCTTTCCTCCTGGGCCTGCAGATCGATGTCTCTTCTGTTCAAATACTACACAAGCCTCCTCTACCACATCCGGAATGCCACTGATATCCTCCTGTGTCATCTCTATCATAAGTGTCTGAGAAGGTAAGGACTGTGTCACGCTCAACTCCATGGGAGGAACATTATCCCCCACGCATGACCTCATACCAACATCCAAAGGTAGGTCATCCAATCTTCGATCCTCCTCATGCCTAAGTGTTTCCTTGGCTGGATCCTCACAAGTATCACTACTATGGTGAAGTTTTGAGTCCTCAACACTGTATGATCGAGAGAATAAAGAACATGCGCTATCATCCTGACTCTCCAACTGTCCATCTGATGCGCAGTAGTCTTGGGACTGCTTTAATGAGGCATCTAAGGCAACATCCTCATACACATCCTCCTCATCACTATCGTAGTGCACCTCAATGTAATGCACTCTCCCTTTACCCCTGCATCTGTGATCCGGCTCCCAAGGTTTGTTGCAACTATAGCAAAGTTCCCTGCTCCCAATGGTTGTACACTCAATATGTGCTCCTTTCAATCTACTGGCATGTGGTGATGTATCTACCTTCCTGACTGCTTTGGCTCTGATTTCCTCTGCTCTTTTGCTCCAATAATTGACTTCTTCCATCTTCTTAGCCCATAATGCAACCTCATCTTTACTCCACCTAGTATTTTTGATGGATACAAATTGTTGGAATGTTACTTGAGCCCTGAATGTCTCACTAAGGGCTTGATATTCCTCATCACAATATATAATCTCCTCTGCAAAATCCATTTCTCCTCTATGTCATCAATGTTTATCACAAGCTAGCAAAGGAATTCGCTCTGATACCACTGTAATGTTCCCAAGTGGTTTTGCTTGGAACATTTGAAGTTTAAGTGTTTTCTGGTTGTGGTATTTTGTCAAACAGTTTGTTGATTTAGTCTTCTTGAGTTGCGTTGGGGTTTATGGTGATGGTTTTTGTAGAGTTTGCAGCAAATAAATGATATAGATATAACAATGACATATACACAACAAGATGCAAGAGAAGTAACACAATAAATAGCCACAAATACCTCAGATCTGAGTTTTATTTAAGTATATAGCTAACCTCATACAATAGTAGAGAAGATATGGAATACATATAGAAAAATGATGAGAGTGGTTGATAATGCCTCTGAAATACAATAGAAAGATGACGATATAATCCTCCAATATCCCTCCAAGCTGAATACAAGAGATCTCCAAGAACCAACTCGTTCTCTAGCTGTGATGTATTGTCTCCTCTAGCAAAATGTGCCCTATCTAGTTGTAGCAAACTAAGATTTCGGCCTCCTTGAAGATGACCACCAAAATCTATGGAAATACTGTCAAAATGTATATCGGGAGATGTAGATGACAAATGGAACAAGTTTGTAGTCAAACCCCCTGATAAAACCTTCCAACTCACTTCCTCCTCGAGGGATGGTGCTCCCTCCTTCAGCCAATATGCCCAACTGAAGAATAAAATAGCTATACAGAAGAAAGACCTCCAATAACTGTTGCAGAGGGGCGCTATGGAACCAACAATCACTCCTAGAGTGTAGTTCCCTGTAGATCTAGCCTCCTCTAAGCAAATCAAATTATTCTTCCTCCAATGATGCGCCCAACCTGTTGGAAGACACTAAATTTGCGCCATGGTTCCTCAAACTGCTTCTGAACTGAATAGAAACTGAAGTAGAATGGTGAGGGAGGAATATTTCACCTCCTTAACCAAGCTTGGATCAAGATCAAGAGAATATTTCACTCCCTTGTTGATCTCTAGGGTTTATTCAGTCAAAACCCTCAAAACCCCCAAGTACCATGGGCTCTCTAGCTAAGAAGCCAGACATCAAAATATCATTCAACATAATGAGAGAATAAAATCGCCTATCTCTCTTTTATACCGATGTTCACCTTTTCTCTCCAAGTGACTTTTAATTTACTTTTAATATTTCCTCATAAAATCACTTTATTAATTAATTAACCTTTTTTCCTCTTAAAAGTGACTAATTTTCCCTTGTGGCTTCTCCAGCCACTGAAAGTCACTTTTCATCATCTTATCCTATGGAGATTTTCCTCCCGATTCCGATGAGCTATTACACTAAGTGGTCTCTGTTATCCCCTCTTTTTAGGGATAACTAGGAGATCATGTCTCGAGGCCCACAGGTCCTAGACATGGAGTACTGAGAGCAGGATTGACTTGAACATGGCCCTGGAGGGCCCATCCTTTTCTTCTTCCATCATCTTTGTCTTGTAAGCAACAACAACATCCATCACCATCGACTTGGTCTTGTATCAGAAGAGGTTCTTGCTCCATGAGGTAATTGGTCCAAGTATCATGGTATGTGTCACTTTTGATCATTAAAACCTTTAAATGTATGCATCTGATTCCTTTTATCTCTAACAACTGCTTGGATCTTACATTTTCCCACTTGACCAGGCTTGGGGGAATTGACAGGGTGCCCTAGCAAGCCTGTGCCCATAGGTTTTGGTTTGCCACTGGGGGAATTTTTGAAAAGCCATCGTCCACTCCCATCATAACACCACTGTTTCATCTTATCTCCCACTCATTTATCCCACTCTCCTTGTTCGGGCATTGGGTTGACCTATTTACAGGATGGCACCTTATCTCGTGGGAAGAAGGGGCTAAAGGCCCAGAAGGTAAAAGCAGCTGGTAAAAGACAAAAGCCTAGAAATA
>JZKD02S2307789.1:175719-197189 GCA_000966675.3 Picea glauca | reverse complement strand
ATTGATTGGATACATTGATTGCTACATCATCTTGATATTTATTGGTGGAGTGATATTATTTCATTGATGTATTAACAAACATTGACTTCGTCAATATTTATTGTTATAATTGCTTGATATCAGATAGTCATATGAAGTACTAACCCATTGAATAATAGCTTGCATATATATTGGTTTGTAACTTTGTTGTTGCCTTGTTCCGGGCAGGTGTTCTTCTTTGGGGCTTCACTTCATTATTGGTTGTTTAGCCGGGACTGTCTGTTTTGGTGGTGACCTGTGAAGGGGGAACTTTACCTTTTCCTTTTTAACTTTTGCCTCTTCAAAACTCCAGGTTACTGGGGACGTCTCTCCTGGGCCTAACCTCCCTAAAGAGAAAGAACCTCCCCATCGTGGTGACATTGGGTGGGATAGGTTCCTGTTACGCCAGTTTGGCCTTCTATCTTATAGCCACTTGACCTAGCTACAAACTGTGCGATAACAGGGCCCAAGCGTAGTCCTTCCTTGATCATGACAAGGAATAATATGGACTCGAGGTGCTTTCCATGTGTCAATTAGCACCAGTATGACATTCACTCACAGGTGTGTACTTGTGGTGAACAACCCTGGTGTGGTCTTTGTCCTAGTCATGGTGATTTGACAAGGAATGATAAAGAATCAAGATGCTAGATGCTATCACATGCAGACCCAGAGTGAGCCTGATCTCAAAGAGAGTCAATTGGCTCAGAGGGAGAGTCGCAGAAGGAGTTTTCCCTCTGTTCAGGTGGGAGAGAGACATCTCCCAAAACTGACAGACAAGTGTCATGAGTCTAGGATGAAGTTTGTATACTTCAGAGACAAGCTTTGGCATGATGAAGAATCTCTCCCTCATTGAGAAGGAGTGTTGATATTTGGACAACATTGGGAAGACATTCTTCTAGATTAATAATTAATAATATGATTATTAATTATTAAATAAAATATATAATAAGTAATAATAATAATAAATAGTTATTTATTATCCAAGGGACGCATCCTTTCATGGATGGTCACCATATGTTCTCTATATATGGAACACTCATCATTGTAATAGAACACATCGATCATACCTCATCTCATATGAAGAAAAAACAACAGGTGTTCTCTTAGTTGTCGCCATATTGTGGTTTGGATCGGGCTTTTCCCAACCTACAACTTGTGCGATAACAATGTCTACAATTCGTGAACATTCAAAGCCCTAGCCTCTTTGTTGTGTGGTATGTGGTGCAGCAGGCTAGTCCCTCTTGTGCTCTGGAAACTGGGTTTTCTCTAGCCAGATTTCTCTGTGTGGAATCCTTGGTCCATTATTCAATCTCAGGCATTTGATTGGGACTGGAAATGTAGCCCTTCTCTATGTGAATTATCCATGGATTATTCGGAAGTTCAAGAATTTCGGAGGGTTCTCAGAAGACACGAATGATCCATCCAAAGCAACAAAATCTCACTCTTCTCTGTGACTACCAAAGTCCATGAAAATGAACACCTTTGCACTTCTTAAATGCAATGATTATGAATACTTTGGTCCAGCACAAGCAGAAAATTGATGTTTTGGAGGTAAAATGCTCCATGTTGAAAAATATGGTTAGCAATCTCAGCAAAGGATCTCAGAGAAAGATATTGTCCATCAAATAATGAAAGCTATGGAGGACCTAGGAAACCAAGACGCCCATCCTTCCAACAATGGACAGGAAGAAACCAACAATCATCATGGTTTTGGTTAATATTTATCTTTTTAAATTGATAAGAATTCTATATGTTTTCCTAAGGCTTTATACCTACAAGGAATTTTGGAATGTTATAACTATGGACATCAATAAAACTCTGTTTTTGACATATTTGCACTGATCAGCTTACTTGGAAAATCATGCTAGCAGTCTTTATGTACTCCTTGTTGTCTAGCTCTCCTGCAACCTTTTATAATATAAATTTCCCTAGTTTCGGGTTTTTTTTTTTTAAAAAGGAACCATATTTCTCTGATAAAAATACACAAACACCAGCATAGATCCATTTTAAGTTGGGATCTTATAAGCATCAAGAGATTTGCATCTCAATTTCTTTTCAATCTCTTTCAGTGCCTAATAAATCCAAAGTTAAAATGGATTTACGGCGTACGCTAGTAATAAAAATTATCTATATATCGAAAAACAAGCATAACAACAAAAATGCTTCCAAGTATCATAGATGATGATAGAATAACAAAGGTAATGCATAACCTAGAGCCATTTCCGACCAATCATCAAAATTACAAGTCAACCTGTACCTTTTATTCTATTATTAAAATCCCTCACTATCTACTTTATGGAAATTGCAGCTGCGTAGGGCTGTCTTTGTACTGACAGATATTCAGAGGAAATTCCGGTAGAATGGATCTAGTAAAATAGATTAAATTAGATTTCTCAAATTACCTTAGCAGCTACTTCAAGAGGCCACTAGAATTTAGTCAATGCTTGTTAATTTTTTCGTTAACAGCAAATATCAACATAGAATTGTGCTACATAAATAAAAATCTATTAGAAACTTATTTTATCTACTTGCGGGAAGTGGCCCTTACTCTAATTTAATCTAACTGAAATTGTTTTTTAAGATATTACTGAACATACAGAGTCTTTGTGAAAAAGGCCCCTGGCAGACACACAAGGTCTAAATTGTGGCCAATCCGTTCAACCTGTCAAGATATTGATTCCTTAAAGAAATATTGAAAGTACGCGCTTCAGGCTAGTGCGAAAATATACCTTAAAATAACACGATTTAGTAGAATATATACCATAAAACACAACCTGGCAGGTCAGAATAGATTTAAAATGTTGTAAATTCGGTGCTAGGTTCGGATTCCGAGAGCAAATATTGCTTAAAGAAAATCAATATAAGGGTGTACTCAATCAAATAATTTAAAAATCCAAAGCTGAGGCAAAAGCATTGTCAGCTAAAATAAAATAAAAAGTATCATCAACTTAGTCGTCGTGCCGCGTTGAAACATAATTATTCAGCGTGCAGGAAATACATACATCTTAAAAGCCAAACAAACTGCTTGCAGCAGCACATTTAGGAAGGAAAGAAATTGGAGGGAAAACTAAATCAAGAACCTGCTGGACCTGGAGATGCAGCAGCGAAGGCACTGAGGATGATTTTTGTGCAAGATTCATGAGAGAAGCCATGAAACAAAGAATGAACAGCGTTGTCACAGAGAAAGTGACCAAAGAGTGGAGGCGTAGTGTCACCGTCCGCGTCCGCATCCGCATGCTTTCTTTGCTTTCGTCCGTTCCTTCCTTACGTCTGCTCCTGCGAACAAGAACAAAAGGGAGCCCGCCTTCCTTTCAATGCAATTCCACCTCGTACAAATTCATATTTTCTATTTATAGGAATTCTGTTGGTAGCATAACCAAACATATACAAGTATATAATAGCGAATACATGAATTGCAATCCATCAACCCCTCGCGTTCGTTAATGGGAATGCATGAAAGCCCACGTCATTGAAAAGAGCATAGAGACTTAGCCAAACTAATGTTCGCCATAAATCACATGGAGTAGTAATGATGAGATAGCTTTGGTGGAAAATAGCTTAGATTCATTCCATTTCAAACCTACGATGCAAGTAGCATGCTAAACAGGGAGAGGGATAAAAATAATATAGGTAAAAAGAAATTGTGATTCAAAGATTTAAAGTTAAAATGGATTGTTTATTTATATAGTTAGTTTGATTTTTTATATTAAAATATTTAGGTTAATAATGGATGTATTTATGGAAAAATATAATTGAGTGTACATTTGTGTAACAATGAGAAGAGCATGTTGCCATTATGGTAAATTGAGATTTAATTATTGTGTGAGGAAATCTAAATACTATATGTTAAATTGGAGGAGATATTCAACACTTTGTTAATTGGTAATTTATGTGTTATTGTGTATAATATTAATGAAATAAAAAAAATGAGATTACTTATTAAAAAAAAAAAAAAAGTCATTGTTATTAAACAACAAATACAAATTAATTTGCATAGATTCATTTAAACTTTGGATTTATTGACCATTTAGAAAGAAGAAGAAAAAATCCACATTTACACCTAAAGTTTTTATGTATTATATGCTTAAAATATTTATGGTTAAGATTGGATCTTGGGAATGTTTACTCACTAGCTTCATCTACAAGCATCTCTATAAAAGAAGATGGAGGATTAATTCTTCAATTAAAAAAATGTAAAAAGTACAACACTTTGAACTATGTTACTCTAGTTCCAAGATTCAAGCCACCATTGAGGAGTAATTAGAAGAAAATTGTTTTATTTATTTAAATTATTTGAATTATCTTAGTGTAAATGTGGCATTGGCCATTAACTCCAAAATCACTACAAAATTAATATATATTAATTATGAAGTAACAATCCAATACTATAGCATTTATCCTCAACTAGAAAGGATATTGCAAATAAAATATTGGCAAACTCAACTACTCTTTCAACTATACACTACCAAAAACTTAGACATGCTTACATCGATACCATATTAGAGCTTCCATCCTCACAAAACCTCAAAGGAGTTCCTTTGCATAGCTGTCTCCTAGCACTTCTTGTCACTACTCACCTTGGTAGGGTTGAGATACTATAAGAAGAAAGTTTGTGCACCTCTAGTAAAAACAAACATATAACTTAAGGCAATTTTAAAATGAGTATTACGAATTGTCGATCACACTTGTTATTTTTGTAGACTAATTAACATCCATCTAGTTTGCATAGAGTTAGGGATATTCAATAACCATGCTACATTATCTTGTGATTTTTGTAGACTAATTAACTTCCATATAATTTGCATAGAGTTGGGTACATTCAATAACCATACTACATTATCTTTCAAAAAAATAGCATACATTAATGCATCTTTGTACTTGCCATCTCAATATCTCATAAATTTAAATTCAAGAAGGCTTTATTTGATTATTGAATCATCCCATATCGCTTCTATAATTATCACTTCACATTTTTCCATACATATATTTCTATGAATTCTCACTCATATATCCATGGCCTCATTTCACTGAATCAGCATCCATCTAACTTGATATTTTACTAATTTTCTCAAATCTTGTGATGTCTTTCATATTTTCTTATTAAATCTCTCCTTAGAACACAAACCTTCCAATCAAGTGGGAAAAATAATGAGCTCTCCAAGTTATGGTTGATGTAGAATGAATTAAACTAAGCACATTACAAGCATCGCACCGAGTTACTATCACCCTTTCCCCTATTGAAGGCAAATATTCACTTGTGTCAATAGGTTGATGGCTTCACAAACCCACCCTCTACTTGCAACCAAGCATGTATCACCTATTACCAAGATTATTGACATTGATGGAAATAGAATTAAAAAATCAAAACATATAATAATGGAGAAATAGGTCATGGGAAAGTATTAAGACATTTCTTGAGAGAAATTTTGATGTTATTTCCATGTATTCGATGCTCAAACCACCTTGTGGTAGATCATTGTAGTAGAGCGTAACCAAGTTCTCACAAACAAGATTGATCCTAAATCATGTTGCAAGCAAGTGAAGAATAGGTAAACTCAATCACATTAGACAAACCTCTCTATAGGGAAAATTTTGGGCTAAAGTTAAAAATGAATAACAAAATTATGATGTCCTTCAAAACTAGTTCATGCAAATTGAATAACAATTCAATGTTATTAATGGAATATTTACACTATACAAGTGATATTTCATGATAAAATAACATGAAACATGTTCACTTCTCACATCTAACTAACAAAGTCATAAAATAAGAACTTGTATACATGTAAATGTCACAATCTTTAGCCCTTGATAATTTGTTAAAGTTGGCAAGTTATGACCAATGGGGAGGAACAACATCTAACTATGCCAAGAGCCAAGATCATGGGTACGTCGAAGAGATCACATGGAAAAACTAATATTGTTAGGTGAATTTATAGACGAGAACTAAAAGAATATGGAAATTAGAGAAAACAAAATGGACTCATGTGGTGATGCTAAGGCACAAATACAACTTCAAACAATATAAAAAGATAGAACCCCCACAAAAACATTCATTGAATGGGAAGTAGGTTGAATGAAACTTTTAGAGGGATTATCTCATAACAATAATGAAACCCTAAAATTAGAGAGTTTATGCATCAAAGAGTATTTTTCAGGCATAATTGTTCCATCTCTAAAAGTAGAAAAAATATTTTTTAATAAATAATAATTAAGTGTGAATTGTTTTGGATCATACAAAATAGCTTAAAACCCTCTTTGTGGCACAAAACAACATCGAAGTTATGCTCTTTCATGAAAATACATCATGTTGTGGGGCCAATACATAAAGTAAATTTAGGCACAACACCGTTTTTAACTTTTAAGTGTGGCCATTTTATGATTGTTGTAAAATTATCAAAAAAAAATACAACAAAAATCAATAGGAACCAACCATGAAAAACTATATCAATGAAGATCAGTTAAAACCATTATTAAATATATAGAATTTAATAACATACATGATGTCCACCTGATGAATGCCATAAATTATATATCAATGGTACCTTTTTAACTGTTGTTGAATATATGGTGTCAACTAAATATTTTTCATCATTAAATGATGGTCCCATAGTTGTCACCATCTATAAACAATACGGTCTACTATAACCCCTATAATCTATATTACCCATGTAGTATTTGTGACAATAACCTCTATGGTCTCCTTGCTAATAACCCTTATAACCATTATGGCCATTATGATATATATATCCCATATGTTATGAACCCTTGTGGTCTCCATGTTAATAACACATACTACTCTTATGATCACCATGTTAATAACCCATGTTACCCCCCAGTCTAGGGGTAACTAAGGAGATGATGTATCGAGGCCCTCAGGTAGCAGACATGGAGTCTCAAGAGCTTGATGTAGAGCACAACCCTCAGAGCCCCTCTATTTCACCACAGGTCACCATCATCATCATTTCAGTAGAGCAACATCCACTACACCAGCTTGGCCCCTGGAAGGCAACGTGTCTTGATTCATGACGTAACAAGTCCAATATCATGGTAAATTTCACTTTAATATTTGAATCATTTGAGCATGTTGCAAAGTGTATTTTCTTTATTATAAAATGTTTGCTTGGAATTTATACCTTTTTCCTTATTTCACCTTGGTGGTTGAAATGGTTTCCTAGTAAGTAGGTCATCCTCGGGAAAAGGGTTTCAACTAGGTGGTTCCTTGAAGTATCATTGTACCATTCCTCACTCACACTTACCATTTTCCACACTTTTTCCCCTTTGTTTCCTCATCTTTTGGCTTTTCAGGTGCATTGACCCCAAGAAGGGCATGTACCTTATTTCGTGGGAAGAAGGGGCTAAAGGCCTGGAGGTGTTGTAGCTGGAAAAAGTTAAAAGCCATAGATTATCCTTCCAGATGCTCACCCTAAGGCCCTGAGAGAAATGAAACTCTTCTCCATAAGAATGAAGGACCTTTTAAAACACATAAATAAAAAATGTCCCTCTTGATGGGGGAATGCATTTGTGGTGTCCTTTACTTTCCATTGCATATGGAACTCAATGTGTTCCTAAATTCAAGTGGCATTGTGATGCTCTTTACTTTACATTGCACATAGCACTCAATGTTCGAAACATAATAAATTAAAGGCAAGGGCTTGGAAAAATGTTCCATTGCAAACGAAGGATGCAACACACCCTCCACAAAGGCACCCATAAATAAGACAATACAAACCCTTGATATGTCAAGAACTCCATGCCCAAAATTCTTCCCCCAATCCACCTCATACTCATCCCGTGATCTAGATAGGTTCTTCTTGGGAAACATTCCTTAACTTGGGGATTGACTTACTCAATAGGGCACCATGACACCCCTCTCATACCTAAATTTGGCAAAACTTATAAGGTCTTTGAGAATTTGTTTAATTTGAAAAGGGGGGATTTAATGCACATGTTTGGGTGGTTCTTGTATTAATGTGGCTTACTTGGCATGATTCTTGTGACTTGTGGACCCTTGGAGGGCATACTTGTTTGTATTTATAGGACCTTTCCCACGGGATGGACATTGGACCCCGCAAGTGGAAGACCATGGATGATGAGTGTTGCACCTAGAAGTGGAGGACATTGCCTTTGGAGGCACTTTGGCATCACTAGAGGATGAGGTTGCATCCTTGTCCACTTGTACATTGGCCTTGGGATGCCTAAGGCATCACTTCTTATCCCTTGACATCACCTTGGAGGGATAGGGTTTGATGGATGAGATGGTTTCGGAGGCGGACTGACAGGATGAAACCCATGACAGAGCACTTTGGCACATGAGAGCATGACACATGGAATTTGGAGGTCCAATGTATCCCTCTTTCATGCTTGACATTGCACTTGGAGAACCCACGTCACCTTCTAGGGCATGACGTCACCCTTTTAGGGTTTTATTTCATATAAATTTATTTTTTTTGTAAATGTAAAGACAAATTGAAGGGGTCACCCCCCTTATATTTTGTTGTTGACAGTTTAAAGTGGAAAAATAGGTCAAGGTAGCTCCATATAAATAAATCTCCTTGAAATTTCATTTTATCATCGCATCTTCTCACCATTTGTGAGAGACTGAGTCTAAAATTTTCACCCTCTTGGGCTATCTCTCTCTTCTACACTATAGGGAGTGGTTATGAAAATATGAAAGGTATGATGGAGGTGATGTTTTCCTAGGTGATGACTCAATGAACAAAATCATAGGACAAGGAAAATTCAAGTTGAATATCATGGATGGAAGGATTAGAACACTCCCTGGTGTTCTGCACATCCTAGGATTGGCCTGGAATTATTTTCTATAAGCAAATTAGACGATGCAGGGGTAAAAACAGTGTTTGAGAAAGAAACATGTATGATGGTCCAAGGGGAAATGTTGTTGTTGAAGGGAGTTTGGATTGGAACTCTGTATAAGCTACTGAGAAGCACTATTACTGATGGGTGAAATAGTTTCGTTGTTCCTGAGATTAGATCAGAAGAAGAAAAAACTCCTACAATCTTTGGAGAAAAGACTATGCTATGGAATCAAATATTGGGGCATATCAGAGAGAAGGTCCTTCAAGCACTACATGATAAAGGTATGGTTGAAGATATGGCCAATTGCTCTATGGATTTTGATTTCTATGTACAGTTTGTATATGGGAAGCATAATCATGTAAGATTATCTTATGGTGTTATGAGAGTAGAGGGAATTTTACAGTTGGTGCACAGTGATGTGTTTGGACCTGTGTCGGTTCCATCACTGGGAAAAACTATGTATTATGTCTCATTTATAGATGACTTCTCAAAGAATACATGGAATTATTTCCTTAGGAATAAATCTAAAGTCTTTGACAAATTCAAAGAGTTTAAGGCTCTTGTGGAGAATCAGACAGATAATAGAATTAAGGTGTTGAGGACAGATAATGGTGGAGAATTTTGCGGAAATGAATTCGAAGAATTATGTAAGAAGTGTGTTTTAGCAAGGCAGAAGACTACTCCATACACACTTCAATTCTGGGCAGAGGCAATGGGTACTACATGTTACCTGGTCAATCAATCACTCTCATCAGCGTTGGATGACAAGACTCTGCACGAGGTATGGACTAGTAAGAATCCCTCTCTTACACATCTTAGGGTATTTGGATATGATTCCTATGTTCACGTTCCAAAGGAAAACATGTGTAAGCTAGATAAAAAGGCTGAAAAAAGTGTATCTTTATTGGTCATAAAGATGGTATTAAAGGTTATAATATTTGGAACCCGAAAACTAAGTTAGTGTATAGTCAAGATCTAGTATTTAGAGAAATCAAAGATGTTTTCAAATAGTAAGTCCTGCCCAGGGAAGGAAGAACCAAAGAAAATAGAGCTTGAATTGAAGGATAATGAATTAGACTCTATAGAAGAACAAGAATAATAAGAAGAAGAGCCTCATACTCCATTATCGAAGAGATTGGTTTGGGAAATAAGGAAACATGAAAGGTATACTCCACCTAATTTCCATTCAATTTTTTCTTTGTTTATTACTAATGATGATTCTATAACTGTTATGAATGCAGTGGATTTAGAGGATGGAAAACTCTGAAAAAAGGCCATGGTGGAAGAAATGGTAGCGTAGGACAAGAATGAGGCTTGGGATCTAGTGGAGTTTTCAACTGGAAGAAATCCCATTGGTAGAAAATGGATGTTTTAAGAAGAAGTTGAATGCAGAAGGAAAAGTGGAGAAATACAAAGCTCATTTAGTAGAAAGAGGTTATTCCCAGGTAGAGGGAACTGAATTTGGTAAAAAAAATTCTCATGTTGCCAAGATAACTTCTATTAGATTTATTTTATCTATTATTGTTGCTTTTGATTTTGAAGTAAAACATATGGATGTGAATACAACATTCCTACATGGATATCTAGAAGAAGATATCTAAATGAAGCAACTAGAAGGATCTGATGTGAAAGGAAAGAAAGAGCTAGTATGCAGGATGAAAAATTCCATGTATGGGTTAAAGCAATCACCAAGGATGTGGTATCAAAAAAATGATACTTTTATGTTGGGACATGGATTCACAAGGAGAAATTTGATCACTGTGTGTATTTCAAATTAGTTGTTGATCGTCTTATTTATTTGGTCTTGTATGTGGATGATATATTGTTGATAGGAAACTTCAAGGAGATTATTCAGGATGTGAAAACTCAATTGTCCTTTAAATTTGACATGAATGATCTTGAGGCTGCAAATTTCATTTTGGGCATGGAAATTAAAAGAGATCGAGCAAACATGAAACTATAGTTAAATCAGATGAAATATGTCGAAACAATATTGCAGAGGTTTAATATGTAGAAATGTAAATGGGTCATGGTTCATATTCATGTGGGTGTAAAGTTATCTACAGATCAGTGTCCCAAGACACAAGAAGATGAAGAGGACATTTCATGTGTTCCCCATGATAGTGCGGTTGGTAGTTTGATGTATGAAATGGTTTGTACTAGACCATCCATTACACATGCAATGGGAGTTTTGAGTAGGTATATATCAAAACCATGGAAGGAGAATTGGACAACAATAAAGAGGGTTTTTGGGTATTTGTGTGGCACTACTAGTTCTTGATTATGATCCCAAGGAAGACCAGGATTGGAAAAAGTGTTGGAAATACATGGGTTTGTTGATGCAGTCTGGGTTGGAGATATGGATGTTATAATATCTACAAGTGGGTATGTGTTTAACATGTTTGGAGAATCAATCATTTAGATGAGCAAAAGGCAGGTTGTATTGGCACTCTCAACTACAAAAGTTGAATACATGGCAGCCACTCATGCAAGAAAAGAAGAAGTATGGTTACATAGATTGTGTTCAGGTATTGGGTTGGTACAACAATATACAAGGATAGATTGTGATAGTCAAAATGCAATTTTCTTGGCGAAGAACCCGACTTATCATTCAAAGACAAAGCATATTGATGTTCAGTGTCACTTTGTGAGAGACATGGTTGAAGACAAGAAGGTCTTGATGATGAAGGTGGAAAATTTGAAAAATGTTGCAGATTCATTGACAAATTTTGTGAGCACTGAGAAGTTCTTCTGGTGTAGAGAAAAAATGGGCATTGTTGCCCTGGATTGTTGATTATGTAATCTTGTGACGCCCTGTATGCAAAGAAAACAACAAGTGGGATATTTTTGGGTATGTGTTATATTCTTTGCACGACCAACCCCATGCATTGTGTTGCACCAGGTGTGATGGGGGGTTTCAGGGGTGTGGGGCCCTCGAAAACAAATGTTTTGGTGGTTTTTTGCATCTGTTTTTAGCGGTTTTCGACACACAATTTTTTGTCGATGGTTTTTTAATTCTTGCTAAGTAATTAGGATTGTTGACTAATCTGGGTCCATGGATTAGGGGTTTTGGATGTCGCGGGATCCTATATATATTGTATTGTAAACAATGAAGATAGATGATGAATAAATAATTAGAGGTGCGGCTCTAAATAGGTTGTTGGTTTTCCTGGTTTGGGTTTCCAAGGAAAAATCTTTGTTTAATGTGTGTGTGCACCATTTGTATGTTTTTTGTTTTTATTAAGAATCCATTTGCAGTAATTAATTGTACAAGGTTAAAATCTACAGTTTGGGATCCATAGCATGTTGTAGATCATAAATTTCTAAGAAAAAAACCCAGAATCACAACTTATTCAAATAATAAAGGTTAGAAAAAAAGTAGGATTTGGATTTTGTTGGTTTGATTTTTTTTTAATTCTTTTTATTAAATTTTCAGACCTTGTCCATCAACAAGATGATTTTCAAACAAGGGTTGTCTAATTGAACCTATATGTTTTACACAATTATA
Source organism: Picea glauca (assembly GCA_000966675.3). Lineage (NCBI taxonomy): Eukaryota > Viridiplantae > Streptophyta > Pinopsida > Pinales > Pinaceae > Picea > Picea glauca. Next base: position 184,843 of record JZKD02S2307789.1, on the reverse strand, counting down.
ATTATTTCCTGCCAAGGAATGTTAACCATATACTAGTTTTCTAATATTCCAAGGTGTAATGGTGCTTGAAATAGGTTTTCACTAGTAGATTATTCATTTTTTGATTAGTTTTAATAAAAACATAGTGAACATCAAATAGTTGTAGGTGCATGTGACATAGTTACTACACCAACAAAATCCAGCTCTAATTTCTTGATAAGATCTATGATGAAGTCATCCTTGGATAATGACTTTTGATATAACCTCAATCTATGGCCATTACCATGAGAAGGGTTCTATCATCATCAATAGTACACAACTGAATGGTGCCATTGTTATAGACTATATCAACTTCAAATGGCTTGAACCAATGAGTGCAAAGCTTTCCTTTGAAATCCTTCAATCTTAAATCAAATAATAGGGAAAAATATCCTACCTCAAATTTCTTCTCCTTAATGAAATTGTCATGCCACTTATCCCTCTACTATTACACAACAAAATTCCAATGCAAAGTGTTTTGGTGAAGTTCATCAAGTTGATTAATCAAATCCAAGCGGTGTTTTGGGTCCTTGAAGAGATCAATCCCTATATACAATGTGGTCCTTAGTGTTTTAATCTTGAATGTAATGGGAAGGACTACATGCTTACTCTTACCTCCCAAATCGTACTTGATGACAAAATCTCTAATCCGTAAGGAATAATCTAAGAGGGAAATTCTGGGATAGTCACCACTGTCACCTGAGAAACCTATCCTCTTCACTTTATGCCGACTCTCCTCCAAATCAAGGGGGGTATCCCTGTAGGATTACTAAAGCTGGGTAATGAGCGCAAGGTGAAGTGAGAGTATCTTTAGTAAAATGATATGTTTTAGTGTTTTTGGATTATAAAAGAGGTGATAGAAGGAATTAAAGATCAATGCCAAATCCAATGGAAATGGAGTCAAGGTGAATAAAAGGGGATTTATGGGGTCAAGAAGAAAACCCCTCTTGAGAATTGGTCTATTTCATCTGAGGATTAGTAATAAGAGACTAGAACCCAAGGGGATGAATAATCTCTCATCTAATCAAGATTAACAATGAAGACCAGGGCCCTACAAGAAGAGGTCCTCAAGGGAGGAACCTTCACCAACAAGATCAACTATAGCTTGAAAAATGTACTCAATACCCATGACCTTCCCCTTTGCGCCTACGAAATCTTAGAGAATGGGCGCTAGCTCCTTTTCTGGTAATCCCCTTCCTTGATATGACCTTGGGCGATGGCCTTACGTAACCACGCGATTGCGGTCACGACCAAGGGTGGTTTGAAACAAAACTACTTTTTGCCCCGCAATTCACCTTGAGCCTCCACATGTCCTTTCTCCAAAACCATGGTCTGGATTGCGGCCCGCCCTCAAATTTTTAAAGTTTGTGCACCTTCGGTCCTCGCAATGCGACGGGACCGTTGATCTCATCGACCTTGATGGTGCTTCTAAACTGGCGGCTTAGATCCATCCTTTTCAAATCTACGAATCAGATCTAACCTTTCTAAATCAATGGCTATGATTTATTTTGTGATTTAGGTTTCGAGACTTTCAACTCTCAACCCTCGCTTCCTCCTCAGTAGCTATCTTCCGAAGTGGAATATTTGTTGACACTTGTCACTACAGATGTGCAGCTACGATTTTCCTCTGTGAGTTCGGCCTTCAAGAGTTTCAGTTCTCAAATTTTGATTTCTTCCGGATAGATTTCTCCGAAATGAAAGATCGTCTACCACGCGTCCTCCTCAATCGACGGTTCTTCTCCTACTTCGAGACTTTGGCCTCCTCAACCAGATCAACAATCCTTCAGCTCCCTCCTCGATCAATGATCAAGACCTTTTCCGGGTCTTCAGACCTTTTCCTCCTCTCTTTTCTTCCGGAGTTCTAGATATGGCACCACGTGTTCACCTTCACATCAACGACTCTCGTCACTTCGGATTTCCAGACTTTAGAAATCTCAAATCTCAACTCTCTCTTTTCCCCAATGGATTTTATCCGGAATTGATAATCCACTAACGTGTGTCCCTCTCGGAACAACGACTGTGATCCCTTCGCATCTTTGGACTTCGCATTTCTCAGTCCTCAACTTTCACTCCCCCTCGACGTATGCAGATTATTGCCGCATGTCCTCTCGAATCAGACGGTTGATAGTTACTTCGGGTCTTTACCTGAAATCCACAGATTTATGCCACATCCCCCTTAATCTGGTGTCTATGAATTACTTCAGGACTTTACCCGGATTCCATAGATTTACGCCACGTCTCTTCTGGATCAGATGGTCCAGTTTCACTTCAGGTCTTCAGGCTTCGACAGTCTCATTTCTCAACCGAAACCCTGGTGCAATTCACCCGGAGCTCACAATCTATTAACGTGTGTCCTATTTAAATCAATGACCCTTGTCTACTTCGGGACTTTGACCTTCGGATATCTTAGATCTCAGTTTTCCTCACTCTTTGTTCCTCCCACAATGGTTTTAGTTGGAGTTCGCGATCTGATGACATGTGTCCTCCTGCAGATTGACGACTCTCGGTTGCTTCGGTTGTTCAGGCTTCAGCGAGTTCAAACTCTTCTCCTTCGCGTTCTCCTAGAGTGCTTCCACCCCAACTTCACGATCTGTCGCCACGCGCCCTTCTGGATCTACGGTCCAAATTCTCTTAGGCTTTCGGGGCTTCGGGAGTTTGTCTTACTCCTCACTTGGAAACCTTCGAAGTAGTTTTCCCCGAATTTTTCAATCTATCGAGATGTATCCCCTACCAGCCGATGGACAAGATCTACTTCGACTCTTCGGCTTTCGGGAGTTTCAAGCTTCTATGCACTTGTTTCCTTCCGAAGTGCATTTACCTGAAATACACGATGTCCTGACATGTATCCCCCTGGCGATCAACGGCCAGGGTTTACTTCGACTATTTTTCCTCCTCCTTGTCCACAAACCTCCGAAGTTGCGGATCTTACGCCACCTGTCCTCCCTGACGAAGGATGGTCCCAAATTACTTCGGGACTTCGGGACCTTGACAAGTCCACTCTCCTGCGCACACAAGGGTTAAGTCTCGTGCACTTATTTTCAGATCCGACAGTTACTAGTCCTTCGCACTCAAATCCAACAGATGGGATTTGTTCCTCTCCTTTGCGCTTCCTTTGTTCACTAGACGTTGATCTAATGGTCCATGCTCCTCTCCACAACCGATCTAACGGTTGTTGTCACTCCTCCTCCTGAGCTTTCGACTTCCTCTAGCCTAGAGGATTTTCCAAGTATTCAAAGGCCTCATCCTTTGTTCCTCCTACGAGTCCGTCTCTTGGACCTCGTCTACACCTTTGAAAAGCGCTTATCTCTTTTGAGATTGATCTTCTTGAAGATCTCGATTTCCCATGCACTCCTTGCATTTCAGGGATCTCGTCAAACTCAAATCAAAGGTCCACAGCGATCAACGGTTTATGGTGATTGTGAGGCCCCAACATACGTGCTCTTTGTCAGAGAACTCAACCTCCGAAATATGGAAAGTGCTCGCTCGACTCTGGTCTGATCCTAGTCGTTGATCTTCCATTCCCAACGAGATCAATGACATGGGTTGATTGCGGGTCGTGAACTAGGAGGTCTGCTAAATTCACCTTCGCACTCTGCAATGATTCCCAATCGTCGATTAAATCGAACGATTGGTGTTTAATTCGATAACTCCAGTGAGTATTTGAGTCGATCTTATGACCAGGATGGCCTTTCTGCCCATTAAATGGCTCGCATCCATCTCCGTTGTCAGATTCTTAAGTCATGGGTAGTTTTGGTAACTTGACTATCGTCTACCTCCTAGATCTGACGGTCGGGACGGTTCCTGGGCATCCTCAGATCTAAGGTTCAGAGTTATCTTCGAGACTTCAAGGATTTTACCTCCCTTACGACAAACTCACTCAATTTTCCAAACTCGCGAAGTCCGAATGACTCCAAGGGATAACTCCCACACTCTTTCCCATATCCAACGGTCACAACAGACCGTGGCTTCTACCGAACAGATTTCGTTCGTTCGTCTTCCAAACAAGGGAACCTTCCCTTTCGATACTTCAACCTCGCTACTCTTCCTGATCATTATTAGCTCTGAAGGGCTTAAGAGCTTTGCGCTCTTTCTCTTGAACTTAACACTTGGAAGAATCCTTCCGCGCACCCCTTACACGCATTCCTTAACTCTAGAACTTGAGTGGTTCTTGGTCTCTGCCTGCCTCGCAGAGAGCCTGTGCATACGTGCACTATCTCTCTTGAGCTTTAATAGACTCCCTCCTCCAAGGGACTCAGAATGACTAAGAGTGTCAACATGCGAACATGAAATTATGCCCAAGGTCGACGAACTCATAGTTCGTGGATCTAGTTTAAGGCACCACAGGGCGCAAGCATTTACGAATACAAAACATGTCCAATCCATACTTGCTTGAATACACAATTTAAACAGGAATAAAGATATACAGTATAACCATTAAGAAAACATACACATCCCTAGTTCCTTCACAGTATATCCCATTTCATTACATAATTACAGCTTAATTTAACAAGGTATGAGAATACTTATCTATTACAAGTTGTATCCAACCAACTGACTGTGGGTGTGCACCTTTCCACCCAACCATAGGCTCAGAGACATTCATTCTTAGCACTCTGGCAACCCCCGTGCCAAGCCATGATATCACTAGGGAATTTATGCCATCTCTCAGAGAAACTCTCTCTGTCACAGTGACCCTGCGAGGTTTATCAGATGCTTCCTCAACATCAAGCTCGCGTTCGGGTCCTTCAAGTCATGTTCTCCGCACTTCCTTTGGGTTCTCACATCTCCCTTACAATCTTGTGCTCTCGTCCTGTGTCTCCTCTCTTGTTGTGTCTCTGTATGTATCTTACCTTCCCTCCTCTAGAAGGTTTTTCGACCTGTCCTATTCCTTCTGTCATAAGGAAGCTCAGGTCTATAGGTCTCTTTGGTACTTTGAGCTGTCATCCTGCAACTAGACCATGTTTCCATTCATGGGGGTGGTTGATGATTCAACCACTAGTCCTTTATTAATTAACTGATTTCTTTCCTCTAGAGATATCATGGATTGTACTTCAAGGCTTCACTCCCCAACAATCAGTTATGGGCAGTTTAACAATAATACATTTACATTGTCCATATGCCTTAGCATGGTAATCCTATTTTATGATTAATTACAAGTTGGGGGAAACAGGGGTGTTACAGTACAATTCAAGTATTATGGTGAGTGTCATTTCAATATTTGAGGCATTTGAGTTTGTTAATTCTATTACTACTTTTGATTATGTAACATTTTCTTGGACATTATGCTCTTTTCCATGTTTCACTTTAGTGGTTGACATTGCGCCCTAGTAAGTGGGTCACCCTTAGGGATAGGTATGCTACTGGGAGGTCCTTTTGATGAGTCATCATGCCTTTCCCAACCATAATTTTCACTTTCCACACTTCATCCCCTCATCTCCTCACCTTTTGGGATTTTCTGGTGTACTGACCCAAGAAGGGGTTGTCCCTCATTTCATGGGAAGAAGGGGTTGAAGGCCCAGAGGCTTGTAGCTGGAAAAAGATAAAATCCAAACATTAACCTTCTATATGCTCTCCCAGGGATCCTGAGGACAATGAAATGTCTCTCATAAGAAACTAATGGGACCCGTGAAAAATAAATATAACAAAATGCCAACCAAGGTGGAGCATGTGTGGGCACTATTTTTATTGCTTAGGTAGAAGCCCCACACATGTTTTAAACTTGGGGAAGCATGATGTGACCAGGGTAGAGTCAAGGTGGGCACATTTTTTCATGCTTAAGTAGAAGCCCCACCTTGCCTTCAACCTGGAAACATCTTAAAAGAATAAAAGGCATAAATGGGCTTGGAAAAAGGTTGCATTGAAAACGAAGGTGCAACACACCCTCTACAAAGGAACCCATAAGTGAGACACTAAAACCCCTTGTATGTCATGAACCCCATGCCCAAAAGTCTTCCCCCCATCCATGACACCTCATCCACATGACTTAGAAGGAGGTCCCCTCGGGAAACACCCCTAAACTTGAGGTATGATTCACCCAATAGGTATTTTTGTCAACCCTCCCATACCTAAACTTGGAAAATTGTATAGGGTCTTTGAGCATAGGTTTATGTTGATGACGTGGTTTATATGTACATGCTTACATGGATATTTTATTGATTCTATTTACTCATCATGATGATTTGACTTGAGATCCTTGGAGGGTGTATCCATTTTTCTTTGCAGGACCCAGCTGGTGGACAGTTTTGGAAGAACAAGTCTAGCTTGGGATTCCATGGGGCTTGAAGCCCACATGTTGGATGGAAAGGGCCCACATGAAGGATAATGAATACATGCCTTTAGAGGCTTAGAAGACATCATGGAGGATCTAACCTAGCCCCTACCACCCAAACGATTTTCCTAAGAAGGCAAAAACGTCACACTTGTGGGCTTGACGTCATAGTAGGGCTAGGGTTTGGTGGTGGTTGAGGAAAATTGGAATGTTTTCAATGAAGGAAGCCATGGATCATGGAGGAGAGGCTTGGATCAAATATACATGGCCTTTGGAAACCTAGCTCACCCATCTCCTACTCCAACAACTTGCAAAAGTGCCAAAACGTCACCCTAGAAGGGTGATGTCTTACTTAGGGTTTTACTTTATGTGCAAAACATGAATTAAAAAAGTATTATTTTATGTAAAGGGGAAATATTAGGGTTTTTCACCCATTATCTTGTGTTTTACCCTAAATTTGTGGACAAACTATTTGTTATAGGATTTTTATAAATAGAGGTCACCTCTAATTCATTTTTATCATAACTCTCCCTCTTGTGAGAGGATACTTGGATGAAATTTGCACCCTCCTTGGGAAATTCTCCTTATCTCTATTGGTTACATTCTCTTGATATGGGTTGTATTTTCTATTGGTGGAAAAAGTAATGCACACTCTCTCTTGGAGTATATTTCTTGCTTTATGGCGGATATTGCTTGGTTAAACAAGGAGTTTATCTTGTTTTGTGCTTGCACTAGGTAAGGAAACTATCTTGTTGCTTCTTTTTCTTGGTAAAAGTATAATATGCTAAGATTCTTGGGGAGTATAAGTGCATACAACCCCACTAAGCTAATATTCTTGAATTGATTCATTGCATAAGGGAATACTAGGAGGAGTAAAAGGGTTTAAACCCTCCTAGGGTTTTTCCTAGTTAATTTAGCTTGCCTTGAGGAGTAAAAGGGATTACACCCCCAAGGAGATAGCTCTATTAACTCATTAATTTTAAAGACTCCATAACCCAATAGATAAAGGCACTAGTCTCTTGCATTGGACAAATAAAATCATTGCATTGGTAAACATGATTTTGAGATATATTGAATTTGTTCAAGTAGGATTATTTCTACATGTTATAAACATTATTGTGCCCTAAGGGCGTCCTCTTTTACCCAAGAATTTTTATGCTGTAATAAGTTTAATGCTAAAGCCATTAGGGCTGCAGAAAACCCTAAACAAATATTTAAATAACTCACAATTCAATCGTCAGAATTTGCTAAGAGTTTGCCAACATAATCTACTAGTGCTAGCACATCTTTTGGGTGGATTCTTTGCAAGTTTTGGTGGCTGATTTTTCTGTTGTAATAACTTGTTTGCCACAAACATAAGGCTGGAATATATCTCTACAATACTTTTTTCTTTTAACCTTACATTTGTGCTAAAGTCTTGTTCTTTTAGTCTTGAGTTGTACTAGTCATATCTAGCTTAGCTCTTGTATCATTATCTTGACTTTTGGCACTTATTTAGCAGCTATAATAATCATTTGTTCGCCGATATATATTTTTGTTGACTTCTGCAATTAGGGACATCAAGCTTAACTCGCTTATCCACTTGATATATTACGTGCATACTTGGATTTTCTTATGTCTCGGGCAGCTACAAACACTTTCAGTATGTACCTAAGGACAAACACTTTCAGTAGGTACCTAAGGGCTTGGAAACCTTAAACCACTCCCGAGATGTGTCATCAAAGCCATCTTCCACTTAGAAACTTGACCTATAGGGGAATCCATTCATAAGTATCACTTTCCATCTCATTTCCCCCTAGGGTCACTGTGATTCCCCCCTTGTGATGATTTTCATCATCACTAAAGTGATGGGAATACCTATCTAAGGTGATAGTGGATGGGTGTTCCCTTAGTTGTCACCATATTGTGGTTTGGGTCAGGCTTTGCCCAACCTACAACTTGTGCGATAACAATAGAAATACATTATTTCTCAGTTGCCATATAATTCAATTCGGTAGGAGCATGATTATTGTTGTTAAAATATATAAAATGAGGCCATTGTTCCTCTTCCTATCCAAGAACTACACCAATCGTTGGATTGGAGGCATTTGCAGAAATGTGAAAATGTGGCGACCAATTTAACCCTCTTTAATTGGGGATGTTGACATGTTTTCTTTTAGAGCATCAAAATCATCTTGGCAAATGAAGTGTCTAATGAAAATATGCATCCTTAGAAATTAATATGAGTAAGGGAGATGCATTCTTAGTGAATTTTACAATGAAACAACAATATTAACTAGCATGGCCTAGGAAGTTGTGAACATCCTTTTGAGTTTGGGGAATGGAAAGGTTTGAAACTACCTGAATTTTGGCTGGTATATTTTAATACCCATAGTAGAGATATAATGAACAAGTGTAGTTCCTTTTGTTAACAACATATGAAATTTGTCATGGTTGAGAGAAATATTTCTATCTTGGCATCGTATCAACACTTTCCTAAGATTGTTTGTGGTGTCTTCAAAAGTGTTACCATACACAATAAAATCATCCATATAAACGGACCCATTGGTTATTGGAAATAGGATAAATGAATTTTCGGATGTCATAACCTTGACGCCTTACCAGTCTCGTCTAAACTAAAAACCTTCTGAGGTTTGGGGTTCGATTGACCTTTCAAAACAAAGATCTAGGGCTAAGATCTCTCAGGTTCAAGATCCTGCGCCTAGGGATTTAGGGGTTTAATCTGAGGCCTCCATGCCTAGTATGACCCCACAATTACTCCACCAGCTAATCAAACGCTGCCAAGTTCCAACCCCTTGACCTCCTGTCTACCCACCTGGCTCCCATGTCACATGTGAT
>JZKD02S2307789.1:154397-164842 GCA_000966675.3 Picea glauca | reverse complement strand
CGGAACTCTTTCTCATCTTGAGAAATCCCTTCTTTCGATGCCATCTTCTCGCTGTGAGAAGATCTTTTTCTCAATCCAATTAATGGATTCTCTGCAACAAGCTCGCCTTCACCACGTTGTATCTTTTCCCTAGTTAACATGCAAAACTCAAATCCAAACGTCAACTAGCTCTGATACTACTTGATCCGTAAGATCTTTTAATGACTTATGGTTGAGTTTTAATTTTGCATGCGTTAATTAACCATTTGAGAATCTTAGTGAAAAAATGAGGAAAGAAGAGGAATTATAACATCCATATACACATATGCATATCTGAAATGAAATAATAGACAACAAACCATAACACACAGATTGATAACGGAGTTCGGCACAACTTTGCCTACGTCTCCGGGCCTTTGTCTCTGTGGGGGAGGCTTCTTTATTTCTGCTCAAAAGCTCAAAAGTACATCGCTGCAATTCCAAATGGATACAATACTGATCAGGTCATGTTTTTCTAGATCTCTAGAACCCTGCAAAGAAAACGACACGCAAAACGGACATCCGAAGCTCCCAGAAATGATCCGACAACGTCTCCTTCTCAAAAGCTTCTCTGCATCAAAATGGCTTTGGCTTGGCTTCTCTTCAGCATAAATCTGCTCTGAATGCCCTCTCATAGCCTCAAACAGGCCTGGGTTATATAGCTTGGAAGTTGGTTACTCATCTCCAGCTTCCTCCCAAAATTTAGGCTCAAAAAATGCCCAATATCTCCCAAAAATAGAGAAAATAATTTTTTTTTTGGCTAAATAACAATTAAAACCCAAAAACTTTGTTATAAAACCCACTTTGGACTAAATTATTGGGCGCTATCCCCCTGCATCTGCGCGCGCACCCTAACTGCACGGTCATATAGGCCATGTGGCCGAGCACCAACCCAAAGGGCTGTGCATTTCCCCCCCCCCTTTTCGCGCTCCAGCAGTTGGCTCCCGGACATGGCGCATAGTCATATGGTCATTGGCTAATGGGTTAATTGTTGTAACCAACTCTCGCGCGGTTAACACTTCCCCGCCATGGTCACATCGCTATGGTCGTGTGTTATTTATGTTTGCGTCGAGGGCTGGGGCTAAGCCCCGACCCTTTTTTTCCGCCGCATGAACCTTTGTTTCAATTTAAATATAATACTTGCCGCTTATGGTATAAGAACCAACGGGTGCCCGAGTGGTTAGCCCGGTCTTGCCAATCCACTACCCGGTGAATAGGTCGTGGGTTCGACCCCCGGCGACATAACAACTTTTACACAACCAACAACCAATCATGGGGTGCCATGTGGCAACCCTTGACTGGGCCATGTGGCACCTCAACATCCAACTACAATACGCCGCACGTCAGATGCCGATTAGTCCATGTGCTAGAGTCATACTGCCACGTCAACTTGCCACATCAACCGTCGTACTGTCCCGTCATTCTACCATGTCAGTTGCTGACGTCATCTGTGCCACGTGTCACCCTTACAGTGGTGACATGTGTCACCTGTGGATTGGTCCAACTGGCTGTCCGTACGTCCAAATCTGCTTGACACGTGTCGCCTCCTGGAGCTGCCATGTGTTGCCTTTTGGGATTGCCACATCATCTGTACGGACCGTATGGTCTGCACAGTCAGCATGACACGTGGACTGTACGGACTGTACATTCATCCCCTTTTTTCCTTGTTTGGCTTTTCGGACAGAACGCGATATCTTCTCCATACGGAGCCCATTCGACAAAGTAAATATACCGTCGGAATCAGGGGGACGAGACAGACACAATGGCATAGGTTTCGTCGCATTCTGAGAACTTTCATTTTTGAGCATTTTTCAAGCCCTGTCAGGCTTCTGGATCCGATTTCGGATCATATATTAAAATGAACAAAACCCCACATGGGAACCCTATTCACTGGAAATCGAGCATCGGGGTTTCCAAACGGTTGGCCTTACAAATCCTCTGAGGTTTTATGCTCAGTAACCCGGGGTGTTGGATGGCTCTTGACATTTTACGAATATCTATGGCTAAGATCTCTTGGCCAGTAGATCTGATAGTTCATAATCCAAGGTGGTGATACAAAGGCCCGAGCTCGACAAGGCCCACACTCAACTCATCTATGAACCAGGAGTTGACAAGTGTCTCCCCTATGACACTCTAACTGCCACATTGGCACTACATGTCATGATGACATAAATCTCTCACTCTCCTTTGGGCCTAGGTAACAAGGCATGGAACCAGGGGGTTGGATCCATGTTCTGCTGGATCCCCATTCCTCTGATATGATCTATGGTTGGCATTCAGCCCACGATAGATCTAACAACCATAGACTAATGATAGTCTATAATGGAATTTAAAGGGGATAAAGGCTCGTCGTTGGATGGATGGGTATTGATCGAACTCAAGGATTAGTTTCTCTTGAGTCTCATTTCTCAAGTAACGATGTGCATACTTAAATTGGAAAAAATTGGCCTTGATAGCAAGGCGAAGAGTTACAGTTGGTTAATCCAGAACAAGCACCATACTCACCATCCAAACGTTATCAAAATGCAAAGGTTTTCCAAATAAAAAGGCATCAATACCATAATTCACACACATACATTTATAACACAGTTACAGGTATCCATTCATGCTTTTCATTTCAACTACATAGAGCATAGGATATATGTATTTGTTTACAAGGTTGCTTCCAACCAAATTGAATGTGGGTGTTCGCCTTTCCACCCAACTGTAGTCTAATATGCATTCACTTTTAGCACTCTGGGAACCCCCATGCCAAGCCATGATACTACCAGGGAAATTATTTTCCCTTTTCTCTCTTGCAACAACATTTTTTTTCCTTCATGTTCCCCCAACTTAGATCTCTTCTCATAACTCCTCCCCGAGTTTCCCCTTCTCAGCCAGATCTCTGACCTCTAGATCTCTCTTCCTTTTATGTGATTCTCTTGCACACATCGCCTTGGGAAGGTTCTCACCTGCCCCCTTCCTTCTATCATAAGAAAACCCGTGGATAAATATATGGTTGTAGAATTAGTACGTTGTTGTACCTATAGTTGACAGTTTCCATTGTCCTAACATGATCTCCCATACCTAGATTTATTTGGGGTAGTTGGTTGTCCAACTACCATCCTTCCTCATCAACTGATTTGCCTTGAAATCAGGGCCGAGGAAGAAAATCTGAATAAGGATTGAGGTCCTTTAGTTTAATAGGGCCTCCTCTCATTCCTCTAGTGGTATCATGGCCAATACTTGAGGCTTCACCCCACAACCAATTTTTTTGACATATACAATTGTACAATAATATATTTACAATATTTACATGCCATTGCATGGAAATCACAAGTAGTGATTAATTACATATACTCAGGTCTTAGAGCGAGGGTGTTACATAACACAAATAAATATTCACACATCATCCAAAAATAAACAAAATATATAACCATGGAAACCCAATACGGGAGAAAACCCAGCTAGAAGGTGAGGCCGCTCTGCTCTTTTTTTTTTCAAATGCTAGTACAAAGAAAGATGCACTCCATGTGGAGTTTCCTTTGACATTGTGGCATATATGGCTGCTACATAATCTCTACTCATCTTTCATGCTCTCAAAATTCCACTCCTAGGTGCTCTGCTCAACTATGGAACAAATACAATGCTAAAGAATGGAAACCCTTGTCCTTCTAGCGGCTCAATATCTAACATCATCCGATAGCCATATATGGGTAGGGTTTTAACTTCCTCAACCTTAAATTGTGATAAGGTTTTGGACCTTCTATAATCTTCTTGAAATTCCTTCTATAGTGGGAAAACCCCCCTATGGAATACACTATGGTTCAACATGTAGGCAGATCTAACCGTCTAAAAGTCTCCTACTTTTTATAACTACCCTGGATATACCCCACATTCATGCATGAAATACAAAGTGAAAAGATTTGGTAACTTTACCTTTTACTCCGCGTCCGGTGTCAATCCTTTCTTGTTCAATATCTCCACCGACTACAAGCCTCCTCCCAAGGCTGGCCTGCATTCACAAACAGATAAACATGGAACTACAAACATGCATATCATATATAAATCATGGGTTAGATGTTAGAATAAATCATAAATCAAACACAAATATTTGAGACATCATATTTCGGGACAAAAAACGTATTCCTTTTATTGATATCACAATGTTTACTTACAATGAGATCTACGACTGCTCCTCAAACTTGGTTCGGGCTCCTCTTCACCAAGCTCTAACTGTGCTTCCACGTATCTTTCTCCTCTCAACCTCTCTCTAGGGAATGGAATAGGCTTATGATGGAGAAAAAAGGAAAGAATGGGAAATTTTGGTACAAATCTCACAAGGTGGTTGCAAATTCTTGGGGCAAGGAGGGGATGTGAAACAGGCAGAGTTTCACTATTCGTATGCTTTGCTTTGGAATGAGATCCCAACACCTCCTTTTATATGACAAAAGTATGGTTATTCGGTTGGGTGACGAGCTATAGGCGGTGGGACAGTTGGGAAACTACCCAATAGCCTGTAATCTCAATGAATTCCTTGCAACGTTTTAATTTTTGCAAATTTTGCAAGTATACGCGGGTTGTAGTGGTGTAGCTAGCGTACATACATGGACAGTAATGGTACAGCTAGTGTACATATGTGGGCAGTAATGGTGCAAGGCACGTACATCTTCAAAAATAGTGTTTTTAAGAAGATTTGCTCAGTGATGGCTTGACAAAAATAACAAGTAAGAAGGCTTGATGCTAGGTATGCATGTATGGTGCAATTTAGGGTTATAATAGATGCCCCCTAATGTGTGAGGTCAGAAGAGAATCTAATGGCCAAAATACATTACAAATCTTCACCAACGTACGAAGCGAGTGAGACCGGGACCAGAGTTTGGGAGGTGCCATCTGCAAAAATAATAATTGTCTCACCGAGGCGGGCATACCCATGCTCAGGATGAAATAAATCATGGATGCCAATCAAATACACTGCAGATCCATGTCATATAACTATATAAAGTGTAGTCATGAGGAATACACAACAAATCTACATCTCAAAATCAAATATATACATGTATAGTATCCATCTTCAAGAAGCCAAAGATGCCTGATGGCTGGAGATGAGGCATTCAGAGCTCGAGCAACAACTTCAAGATATTCAAAAATTGGGTAGGAGTGTAATGTGAGTGTACGAATTCACTACTCAGAGGTCTTCAACGGATCGTTGGTAACAGATAGGAGGATCTCGGTGACCAGGAAAAGAACTTCATTGATTTCGAATAAGGACTTGATTGGACTTTAGGGATGGCCGAGCATGAGGTCAAGAGACAAACTGCAGAAAGGCCTACTCAGGTTGGGTAAAACTTCCCTTGAACAATAGCACGACACATGATCAGACTCAGGCAACATGACATTGACATAAGTTCATGATGCAGGAGGGAACGCAAACTCTCCATGTGTTTGGAAGAATAACCAAACAGAGGAGGACACAACTCTATGTAGCGAGAACAACTTTCTAAGGTCATATTAAATCCCAAAGCTTGACGAACAAACAAAAGGATGTGCTTTGTCCAAGGGAGACTCATTATGATGCCATAAAAATAAAATACTTTTCCTGTCCTCTTTTTGGGGTATATTTGATTTTTTTGTCTTTTTCAATATTTTTGAAGAGCTTGAAAAAGAATAAAAGAATGCTACATTACAAAGGAGAAACGAGTGTCGCAAGCATACTAGTTCCAAGTGCAAGGAACACACTAATGCTCAGAGCAAGGAAACATGTGCAGGAAAAGGACACTCAGGAAAATTCCTCCATGGGTCAAGGTATCAAGACGCAGAGGCAAAGTGCTACAAGGCTTGCATATAAGGCATGCTTCAAAGGTTCAGTTGAGAGAAACATGGAGCCGACATTAGGCCAAATATGCAGAGATGCAAATGCGATTAATAAGACACGATGAAAACCCCCTTCAATTTAATTTTAACGAGCCCAAAGAAGGTAAGCTCAGTGGTTTTTCACTTTTAGAGAGTCTGAAAAAGCATAAAAGAAGACTCCGTTGAGGTACCTTTTTTGAAAGTAATCTAATCGGTTCGAAAAAGGGGTAAACTAGCACCAAAAAAATGTCCATTCAAAACCATTTTAATGAGTGTGACAAAGGCAATATCAATCGACAATATTTTCAATTTTAAGGAGTCTGAAAAGAGCTTAACTATGGACTCGCAACCTTTTTTTATATTTAGTCTCCTTAGCCCGAAAAAGTACAAAATCTACTTAGGAGAACTCTCCCGGCGAGACGAATCTCTCGAGGTGTACCTTTTTCCTCCTTGATCTACAGGCTGGAAAAAGGGGTAAATTCATGCCACTAGATGTTTTTCTGAGCCAATTAACGAGTGTGAAAGAACAAGGTCATTCAACGATCTTTTCAATTTTAAGGAGTCTGAAAAGATCTTAACTATGGACTCTGTAAGGGATGTTCTTCTAGACCATTTTAATGAGTGTGAAGGAACAAGGTCACTTGACAATATTTTCAATTTTAGGGAGTCTAAAAAGAGCTTAACTATGGACTCCGTGGGGGTTCATTTTTCATAAATTTAGTCCCTCATGCCCAAAAAAGGGTTAAACTTATACTTGAGAATACTCTTCTAGCAAACCAAAGTTCCTAGAGTATACCTTTGTTCGTATAATTGACCATCCCGACCGAAGAAAGGGTACACTACCTCCAGACAAATGTGCCCTCAAATTTTAGTTTGGCGAGCGTGAAGGACAACAAGATCGCTCAACAATTTTTTCATGTTTAGAGAGTCTCGAAAGGGCTTAAAAGAAGACTCATTTTCTGGGAGTCTGAGATGAACAAAGTTCGCTCACACAAGAATTATCCAAAATACTTGGAATATAACAAAGTAATCCATATAGTACTGTAAATAATAAATGAATAGATAAGATACGATAAGATATAAGATATAAGATGATTACAATTGAGAATGAGGGCTTGTTTATACCACGCAGGGGTGCCCTTTACCAATAGTCATGTCCTTTGAGACATGACCTTTCATTATTAATAATTATTATTTATTAACTATTATGTTATGAATATCTATGATATATGTATATTTATGTTCGTAACATTGCCTTCCCCTTAAAAATGCTTTGTCCTCAAAGCATACTTTATGGAAGACTTATCTCTTGCGCTAGCTTGTAATTATTGTCGCCTGATTCTTCATTATCGAGTTAGTAATCATTGAGGACTTGAGACGATAGGATTTTCTAAGCATTGAGCATAACTTTCGCATTGTAAAGGAGTCTGCCCATCCTAATTCGATCTTTTGCATGGGGAGTTTATAGGGTTCTTAGAAAGAACTTGATATATTTCGACTCCCATGATAACTTCTATTTTGAGCATCACTTGTAGCTGAAGTAATATTCTTCGACATATTGGTCATTTGTTTCTCTTGATACAAGTTTTGGCTAAAGTATCGATTTTTGTGATTAGAATGTCGATAAGGCATCCTTGTAACTTGATCCTTACTTCATATACTTGTAGCTTTTTGCGATTAAATTTTGGAATTGAGTCTTCTTGATATTTCTGGCTTGTTTGTACCTCGACATTTGAAAACATCTTTACATTAGCTGGATTTTCCTTCTTTTGAGTTGTAAGGTTGATTGGGTTTGTCATCGTTTCCTTATCGACTACTGATGTGTTGCGATCTAGCTTTTCTTGTAAGGTCTTCTTATCATGCTTAAACCTTTTGATTTGCTTTAGTAAATCTTGATTATGTCGCTTTAATCGTAAAAGTTCTTCTTTATCTTCTGACTTGTCATCTTTATTTTTTAATTCTAGATTATCCCTTCTTTCATCTTTTAAGCTTTTAATTTGTTCTAGTAATTTCTGATTAAGGTTCTTTAGACATGAGCTTTCTTCCTCTTTTTTGGTTAATTTCTCTTTGAGACCTTGATTTTCTTGTTCAAACTTTTGAAAGCACCGCTTCTTCTCCTTGGACTTCATGATTTTTGCAAGTAGTTTTTGATTATGATTTCTTAGACGAGAAATCTCTTCATCTTTTTCAATGATGATTTTGTCACATTCTTCTTGTCGATCTTGCAACTTCTGTATTGACTTTTAGTTATCTGGAAGGATCACTTCTGATATGTCCTTCAGGTCTTCTGATGATGAAGCTTCTGAAATTGACTTCATTATAACGTCCTGTAATGTGGTTTTCTTCTTCTTATAAGAAAATGTCAAAAACTTTTTTCTTGTGTTAAAAATAAAAGTACCCAATGTATCTACCCAAGTTGACCCTTGAATTATATCAACACTGCCTTGATACATTAATACCACATTGAATTGACCTATGAATTTGTACTCATCAATAGATAGTTGTAGGTTCTTAATTTCATATTTCCCATCGAAAAGACACGTGTCATTTTCACTTATATTTGGTTCTAAAACCATTAATTGGTTTACCAGGTCAACGTTAATGTGATTTTTGTTAGCAGTCAGGCAAATAACAATGTTGATATTCTTTCCTTGAATAATCCCATTAACTTTTAATAAGGGATCCACATATTTTTTATAAGTTTGAGGGAATCTTCCTTGTTTATCACCAAGAAACTCCATTTGTATAATTATATGTTTGAACCTTGAAATATAATAATAATATATTACTTTTCTTCACCTTCTTAATATAAGTTTCTTCTTTCCTTTAAAAAAAACTCTTATAAAATTTCTTCAATAATACCTTTATATATATATAATATAAACAAAGTAATATGTATTTTGAATATTCTCTTTTTTTCCTTTTACTTGTCTTATATATATATATATATATTTTTTTTTTTTTTTTTTTACTTCAATGCTTCCTTGTAAATATTTTTGGGAATAATTTTTTTTTTTTAAGACTTCCTTGATATATTATATATATTTAAAAATCTTTGAATATCCTTCCCTTTTTAAATTTAAGAACAACTTCTTAATTGAATCTTAAAATTTAATTTTTAAATACTTCAAATCCCCTTTTTAAATAATCCTTTACTTATTCTTTGGTAATTATTGAACCTTCCTTTCGATTAATATTCTTCTTTATTGATACCTCTTGTCTTTATTTCTAAAATTACCTTTAGAATATAATAGATGTAGAAGAATGATATTTCTTTTCTTTTTCTATGCCTCCCACTTAATATCCCTTCTCTTAATATCCTTTTTTTTTTCCTTTTCGTATATTCTATGAAAAAAGGATTAACATTATTTATAATAATAAATAAATTATCATACGAGTCTTCTATAATAAAAGAAACAATTATGTATGATCGCGACCTTTCACTTGGCAAACAATATTTCCAGTCTTCCTTTAATGTTGGCAGCGGAATGTAATTAATATGTGACTTGTTTCACACCCTGATTCCGATGATATTGTGAAAACTCGTAACTTGTTTCAGTGACTTTTGTCTAGAATCTCTTCGCAAAAATTAGTTATGGGGCATGATGATTTATAGTGGTATTTGCAAAACCGTATTCATTGATTTTATTCGATCGCGGGTTATGATATGTCAATGGATGACTGCAATTGGACATTGATAGTGCTAAAAACCCTATTTTAATTTTTTGCAGAGATTATCTTGAGTGGATAATTGCTTTGTATTAATTATTATGTTGCTTGGAAGGGATCTGTTGGTATACTCACGGATAGTCTTGGTGAACTTGTTCCTTGGTTTCTGTGTTTAATTTTTTTTATTAGCTACAACGAATATGGTGGTAGAATGATCCTCTTATTGTCTATTTCCTTCAATTATGGTGTCAGGGGAGGGTCTGGGTGTGGGAGATGTGAAGGGAACACATAGTGTATGTTAGGACCATACAATGTACCTTTTTGCTCACACTTTTTGTTACCTTTACACCCTTGTTTCACTCACATTTAAACTCACATTATCACCTTACCCTGTCTTTCTAAAGGTATACAACGTCTCTTCTCTTTACTATATGTTTAATTCGTTTTGCATATAATTTTACATTACTCTCGTACTTAACCATTGATCAGAAAGGTATAAGTGCTGAAACAGTTCGAACTGCAGATTAGCATTGAGGCCTATTGCTGAAACACCCTGTGGCTGAAACAGTCTGTGGACTATGCTGAAACAATAACTCACACGGAAGAAGCTGTTACACTCTTCACGGTCTACAATGCTGAAACAACAACTCATACGGAAGAAGTTGTTACATAGTCCATGGTCAACGATGCTGAAACAACAACTCACACAGAGGAAGTTGTTACACAGTGTAATGACCCTTTTCTTATTACTGTAAATAATTTCATAAATAATCCTAAACACTAGCTAAATTATAATTAATTATTATATAATCTTAATTGATTACAAGTTATTAATTAA
The DNA here is from genome assembly GCA_000966675.3 of Picea glauca. Classification (NCBI taxonomy): domain Eukaryota; kingdom Viridiplantae; phylum Streptophyta; class Pinopsida; order Pinales; family Pinaceae; genus Picea; species Picea glauca. Next base: position 154,485 of record JZKD02S2307789.1, on the reverse strand, counting down.
TTATTTTGATTATACTTAGCTGAAGTATGATTAACTCCTTGATTAAGGGTTAATGAATGAGTAATTATTAAATGAGACATTAAATGAT
>JZKD02S2307789.1:111849-142617 GCA_000966675.3 Picea glauca | reverse complement strand
AAATATAATTAAAATTTATTTTATTTTTTATTTTTTTTTTATATATTTTTTTTCTTTGATAGAATTTCTGATATATAGTATTTGTTATTTATTTATTATTATTTTTTTAATAATTTATTTATTTCTAGTATATAGTATTTTTTTTTTATTCGGCCAAAGGCCTGATTGGTGGTCAAAGACCAATTTTCTCAGAGAAACTCTGAAAAAAATTTTGGCCAACAACCGGTAATCAACAGAATTTCGAAGAAGGGGCTTTGATACCAAATGAGACGAACAAAGTTCACTCACACAAGAATTATCCAAAATACTTGGAATATAACAAAGTAATCCATATAGAACTGTAAATAATAAATGAATAGATAAGATAAGATAAGATATAAGATATAAGATGATTACAATTGAGAATGAGGGCTTGTTTATATACCCACACAGGGGTGCCCTTTACCAATAGTCATGTCCTTTGAGACATGACCTTTCATTATTAATAATTATTATTTATTAATTATTATGTTATGAATATCTATGATATATGTATATTTATGTTCATAACAGAGCACCGAGGGTGAGGCCAAGAGTGATGAAACATTAGACATATGAGGCTTAGTCTTGTAATTATGACAGAACTAACAAGGATTCACGAGCCTATATTCATTAATGATGGCATGGATGCCAAAAATACAACCAAGATCTACCTAGGGAATCCATGTAAAGGTAGGCTCTACCACCTCACCACGACACTTCTAAAACATTAATGATGGTTCTGTGTCGCAGTTCGGTGAGATCGATCCTATGGCAAAGAGGAAAAGACAACAAGATGCAAAAAGTGGAGGTGGAAACCTAACTTAAATGCAAGAAGTTGGAAAAAATGACTTTTACGAAAGGACCTTTAAAAGTGACCCAACTCCCAAAAGGTTTTTCAAACCAAATGTAAAGTGTATCGTAACATCCGATGAGAAAATCAAGAACCATGCTAAATAATTTTGAAGCCAGAAAAAACGACAAAAGGGTTCAAAAATGTGGCAAAAAGGGCCAAAAAGTCTATAAATAGAAGCTGACAACTCATTTTCACCATTGCAAATTGAGAATTAACCAAAATGCTAAAAAGACCCCTTTGCTAAAAGAGTTGATTCCAGAAGCTTTAGAGGATGAAACGAACTTCTGTTTGGACCAAGTAAGTAGAAATCAACCCCTCTTTCATTTCCATATTTATTTCATGCATTTATTTTATTTGTTTTTTGGGGGGCGCCCTCCTAAAAAAGGGAGGACCGCGTATGCCCACAGGCAGAAAACAATCTGCCCGCGTGCATACACGACTGTCTCCAAGACAACCCGCGTACACCCTCAAGAACATGGAAGAAAATGAAAATACAAGAGTTAACTCCCCTTTGAACTTGTCATTTGACAGGATGTATTTCTACTGGAGAGAGAGGGAGCATGAAGACATTTATGTTTTGGTTGAAGAGGACCCTGCAGCTATCGCCACATTGAAACAATGCAGGTTTTGGAATTTCTTCCAGTGCCCACTCATGAAGGCACAACCCAGGCTGTTGAATGCCTTGGTGGACTATTGGCACCTTGATGCAAAGACTTTTATGCTCAAGGGGAAATCATTGACTCCAACAACTGAGGACATTTACTTTTTGACTAGCCTCTCAAGGAGAGGGGACCGATCAACTTGCGTTCATTTCCCCAAGGGCCTCATAACATCATCGAGCTGATCGGACTACATTGTGAGGCCGATACTGAGAAGGTAGGTTCTCAGGTGCCAATCCACAATATCACCAACCTATCATTGAAAGTGATAGTTTTACTCATTGGGCAGATCACTGGATCCATTACCTTACATCAGGCCTCCCGGGCACACATGTATTATGCAGTGCAATGCTTGAATGCACGAGTGTTCAACTAGAACACGACCATGCTTGACTGCATGAAGAGACAACTTACAGAGTGTCGTGGGTGAAGTAACAAAAACTTCGGGTTTGGTACCATTTTGTGCTCGTTATTCTTCAAGAGGGTACCCAACATGAGTCCGCGAGAGACAGTACGAGGGCATGTGGCCTCCTTCCCAGCAGTGTGCAGGTGGGTGACATTCCTGCCGTGATAGGGGGGAGGGAGGACCATAGAGGCCTTCGATGATACCTTTTTTGACTGGTGGGCATGGAAAATTTTGGCTATAGAGGACTACCCCTATGCTGGGATCAACTTCTCCAGGGATCTGGACGTGCCCGTACTTCTTGGAGAGGAGCGAGGAGAGATAGGTGCATTTGTTTTTTAAAGTTATTTAATTTTAAATTTCTTTATATATATGATTTTTATGTGAATCAGAGTATCTGACAACTATGTATCTATTTATGTACAAATGTGAGACCAGTGCATCCAGTGGACTTATCGAGGACCAGGCGACGTCCTCAACCAAAGGCAGTACCAACCGCAACCGCCGAACCAACAATAGCAGCAGGGGGACCTCCAACCGGAGAGGTTGAGAGAATTTTGAGATGGGTGGAGTGGAACCTCACCGTGCTCACTCGTGCAGTCCCCATGGACAAGATCAAGGATCTCCCTCCATTGATGCAACGCAATGTGCCAATCTAATACTTGATTAGCTAGAGTATCATTCATTTGATTCAATATCCTAGGAACATGGATATATGTAATGTAATCAAAGAAACGTTCTAAGAGACGTACCCTAAGGAATCATCAGTGTAGAGTAGGATAAAAAACGCGGTAAACCCCATTTAATTGGGACACAACCAGTTGAGCATCTAAATAGACCTGGAGGTAAGAGATACCAAGTGACAAAGCGTCACGAAGCAACTCTATTATTGCGTTGTACTCACGACATGTTTGTGGCATCACCTAAATAGATACCTCCAGAAGAAATAAATTGGCCTTAAGGCATAAAAATCACCCAATCTGCGGAAGAAAGCCTCTGAGTGTGTCGGCTAGCGTCGTCCGCGAACCCAACGAACACCTCTGATTCACTTGACATCTGCCACAATGAAAAATATGACATAAATAATGAGACGTCCATAGGACATAAAGAGAAAAAACTAATTGTATAAGAACTATACATATGTACAAGAAGTCACCCAAGGTGACCAACCTACGAGTAATACTTCTTGAGGTAGAGCCAATTTCTAGACTTCGCCAAAAATTTTCCCTCACAGTCAACCAGACGATAAGCGCCCTTCTTTAAGACTTCCTTCACAATGAAAGGTATGAACCACATGGGTTAGAACTTGCCTGCCCCCAAGGGATCCTTATCTTTGTCGTAGAATAGCACAAGGTCGCCTTCGGAGAAAATCTGAGGACGAACAAACCGATCATATTGACACTTGACTCGTTTCTTGTGAGCCTCATTAGCCAAGGCTGTGTCACGACGTTGCTCATCGAGCTGCTTGAGATATAATAATCGTTCCTCAAGCAGTGAAGTGTCCGGAAATAACTGTACTGCCAACTTTAGAGATGGGATCTGACACTCTATTGGCAAGACTGCTTCCAGCCCGTAAACGAGTTGAAAAGGTGAGAAACTGATGGCAGTATTTACAGACGTTTGGTAGGCCCACAATGTCGAGTACAACATCAAATTCCAATTTGACTTGCTTGAATTGATCATTCGCTGCAGAATAGTCGTGAGGGACTTATTCACAGCTTCCACTTGACCATTCTCTTGTGGGTAGTAGGGTGATGAATGCTCTTGCCTCAACCCAAGATTTTATGTTAACTAAGACATCATTCTATTCTAAATGTGACTACCATGTTCAGTGACAATCTCCCTCAGGATGCCAAACCTTGCTACTATCTGGTTAAAAATAAAGAGAGTTGCGGTTTCACCATCATTATTGAACGTTGGAATAGCCTTGACCCACTTTGTGAAGAAGTATACCGTTACAATGACATAATGATGCCCCCTGGATGAAGCCTGGTGGCATGTAGTATAATCAATCCCCCACTTGGTGAAGGGACCAACTGTAATGACAGAAAACATGGGAGCAAGGTGTTCCCTCATCTTCCGAGAGAAGATCTGACACAGGTGGCACTTCTTGACTGATTCAACGCAATCCTTGATTAACGTCAACCAAAAGTAACCGGATCGTAGAATCTTTTGGGTTGTTGCCAACCCAGAAAAATGACCACCACATGCTCCCGTGTGGCAGTCGTTAAGAATGAGTTTCGCTTCTTCATGAGTGAGACATCGACGAAGGATGCAATCTACACCTTGACGATACAAAGTGTCATCGATTATGAGATAGTTTTTTTCCAGATGGCGTATACGTCGACGCTCATCGTGAGAAGCAGAGGTGGGGCACTTCAAAGTCTGGAGATAGACTAGTATATCTCCATACTGGGGGTCCGAAGATGAAATCAGAAAAAGATCTCCTTTAATCGGTGATTCTTAGGGTGTAACGTCACCTGATTCGACCAAAAGTTCCGAGATACGTTCCGCAAAGACCAACGAATTTTTAGATTTCACGGAAACAAAATCTAATTCAAATTCCTGGAGGATAACAATCCATCTACTGATATTTCCGCCGATTACACGTCGTGTCAACACGTATTGAAACAGATTCACAACGACAATGACGATGGTCTTACGAAGCAAAATATAATGACAAAACCGTTGGATGCCATGAACTGCTGCCAACGCAATCTTCTCAACCTGGGAGTAGTTGAGTTCTGGTCCAACCAAGCCTTGTCTTAGGTAATAAATCACATGGTCTTCAAGAAGATCGTCGTCTTGAACCAATACCATACCGATGGTCGACTCTACCGTGGCCAAGTACAATAAGAAATATTTATTATAATAAGGTGGTCGAAGCAGAGGGACAGACGTGAGGGTGCGTTTCGACGCTTCGAAAGAGCATTGAGCGGTTTCATCCCAATAGAAAGGAATGTGCTTTTTCAGTAAACGCATGAACCCTTTAGTGATAAAACGCCAAAGAAAGTTGGATTTTCCCTGTAAACTCTGAAGCTGAGGGACTGTGCACGGGGGAGGAAATTGAACTATCAGCTCAACCTTTAGAGGATCGACCATGATCCCTGTTGTCGAAACTATGAAACCTAAAAGACGACCCGATGTCACACAAAAAATGCATTTGTTGGGATTCAATCGAATCCGATAGTAGCAACATTGCTCAAACATAAGTTAGAGGTGTGTGGGATGATCAACTCTCTTACGAGATAGTGATGCTAAATCATCGAGATAAGCCTTGACTATATGTTTGAGATCGTGGAAAGCAAAAGACATGGCCTGCTGAAAAGTGGCTCCAGCATTATTCAGGCCAAAAAGGCATCTTCCAATAAGCAAATGTACCCCATGGACAGACAAAAGTTGTTTTATGCTGGTCTCCGGGCTTAATCTATATCTGTTTGTATCCCAAAAAACCATGCATGAAATAAAATACCTCACAGCCTGCGCATTCATCGAAAATCTGATCAATGAATGGGGTGGGGAAATTATCCTTCAGACAAGCCTTGTTCAAATCACGGAAGTCCATACATACGCAAACCGTACCCTGCTTTTTGTTGACTAGAACAGGATTTGACACCCTTTGCGTCAACTGAACGGGGTAGATGAAACCGACTTTGATAAATTTCTCTACTTCAACCTTGATAGATTCTGCTTTCCAAGGATTCACCAAACGAAGATTTTGTCGGACCGACTTGGCGTTAGGGTAAGTTGTTATCTCACGTTCGACGATTCTTGGATCAATGCCTGGCATTTCCTCATAAGACCAGGAAAAAACGTCGTGAAATTCCTTAAATAAATCTGTATAGATTTGAATCTCTTCAGGGGAGCAGTCTTCTCTGACGAAGACATTCTCCATGACGCCAGGGGTTCTGGAGATGTCAATAGGTATTTCTTCAATGATGGTTTCCATATTACCCTCGGCATAAACTACGTGTGTAGCCAGAGGATTAATAGGACAAGACCTATCTCCATTCATATTCAAAACAAATTCACCTGCCTCTATTCTTCCTAACTCTGGTAGAAAATAAGATCTGTGATGGAGATCATCCCAGGGTCTGTCTGGACCAGTCAATGACTCTATAATCGCCTCGTCAGAGGGCAAGACCAATTCTAAGGAATCGATAGTGGCAAGGGAACATTGAGCCCAAATAGGTTCTCTAACTAGATCTAACTCCTACGCGGGAGTTGGATTGGGGTCGATCGAAGCTTGTTGGAAAATAGTGTACACAACTTCTGCCACGGACAAGGGCATGGCCATGCCATGATGCTATATCCCTTCCATCATGGCCAATGAGGAAGGAAGATTCCACAGATCGTTAAAGTAGGTCGTATGAAACAACGACACTTGAAATATTTCAGCCCTAGGCTGGTCGGGGACAACCGATATGATCTTGACATCGCCGGAAGGAGGTGGGTAATCGAAAGTACCTATCAAAGGTGGGCACAAACCAACCCCCACGTTGACGAAGCCGGGTTGAGGGGTATCAATCATTGGGACTTTGGATGCCCCAGATGAAGGGTCAGGACGGGAGAAGGACAATTGATCAATGGATACGATCCGACCCTCATGCGGAAACAAAAAGACATGGAAAACTGTGGCAACCAATGCATGCATAGCATAGGTCCAACTCCTTCCTAACAGAAGGTTGTAGTCGAGAGGTGCATCGACCACTTGTACTTCGATGCACACGGTCCCCCCCCCCTAACTGTATAGGGAAAGAAGGGATGATACCATGTGGTTTGAAAGAACGATCGTCGAAAGCAGTAAGAAGAGTAGGTGACGGGGAAAAAATGGGTTGGCCAATGGCCTTCCAGCACGCCAACGACATTACGCACGTCGAGGCACCCTCATCAACCACCATGCGGAAAATATTCCGTGTAAAATTTTTCGTGGTGTAATCCACTACTATCTGAAACATAATGTGGTATGGGAGACAAGTTTTTAAGTCGGTCTTATCAAGCATGATCGTTCCCGGATTACAAGTCTCGGAAGATCCTAAGGTAGCTAATAGAGCCTTTCTATGCGAAGGGCAGTTCTAGAGGACCTCCAAAGTAGACACTGTGCAAGGGGTTTGTGACAAATCCTCCACCACAGAGTAGTTTTTGGCGACCCTCACGTTTGGATTGGGAGAATCTTTCTTGAACGCCCCTTTCGGGATGCATGTCATTGTTTCTCCTAACGTCTTCTCGATCTGGAGAGGAAAAAAATGGTTTATGGCTTCCTTACCCTTTTCAGTAGTGTTTGGAATTCTGTAATCGTGTGCCCTAGTCGCTATATAAGCATCACCTTTCATCATATAAACATCCGCGACCAAGGGATTACTAGAAGACGGAGGGGGTCCATGACTGCCCCCATCCGCGCTCGAAGAGGTTTGAGTCAAATTTTGCCCATGAGGAAATGGGTTAATTAACACAACAGGCTATTGTTGCACCAATAAATTTTGGGCCTCTGTAAGCCGAGGGGACAGGTGAGTTAGGTGGTCTTCTATGTAAAGGTTACACAGATACTTCGACTTTATTTTCTTTGTGTTTCCCCAACCAACATTATTGGTGGGTTTCTTATCCCCCTTACCCTTCTTGTTTTGTTGTTTCTTCTTTCTGTCAGGCTGCTGGTTGGCCTTCGGGTTCGTCAACTACACGCTGTGTACATCTGACGTTTGGGTAGGGCGAGCATCTGAACTAGAGGTTTGGTTGGGCGTTATCTGTTGTATCGGTAATTGTTGCAATTGATTTGACAGTTGATCAGTGGGATTTGCGTGTGCTAAACCAACTATACCATCGACATGTAGTCCAGAATTTAATCTGGCCTTGTCAAGGATAGACTGTGGCGCATCTGGAAAAACTTTGTAGAGTAAACCAGACTGAGAGTATATTAGTTCAAGATGTTGAGCTCTCATTATCGCCTCTTCCTCGGAAAACACTCCTGACGTTGCAACGTCCTTGGATAACTGAGTTACCAAAGACTTAAGGAACCACTCCAACAAGAAATCTGGTGGGACTAGTACTTTTATCAAATTCTTCTGATGCCACCATTCTAGGATGTGATCCGAGATATGCTTAGCCTTTGTTTGATCAAAATTGGAAATCAATTCAGTGCCGACATAATATCTCATAGGTAGTTGGAAATAGTTAAGGAAAACCATTGCCAATTCGCCAATGGTAGAGTATCTTGAGCGATCGAGCTCTATGTACCATTTCGCGACACTCCCGATAAGAGTGCGTTGAAACAAACACAACCGTACGGATTCGTCTCACAACGATTTCGACGATCACCATAGGTGAAAAGTTGTCACATGATCGCTTGGATATTCATTAGGCTTACCTTCAAACTTTGGAATGTCCGAGGGAAACTTCATCGGCATGGGAGGCCAACACGGATCGTGATAGATTGGGTCGTTTAACAATCTTGAAAACTATGGAAAATGTAACATCGCCAGAAACGGTAGCTTGGGTTGTTGACTATGTACAGGAAGAAAGGAGCTTGTAGTTTGACTGGCACCAGGCTGCTAGGAAAAGTTGGGTTGTTGGCCAGGGTTCTGGTAAATACCATGGCCTTGGACAACGAATAGATACTACGTTTGTTGGGAACTCATCGGTTGATTCCCATAATTGGACATTGAGGGGGTAGGAATTGCTCCTTGCGTTGTGTTCTAAAGATTCTGGAAAGGGTTTCCCCCTTCCGATCCGACGGGCATAGGTACTGAGCCTTGCCCGGGGTTCCATTGAGCATGGAAGGGGTTTCCCCCGGTCGACATCCTTGATGAGGGAACTGATCCCTGCCATGGATTCCAGTGTCCTTGTGAGGAAAAGATTCTTGTGTTTTCCTCTTGTGTAGGAATAGTACCCTGCATAGGATTTTGTTGTCCAAAACCAAGGTTTCCCCCGATCGAGACTGCAGCTGACGAGAAAGCATTATTACCAAATGCGTCGAACAAAGAGAATGACATAGAACCCACCAGCATGGTGTAGGAAGAAGGTCCTAGACTACCTGCTCTGAATAGGCTATAGTTCATGTTCGACCCGACGGGTTGTTGGGGAGCGGCGCCGAGTGAGGGGAACGAAGGAGGTATATGACCTCCATCGTAAGGGAAAGAATTATAGGGGGCTGAGGTTCCCCCCATGGAACTTTGGAAAGGATAATTTGAGCTCCCTACTCCAAGACCCATGGTATGTAGGGTGGAGTAGGAGAGGACAATGTGCTTATCAAATTCGGGCATCCCGTATGAAAATAGAGGGCCCGTCGCACTCTGGGTGAACGGAGCAATGGTCGTCACCATAGATAAAATCAAACCACTGCCTGAAGTAGAGGCGATCGAGACCATGGTGGTCCAGACCAACACAGGTGGGTTAGGAGGTAGAATTCCCCCAGTGGTGGAAACTGTTGAGGGAGTGTGAGGACTCCCTGATGAAGTAGCAACATTTGCTTCCATCGCTGCTTGCAGGACTATCAGACGTTTGTGATGTGTTACCCTTGGAGGAGCAAGCTGTATCAAAAGTGGCATCGACAAGTGAGTGATCGGAGGGTTATAATGCCCGAGAGATTCCTCTCCAAGGTCATAAATAGTCGGTTCCTCCATATTCGAGTGTTCTCCTCTTAGGGATGGCTTGGGTATAGTTTCCTGCGGCCTGGTCGCCTCAAATGACCCTTGCTGGTCAAGTCTTCGCCATAACGGTGGCGGTGGTGGCTCCAATGAAACTGACAACATGCCCTGAAGCCCTGCGACCGACAGAGCTCCTGATCTTCCACTTTGTGAAAAGAGCAGTGACACTGTAAGGCTTTTACTAACGTTGAAAACCAACACACACTAGAAAATTTCCTATGAGATAAAGCAAGCAAATCACTAACTAGTTGGAAGAACAATTATGCTAGCCAAAACTAGAGCAACTTACCAGTGCAAGTGCAACTCTAATATGGAAGCACCCTTTGGGTATACTCTGCAAAGTGTGGCCCGACGTCTGCCTTAGGTACCATGGTACACCCCTGGAGTCACCTGTGTAAGTCACTAGAACAAAGGAAACTAGGTTTCCAGCTTGCAAACAGTCACCAGGCGGGTACAGTCGACAGTTGGATGGACCGCAATGAGCAAGGTATCAAACCCAAAACCTATCGAGGGTATCAAAAGCAAGTGGTCCGAAAAACAATTGAGGACCTCGAACGTATTTGAGATCCACAAAGCTCGGTGGAAAATGCGACCGACAGAATCCCATGACAAGTCCTCTATACACGTTCCCCACTACGCTTAGTCCGGATTTGGAGGGGTTATCTCCACTACCTTTCCGCACACGACCTCGTGTTTAGCCTCTGTGTTAGTGGGGGGTCTCGGATAACTTTCAGGTTTACTGGAATTTTTACACTCCCTAGCACTGACTCCAATGTTTGTTTTATAATCCTTGAAGAGTTTCCTCTTCAACTTAAATCAAGGCTCTAGCCTAGACTAGTTGATTGACCCTACAAACATAAAGTCTAGTTGATTTTAAATTAGCGTTAATTTTAAGTGGCTTGTCTTAAGTCAAGGAAACATAAATGAAACTAGTGGTGTGTTTTGAGAGACGAAGGAGAAATAAATGAACTGAAAACAAAATTACTTCTATTTGACAAATAAAGATTTGCAATTTTAACTCTTTAACCAACTTTTGATAACTACTTTTTTTTTTAAGATAGTTTAAAGGAAAACCTAAAACGAAGTTTCGCTCAACTACGAGCTACTTAATATTCTAAGCATTTAGTAAAGAACTTAAGAAAAGCACTCTTTTTTCTTGACAAGTAAAACAACTAACCTAACTACTTAACCAAAATAAGAAATGAAATCTTTTTATGTTTTTATGCTTCAAACAAGAAACTTGAAATAAATTCTTTTTCTTTTTCTTTAAAGCAAGCGAAAGGGGAAAAACTAAAAAACCAGACAAGACCAAAAACTGACTTCTGGCCTACTGCAGATCGCAGGGAGTCAGCGACGACACCAAACAGGTTGATCAAAGACTCACAGACTCATCTAAAACCCTTTCAAAGAAAACACAAGAAATCTTTAAAAGAATAAACAAACTGACGTCAAACTCGGGCTACGACTGTAACAACAGAAACACTGTACTTGATCAATAAACCCCTGAGAAGTATGACTTCAATCAAGGAAGAGGTTGATTGCCTCTCCTTAAAGAAAACTTTTCTTGACATAGGCATGCTACTGACACTTAAGCAGCCTGCGTATGTACACAGGCTGTGTAAAAGCAGGGCGCGCATGTACGCGTGCAGACCCACTGCAGGCCGCGTACACCTTTGTAACTTCTCAAAAAAGAAAACAAACAAGCAGGCTGACAGGGTAGGGAGAATTGGTATGGCACCAACAAGTGACCAGAATCCCTTAAAGACTCAACAACTTACAAAAACTCAAAAAAGGTAGTAAAACCAATTAAAACACCAAAAAAATATCCCCTAAAACCCTAGAGGTTTCCCCATTATGGTCGCCAACTATGCTATAGTGGGAAAACCCCCCTATGGACTACACTAGGGTTCAACATGTAGGTAGATTTAATCATCTAAAATTATCCTACTTTTTATAACTACCTCGAATATACCCCACATTCATGCATGAAATACAAAGTGAAAAGATCTGGTAACTTTACCTTTTACCCCTCGTCCGGTGTCGATCCTTTCGTGTTTGATAGCTTCGCTAACTACAAGCCTCCTCCCAAGGATGACCTGCATTCACAAATAAATAAACAGGGAACTACAAACATGCATCTCATATATAAATCATGGGTTAGATGTTAGAATAAAGCATAAATCAAACACAAAGATTTGAGACATCATATTTCAGGACAGAAAAAATATTCCTTTTATTGATATCACAATGTTTACTTACAATGAGATCGAGGACTGCTCCTCAAACCTGGTCTGGGATCCTCTTCACCAAGTTCCAACTGCACTTCCACGTATATTTCTCCTCTTAACCTCTCTCTAGGGAATGGAATAGGCTTATGATGGAGGAAAAAGACAAGAATGGGAAATTTTGGTACAAATCTCACAAGGTGGCTGCAAATTCTTGGGGCAAGGAGGGGATGTGAAACGATTAGAGTTTCACTGTTCTTATTCTTCTCTTTGGAATGAGACCCCAACACCTCCTTTTATATGACAAAATGATGGTTATTCGGTTTGGTGATGGGCTATAAGCAGTGGGACAGTTGGGAAACTACCCAATAGCCCGTAATCTCAACCAATTCCTTGCAACTTTTTAATTTTTGCAACTTTTGCGAGTATACGTGGGCTGTAGTGGTGCAACTAGCATACATACGCGGGCATTAATGGTGCAACTAGCATACATATGCAGGTAGTAATGGTGCAGGGCACGTACATCTTCAAAAATAGTGTTTTTAAGAAGAGATGCTCAGTGATGGCTTGGAAAAAATAGCAAGAAGGCCTGATGCCAGGTATGAATGTATGGTGCAATTTAGGGTTATAACAATTCCATACATTGCTAGCCCCATATACATGAGTAATGGGGGCTGACATGGCATCCACTCATACCATGGTGGTCAAATTGCAAGAGGCATAACTTTTGCATACAAGATCCAATTGACGTGATTTTTGAACTGTTTGAATGGTCTCGATGTGTAGAATAGCGTCAAGGGGCCCAAGCTAATTTTAGGAAAGTTTTGACCCCGAAAAATGTTGTTTGATGCCTCAAAATGGCACCGAAAGGTTTCAAACCCCAATTTTCTAAACATAGACATGCCATTAAAATGACCCTACAAGTTTATTCCTCTGATTTTTTCCACTATAAAAGCATCAAGATAGACGAACAATAATACAATGGTCCAATTTGGATTAATCACATTCTTGGAAAATACTTAGCTAATGTTTTATGCATTGGGAAAAAATGTTGTGGTGGGTTCTAGGAGGTTGGTAATTAAAAATTATCATGGTAATGCAAGGAAACTAAGTATGCTTATGCCTTGGAGCAACCCAAACTAAAGTTTGATATGAATGACCAAATACTTTGTAATGCATTCATGCATTGGGAAAATATCTACTATGGTTGAATCTTATTGGAAATCAATTAATATTTATATGTATATGGGTGGCATGAAGGTGTTCCATATCTCTCCATATATCACACTTAACTTTGGAGTAAATGTTATTACCTTGAATGGTTTTTGGTGAGGAGTCTCAACCTTGGTTTTGATACATGGTGGTAAAAATAACTCATTCTCTAAAAGCTCTTACCTTGGCACTTCAACCTTATCCTCTTTTTGTGTTGAACTCTAAAAATGGAGGTTGAAGGTTGTGTGGCATTCTCCCTTGTGCCCTGTGGATGGGAGCTCCATTTATTACCTAATCCTATCCCTCTTGTCATTGGGGAGGAGGGTCATGATTTGATAGATAAATAAGGCTTGCAAATTGGAGGGTGACTTGTTCAAGGTAGTTTTGATTGGATTTTTATTGAGAGTCTAGCTCATGCACATACGATAAAATGATCACAAACTTGCTCCAAATTCTGTCTATTAGAAAAAACTAAGATCCAAACAAGGATTAATCTGCATACATTTTTGTTTTGTGGGTTGCATGGTAATGTTTCAAAGTGCCTCTAGAATACTTTCACTTATTTCCCGTGTTATTGTATCGATTATGTCCCCATTGTGCTTCTGGATATAAAACCATAAGCTAGTTTGAGCCCATACCTGACTGTCCAAGGCCTCAAATGGATCCTTGAAAATGTTCTTTGACCGTTTCTTGCGTGTCTAACATTGGGAAGGTCATGTAGCCTTATCTCATAATCATCACTGCCTTGTACCCCTCAACGTTTGAAAGAAATAAATATGGTCAAAACCTACTTGTTTTAGATGAATGGGGGTCTTGTTATTTAAATCCCAAAGTCTCTTTTGTTTCATGTACTCCCTACTTATGCTTGTGAACCAAAATTGATTTCCAAGAACATTGCTACCATCTCTTTGCATCTCATGTTAGATCTAGATATTGAGTTGTTAGGCATATGCTCAAAGTGTTTTTCTCACCATTGGGTAGCATAGATTTTTTCTTTAGGTGTATCATGTATCATAGAAGCACCCTACTCATGATAGCATGGGATGGAAGGCTATGGTGGGGTTTTGTTGATGAATGTGTGGGCATAACATGTAGTCTCAAGATTTGATTTCTATCAGAGTTTTCCCCAATTCTCCAAATAGTTGCTTGATGAAAGTGTGCTTTTATTTGGCTACGTGATTTGTTCTATGAAATGACCAAAGACATTAGAGTTTTAGATACACGTGGATGGAGAACCTGGGTATAATAAGTCTCACACAAGTTTGATTGGTGATAGGGGTGCCTATCTATAGTGAAGACATTGTATTCATATTTGGTTGATTGATATCCACCCACATAAATTTTTATTGGCATTTATATGCCTAGAATGGTCTAAAATACCCTCATGAACAATTATTTGGATATACATATACATTCAAGCATTGAATGGTGGATTTGGGTGTTTATTCCTATCCTTGTTTGCAAAACTTTGAGTTGTTGTGTGTACATAGATAAACTTCAACTTGAATTCCCACTATGGGAAAAAGGCCATACTCATGCGCCAATGTAATTGTAGGCAAAGTTCAAACATTGTCACATGGTTTGGGTTTGATATAGAATTTGTAAATGTTGGATAGTAGTCTCATGGTTGTTGGGTTGATAGATAAGCCTTGCTTTAGGATTTTTCTTGTGCTTGCCTTTAATTTGATGACAAGATGCTAGTTGTTCGGGATGTTAGCTTGTTGCCCATTCAATGGGTCAACAATGCCACAAGTTGAAAAAAATGTTTGCTAGTTGTTGTAAGTTACAAACATACTCAGGATGGTAATTATTCTTATAGGTTTTCCTATGAAAGTCCAAGACTATACATATATACTTGCCTTTGTTTGTTAAAAAAAGAAATTCTTGTACAAGGTTATTCATTGTCGGCCCATAGTGTTGGGCATGGTTTTTTTGTTGTTTAGATATTACATGTTATTCCTAGAAATATGGTGATGTGCTTGGTTTTTGGGTAGTAGAAACTTTATCATAGATGGGTACTTTTATTGTTGCATGATGATTGGAAAGAGGCCAATTTTCATTTGACATTTGAAAACAATATGCAAGGTTGGAAGAAGATAGGGAGGTTGTGTTTGATTTTAGAACTGTAGATTGGGACTTATATTCGTATGTTTATCATAGTTTGTCTACCTTGAATATGTCATATGAGGTTACATATTGATGCTTGCTAGTAGTGTTCGTTTCACTTTTGGTTCTCATCCCACACTTATTTCCCCTGTTGGTTGTGGAACCTGATTATCTTCCTGATTTAGAGGTTTGTTTCAACCGTGCTTGGACCCCATTCCCTAACGAGAGGGTGTGGGGGGGATTTCCCCCCCACAAATGTCTCCAGGGGGGGCAATGACATTTTTTGTTGCCCCCCGGGTGTGGGATTCAGGGCAGCGCCCCCGAAGTGAAATATTGGGAAACATTGCCTTGTAAAATATTGTAATTTTGTAGTCAATCTGGATTGTTCATTATAAGGTTGCAGATCTAACGGTAGAAGTTATTTTTTAGGGTTTTTTTCCCTAGAAGGAAACCCTCTCTTATGAGGGAATTGTATTGCAGTTGTGTATTATTGCGAATATTTTATTCTGAGAGAGGAGACTGTGAGAGAAAGAAGAGGAAGTTACAACGGGTGTGTTGTAGGTTGTATCCCTTCATTTTGCTGGATAATAATAAGGAAGGACCTTGCAATTTATCTGGCGGATGTATCCCACACTGGGTGAACCATGTATATCTGTGTCTCTATTGTATTATGTATCTTTTGTGTTTTATTTCCGCATTTGTTTTATTTTATTGCTTTGTGATCCTGTTTTTCTAACAACTGGTATCAGAGTGAAAGGTAACTCGCAGGAAAAAAGGGTTCTTGGTTCGAGTGGGAGAAATGGCGGAAGATGGAAAGTTTAGGGTCGAGAAATTTAATGGCCAAAAGTACCAGTTATGGAAGATGCATATGGAAGATTGTTTATATCAGAAGGATCTATTCCTACCATTGGGCGAAATAGCAAAGAAGCTGATGGCCATGAAGGACGAAGAATTGGAGGTTCTTGACAGAAAGGCACTAGGAACGATACGACTAAGCCTGGAAGCATCGGTGGCTTTCAATATTTCAAAAGAAAATACAACGAAGGAGATGATGGACACATTGGATAAACTGCATGAAAAATCCTCGGTGTCCAATAAGGTATTTCTAATGAAGCGATTATTTAATATGAAGATGTCAGAAGGTGGGTCTGTTGCAGATCATTTAAATGAATTTAATATGGTTACTAATCGATTCAGTTCTATAAAAGTGGAATTTGATGATGAGGCCACGACTCCTCGAATCCTATGGTCATTGCCAGAAAGCTGGAATGGCTTGGTCATGGTTGTAAGTAACTATGTCTCTGGTTGAAATTCTCTAAAATTTGATGATGTTGTTGGCATTATCCTTAGCGAGGAAATGCGACTGAAAAGCATAGGTGAGACATCAGGTAATGTGTTAAACCTGGAGAACAGGGGAAGACAAAAGGATAGAGGAAAGGGCTCAGAGAACCGTAGGAATTATAGGAAGGGAAGATCCAAATCCAGACTGGGAAAAATAAAGTGTTGGAATTGTGGGAAGAAAGGATATCTGAAGAAAGACTACAGAGCTCCAAAGAAACAAAGAGATGGACAACAAGAGAAAAATCAAGAAGCAAATGTAACAAGTGATATGTTACAAGATGCTTTGATTCCTTCTATAGGTAATATTGCAGAGTCTTGGGTAGTAGATTCAAGTTCTTCATTTCATGCCAGACCGCATAGGAAACATTTTCTAGATTATGTTAAAGGTGATTTTGGACAGGTTCATTTGGGTGATGATGCACCATGAAAAATTGTTGGAATGGGTAAGGTACAAATAAAGAAAAAGAATGGAAACCAATAGTTATTGAAAGAGGTAAGACGTGTACCAGATCTAAGGAAAAATCTAATTTCAACAAGACAGTTGGAAAGTGAAGGTTGTATATCTATATTTACAGATAAGGCGTGGAAGGTGACCAAAGGATCATTGGTGATAACAAAAGGAGAGAAGGTAGGTACATTGTATTTATGTACTGGTAATATTGATTCTTCTATCTCTTTAGTTTCTACAAGAGTGGATACAACACTGTGGCATCATAGGCTTGGACACTTGAGAGAGAAGGGGATGTAGATACTTCACAAAATAAATTTGTTTCCAGATATTAAACAAATTTATTTGGATTTCTGTGAGAATTGTGTTCATGGAAAACATAAGAGAGTCAAATTTCTCAGGGTCGAAAAAGAAAAGAAGAGTGAAAGGTTATAGATTCTGCATACAGATGTATGGGGACCAACTCATGTATCATCACTTGGTGGCTCTCGTTATTATGTTACTTTTATTGATCATGCAACTAGAAAAATTTGGGCTTATTGCATTCGACAAAAATATGATGTTTTTGATACTTTTAAGAAATGGAAGGCTTTGGTTGAGAATGAGACATGAAAAAGGTTGAAGTGTCTTAGATCAGATAATGGAGGTGAATATTGCAGCAAGGAGTTTGATGATTACTTTTCATACCATGGGATTCGTAGAGAGAAAACAGTTTCAGGAACACCACAAGAAAATGGTGTGTCATAAAGGATGAACATGACAATCATGAAGCGTGCAAGGAGTATGAGATTGCATGTTGGGTTTCCCTTCAAGTTCTAGGAAGATGTTGTAGATATTGTTGTTTACTTAATAAAAAAAGGACCTTCAATCTCTTTGGATGGTGGAATTCCAGAGGAGGAATGGACAGGTAAAAAAGGTAAACTATTCTTTTTTGAAGACTTTCAGTTGTGAAGCATTTTTCCATATTAATAAAGAAAATAGAACAAAGCTTGAGGCAAAATCCAATAAGTGTACCTTTATTGGATACAGTGTTAATGATTTTTTTTATCGCTTATGGGATTATGAAAATCGCAAAATCATTAGGAGTAGAGATGTCATATTCAATGAGAAGGTCATGTACAAAGATCAGTTGTAGGGAAAGAAATAGGAAAAAGAAAAACCAGAATGCATGGTTCTTTATGAGATCACTGAAAAATAAATTCCAAAGGTACCAAAAAATCAAAATATACAACAACAGGAGCAACAGGCACCTCAAACTCCCGCAAGTGTTGTTAAAATATCTACCAAGTTAAGTAGACCGTCTGAACGATACTCTCTTTAATTGTATTATTTATTGTTGATTGATTATGGTGAACCGGAATGTTATGAAGAGGCAATGCAGGTAGACACTAAAAATAAGTAGGAGCAAGGAATGAAAGAGGAAATGGATTCTTTGGTAAATAACCAGACTTGGCACTTGGTTTATTTTCCTGCAGGAAAAAGAGCATTGTAGAATAAATGGGTTTATAAGTTGAAGGAAGAAGATGGAGGAAAAAAGTGGTACAAGGCTAGACTTGTTGTAAAGGGGTTTGCGCAAAAGAAAGGTATATATTTTTGATGAAATATTTTCTCCTATTGTTAAGATGACTTCAATTAGGACTATTTTAAGTCTTGTGACAATAGAATTTTTGCATCTTGAGTAATTAGATGTAAAAATGACTTTTCTCCATGGGGATTTGGAGGAAGAGATTTATATACATCAACCACAGGGGTATGAGGTCAAACAGAAGGATAATTTGGTATGCAAGTTGAAGAAGAGCTTGTATGGCCTAAAGAAAGATCCAAGGCAGTGGTATTTGAATTTTGACAGGTTTATGACATAACAAGGTTATAGTAGATGTCATTATAATCACTGTGTTTATTTTAAAAGGCTGGAAAATGAAAGCTATATTATATTGTTATTGTATGTAGATGACATGCTTGTTGCAGGGTCTAATATGCAAGATATAAATGTGCTCAAGAATAAATTAGCTAATTCATTTGCGATGAAGGATTTGGGAGCTGCAAATAAAACCCTTGGCATGAGAATAACAAGAGACATGAAAAATAAAAAATTGACATTGTCTCAGGGTGAGTACATAGAAAAGGTGTTGGAGAGGTTTAGAATGCAGAATGAAAAACCAGTTAGTACACCTTTGGAAATCCATTTCAAATTAACCAAGGAAATGTGTCCCAAGACACTGGAGGAGATAAAATACATGTCCAGGGTCCCTTATTCATCAACAATTGGCAGCTTGATGTATGCAATGGTTTGCACAAGACCAAATATTGCACATGCAATGGGAGTTGTGAGCATGTATATGAATAATCCAGGTAAAGAACATTGGGAGGAAATAAAGTGGATACTCAGGTATTTGAGAGGTACTAATACTCATGCATTGTGTTTTGGAGGTTTAGACATGGTTCTACATGGATATTTTGATTCAGATAAGGCATGTGATAAAGATAGCAGGAGGAGCACCATAGGGTATGTTTTTACTATAGGTGGAACAACAGTAAGTTGGATTTTAAAACTACAAAAGGTTGTCACACTTTCAACAATATAAGAAGAGTATGTTGTTGCTACAGAGGCTAGTAAAGAAATGATTTGGTTACAGAGGTTTATGGAGGAATTTGGAAAGAAGGAGGAGAATAATAGGTTGTACTGTGACAGTGAGAGTGCCATTCATCTCCCAAATAACTTAGCCTTCCATTCAAAGACTAAGAATATATAGCTCATGTACCAATTCATACGACCTGTCTTGGAAGATGGACATTTGAAGTTGGAAAAGATACATACTAGGCAGAATCCTGCAGACATGTTAACAAAGGGAGTAACCAGGGAGAAATTGAGTTCCTACTCAGTTTTAGTTGGTCTTCAAGCATGAAGGTGAAGATGAGAAATTTTCCAGGTCCAAGGTGGAGTATAGTCCAGCATGTACAACAACAATGGAGTTATTGTGATAAGTCTCCAAGTGGGATATTTTTTTATTGTGGAGCCTTATTATCTTCCTGATTTAGAGGTTTGTTTCAGCCATGCTTGGACCCCATTCTCTAACGGGGGGTGTGGGGGGTCTTTCCCCAACAAATATCACCAGGGAGGTTCGGGGGGGGGGAGGAAAAGATAATTTTTGTAGCCCCCCCCTGGCGGGGGATTCGGGGGCAGCGACCTCGAAGCGAAATATTGGGAAAATTTGCCTTGTAAAATATTGTAATTTCATAGTCAATCTGGATCGTTCATTATAAGGTTGTAGATATGACGGTAGAATTTATTTTTTAGGGTTTTTTTCCCTAGAAGGAAACCCTCTCTTATGAGGGAATTGTATCGCAGTAGTGTATTATTCCGAATATTGTATTATGAGATAAGAGACTGTGAGAGAAAGAAGAGGAAGTTACAACATGTGTGCTGTAGGTTGTATCCCTTCATTTTGTTGGATAATAATAAGGAAGGACCTGACAATTTCTTCGGTGGGCGTAGCCCACACTAGGTGAACCACATATATATGTGTCTCTATTGTATTGTGTATCTTTTGTGTTTTATTTCAGAATTTGTTTTATTTTATTGCTCCATGATCCTGTTTTTCTAACATCCCCTGGCCTCACACAAAGTCTTATTATTTATCAATTCTAGAAGTACTAACACCTTACATGTAGCTTGCATGATGCAAATCTATGCATGATTTAGAGTGAATGGTTGCATAAAATATCTATACTTTGATGAAAATTTCCTTCTTGGGATTGCCTAGCAGGCTAAAAGAAAAGTTTCTTTTAGGTATTTCAATCCATACTAGTGTGATTAACAAGGCATATTTTCATATGTTAAAGAGTTGGAAATCATGCAAATGAACTTGTTGTAGCCATAGATTAATCATTTTTGGAGGAATTTATTATGTAAATGGTAGACAATTGATAGTTGATAATATGCTCCCGGATGGGGTGACACATGGGCCCCACGCGTCGTCGGATGGGGAGATTACAAGGATTGTTAAATCCCCTCGTTGCCACCCTTCCCCCTATCCATTCACGATGGTTAGTCTGCAAGAGTGCCAAGGTTTAGTGCACTGGGCCTTAATGGAGACACATGCTCAGCTCCTCGGCTTCAGTACGATTTCGATTATGGCCATTACACCTGCACTAATGGCTACCAGATCTATCAATGCCTCCGTCCTCCTGGTATTTTCACCTTATAGGAAATTCTATATCGGGCATTTGGGCCCAAAGCACAACATCATTTCGCCAGTTCAGCTCCACAATTTAGCTTTCTCTGTAGGCCGTGTTTCAGTCTACCTGGTACTTTTCTCATCCATCCCATGAGAAATAGGCAAGACCCGTCGAGGGCCAACCTAATATAACCGGTTTGGCAGACACAACCACCCAGGACCTGCCTATCGAGCTCTCATACCAGGCGGGGACGATCTGGGTTCTTCTGGCCAGAATTAGTTTGAACAAGCTCAACTAGAGCCCCGTCCTTCCAGTACAGAGGCTCTCCATGGCATAAAAAATAGCCCAAGACATTCCTCTCAAGCTCTCATACTAGGTGAGGAACATTCGGGTTCTTCTAGTCAGAATTGGTTTGAACATGCTCAACCACCGCCTCACACTCCCAGTACAAAGGGTCTCCATGGAGGGTGCCTGGTGGAAGAAGAAATTCCTCCCAATTGGGAGGAATTTTTGCCTTTCCTGCCATCAAATACCCTAGAGCACCAGCTTTCCACCCACACCACCATTCCATTTTAGGAGACAATTGCGACAAGCTGCATTTTTGAAGAAGAAGTCTCGCCTTCGGAGAATCACTTGGGACATAATTCAACCGCCACCATGGACGAGGACCCTGTCACGGATTCCGCCACTGCAAATGACTCCGCTTCTGCAACTATGGATGAATACCAGGCCCATGATGACGAAGATGATGACCACAACCACCCAGCTCTAGAATCCTATAGACTTGTGGAAGACCACCTGGTCTTGATCTTTGAGATGAGAAGGGACCTAGTTGAGCAACACCACCACCAGAGTTTCTTCAGCAAACGTCTGGATGCCTTGTATGAATATTTTTCAAGTGATCCTGAGAAGATTCACTGCCCGACTTGCTTCCAACCCTTCATCTTCAGACTTCGTCAAGATGGACGCTCGGGCTCGCCCCATGCCTAACATTCTCATAGTTTTTTTCTTTGGTTTAATGGCTAATTTTTTGCAATTTTTGCATACCATAGTCTCTGGTTCAGGTCTAATAGGTGGTTGGGGCACTCATTCCATAGCATGTTTTGGTTTCCACTCTAGTGGAAGAACATGTGGCAAGTCCCCTTGTATGTATGTCGACAGTTGTCGCTCTTTCTTTTAGTTTTGGAACATTGAAGAGTTGTCTTGTCCATGCATTTTGGTTTCCACTACGGTAGTAGAACAATTGGCATGCTATCATGTACACTCAAACATGCAAGTTTTCAGCCAAGACAAGGTAATATAATTTTTATTTACAAAAACAAATGTTGATAATATGCAATTTATTTCATACTACATATTTATGTATGGTTCTACTTTATTTATGATGGATGAGGAATTAAATGTTAATTATCAACGATTTGTTTCGATGTGGTCTAATTTCACCTTTGAAAATATATTCAAATCAAGACAAAACTACGCTTGATTGATTTTAGTGAAAAGTGCATTAGTTGATACTATTCCCTTAGTTATCCTAGGACCCCAACCTAGTTTGACCAATGCGTCTTTCCAAATTCTAGCCTTACATAAAGCTAATTAAATTTTCTAGAAATTTGTTTTTGGAGTAAATTCAAGCTAGGCAGTTGTGAATCTTCACCTACCAACCGATTCCTATATAAAAGAATGGGAGGGAGACCTAAACAAGGGATGGGAAGAGATAATGTGTGCTTGTGTTCTGCGTCCACAATTAAACATCTGCGTTGTTTTCAATTGTAATTGGGCTAACAACATTCTACTATGATAGGATGGTTTACTACATAGGTCCAACATTAGGGTGAAAACAAGTTTTACCATCTTCTGAAGGTATATTCATTTATTTGTTTTCATGGATTATTGTTTCTATCATATCTTTGAGACTAAGCCATGATCACAAATCCCTTTTGAGACAAGTTGGTTGTAGAATCATTCAAACAGATTCCTCATTGTCCTGGGCCTCTCCCACTATGTCTTTGTTGTTTGTGAGTGATGTATGGTTTTGTTAACACCCCATTCGTTGGGAGTTGATCCAATTGTATGATTTATTTGGTTACCATTAGACTATATTGACATTTTGATATCAATAAAATTATATTTTTGGGCATAATTGCAGTTTCTTTTTCTATGCATATTATCACATTTTCATCTTTCTTGCTTTTCTTCAAAAGTATGTTTTTGTTTCCTTTCATGATGACAAATTTCAATACTTGTATGTTGTTGTACATAGTATCCTAGATAGTTTTGTTGATTCAAGATTCAATTGTATATTTTATGTTTCTACATATTTGACATTATTTTTTCTTTTCATTTCAACTTGGATCCGCGTTCTTATAGTTGTAACATTCATTTATGCACTTATGTTGTAGGGGCTAGTCGACTCTGTCGACTAGACTCGACGGTCGACTAAGAGATATTTGGTCGACCATCAAACTCAAAAGTATAATTCAGTCAAGGTATCTGTTAACTGACCAACCCAGGAAGTTATGTAGTTACAATTTCCTGGTAACTAGATATAGAAGTATAAATTGACAAGCTCTATCAGAGACAATGTAACCTATTGTGTTGTATTGATATATCATATAATCAAGTGTTGTTCTTTGGGCTTCCACTACTTGTGTATGTCTTCATCTATGTTTTCCTATGTAAGGAACTATTGATAACTCTCTCTTACTTTCCCCTAGATTACAACATTGGTTTCATTGTCGGTAGTTCTGGACCTAGGCATGCAAAAGTTTACGCGAATGATAACTCTACAAGACATACGCGAATGGTGGGAGCGCAAAATTGAGAATCATATCAACAATTACACATGCTGAAATAACCTCTCATTAGCATAAGCATGATCATGATTATTCTCAGAGACTCACAAAAGATTTTTTGAAGCCATCCCAGAATCCTTGTTCGAGTATAGCAACAAATTGGGTAGTGTGTAATTTAAAAACCGACGAGAAATTAGGCCTCAAGCTCATAAAAAGAGGA
Source organism: Picea glauca (assembly GCA_000966675.3). NCBI lineage: Eukaryota > Viridiplantae > Streptophyta > Pinopsida > Pinales > Pinaceae > Picea > Picea glauca. Next base: position 118,518 of record JZKD02S2307789.1, on the reverse strand, counting down.
TGAATGAATTTGCACCACTGTTTAGAGGAATTTGTCGAAGAATTTATCTCAAAACAAGCCATTGAAGATCAAACATCTCTTGATAAAATAAAAGAAAAAAATTACAGGGACTTGCACGAAGGATTCTTGTGCACCGTTCTGACACTGCTTCATAAATTCCTCCCTGATAAGAGAGTCGATAAAATTGTCGAATACTGACCGCGACTTGGTACACCAGTACCAAATAGAAACTTTAAAGAAACAGACAAAAAATGGGAAGGATTTCTCGATGCAAGGTGTAAGGAAATAAGACAAGCCTGGGACTACTTCCTGAGAAAATTAACATGGCCAACACCACCAATTTAGAGTAAGTCAGGTTGATGATGGGGGGTTGGTCAAAGTTATGAGATGTCTCAAGAAAAATATACCAAGACTTGTGATTACTGAAGTATAAATGTCATTGAGAGGAAAACAAGCACATAAGCAAGCCATTGACATCCAGAAATTGGAAAGGGATAAAAGGAAAGAGAAAATAGAAGAAATTTGTAGAATGTGGTATATTCAGAAGTAAAATATAAAAATTATTGGAGAGGGTTATCCTTATAGAGCGTGTGAGCATTCTGAGTCAGAAAAAAATCGACTAGAACTGGAAATAACAACAACCGCGGTGATACCTGACAGAAGAAGTGATGCACAATTGATAGAGGCTAGAATGAATTCCTATCAACTGGAAGACAAACATGAAAGAATGAATTACGAAGAGTGAGGCCTTAAGATACGCTCTTCCCTAGCTCTGAAAACTAGCCTACGAATAAAAGAGTTCCTCCAACAAAGAATTTAGATCAACGACCATTCCGCAAGATTATGGTATAGAACTGATAAGCATGGCAACCTACAAGATACACTCATCATTGAGCCAAGAATAAATGAAACTAACAACATTCTCATCCAAATTAAGGATCTCACCGACTCAACCTCCCTTCCAAATCTAGTATCAGGAGAATAAATTAATTTAATAAATTAGAGTCGTGAAGCGACACAACCATTGGAGCGATGTTTAGTTGAGTACAAAGAAAAAATTTCTCAGACCGAAGAAATAATTTCCATAGTAAACAATAAGAAGTTATTTATAAAATACCATCTGGTAGAAGATTGACTGACAGAAAGGCGACGCAATAAAAAATGATTGAAGACTCGACAACTCAGTCGAAAAGTGTGGTAACCCAAACACCACAAAAAGTGATCATTCCTAAAAAGAAAATAAAAATGGTATTTAACCACATCCCCACCTATGAGGGAGATGAGGAACCAAAAAGACACTGGTTTGTGTGTGAGAAATTCTGGGATGTTGTGGACATCACATATGAAGATAATAAGATGACACAATTTGGTGCTACCCTTCCCTTGCTTTAACATGGTTTATGAATTTCACAGAAAATCAGACTCGCTCAAAATAAAAAATTAAAAACAGTTTCCTAAAATTATTCAAAGTCCAAGATGTGACACACTTGGCTGCTAAAAAATTGAAAGAAAAAAAACAAGACCAGGTGAGTTGGTCCAAGAATATGACAAAATATTTAAAGATATTTTCAGCCACATACCGACCACGATAAATCATAGTTTGTTATTCCAATGGTACATCACTGGTCTTCTACAGAGAATCTTTTCACCATTACAGCTGTACAAAATAAGTACCTGTGAAGATGCATTACAGAAAACACAACATGTTGAGTCAGATGATGATGGTCTGTTGACTTCCCATTGACCAAAAAACTAGAAGAAAAAATAGAGCATTTACAACAAACCATAAAAAATCTATCCATAAGAAGAAATGAATTATGGTGTACTACATGCTATGAAGAAGGACATACAAAAGATACTTGTAGTCTCACCGATCATCCGCCAGTAACAAAATATGCTCACATAGTACAAGCTCAAACATATTGTAATATATGCGAAGCGTTAACCGACCATGTTGTATAAGATTTCCCACATAATTTAAAGAACACCAAGTGGTGTCATATATGTGAAACTCATAGTCACAGAACATCGGAATGCTATTTAAATGCATGAAACCGAGCCAATGTACAAACAATGTATCATATAGAAGCTATTGACCAAAATAACAATTATTGTCGAAGAAATGATTACTCTGATCGAGGATGAGGATGTGGTGACCGAGTTCGATTCATAGGTTGTGGTTGGGGTTGGGGACGACCCTAATGTTACAATTGCTAGAAGGACAACCATATTAGCCCCGATTGTCCGATAAAATATCAGATAAAAAAACAAGACCAGGTGAGTTGGTCCAAGAATATGACAAAATATTTAAAGATATTTTCAGCCAAATACCGACCACGATAAATCATAGTTTGTTATTCCAATGGTACATGACTGGTCTTCTACAGAGAATCTTTTCACCATTACAGCTATACAAAATAAGTACCTGTGAAGATACATTACAGAAAACACAACATGTTGAGTCAGATGATGATGGTCTGTTGACTTCCCATCGACCAAAAAACTAGAAGAAAAAATAGAGCATTTACAACAAAACATAAAAAATCTATCCATAAGAAGAAATGAATTATGGTGTACTACATGCTATGAAGAAGGACATACAAAAGATACTTGTAGTCTCACCAATCATCCGCCAGTAACAAAATATGCTCACATAGTACAAGCTCAAACATATTGTAATATATGCGAAGCGTTAACCGACCATGTTGTATAAGATTTCCCACATAATTTAAAGAACACCAAGTGGTGTCATATATGTGAAACTCATAGTCACAGAACATCGGAATGCTATTTAAATGCATGAAACCGAGCCAATGTACAAACAATGTATCATATAGAAGCTATTGACCAAAATAACAATTATTGTCGAAGAAATGATTACTGTGATCGAGGATGAGGATGTGGTGACCGAGGTCGATTCATAGGTTGTGGTTGGGGTCGAGGACGACCCTATTGTTACAATTGCTAGAAGGACAACCATATTAGCCCCGATTGTCCGATAAAATATCAGATCAACCTGAAATTTTGTAATATATGTGGCATTGACGATCATTCACTTGAAGATTTCCCAATAGTACGTGACACGGTTATGACTAGAAAAAACGTCAATTTCTACATGCAGTATCAAAAGAAGAAGTACTCAATTCGAAAAACTTAAATATCATCACAAGATTTGACACTGGGAGAGATATTCTCAAAACCCCTTCATAAGACCATTTGAGAGGGAAGGCTAGCCTCTTCCCAAATCCGGACAAAGAAGAACAAATTATGATGGAATCCATTAGATTCTTCAAGAATTCTAACCAAGACTAGAAAAACAAAGGAAGACAAAATGACGATACTATACAAGAATTCCTACAGTTGTTAAAGGAAAAATAGTCGGTCGGTCAATTACTAGATTTACTCAATATATTAAGAGAATATAAAGAAGGACAAAGACCTTCCAAGGATGTCAGGAAGCTTTCTCTTCAACACACAGATTATGACCCACGAGTCGATCTATAAATCAATGAAAGACTAATCAAACAAGTAGTTGTTGATTTCGGATCTCAAGTCAATATATTACCTCGAGAAACATGGATGACAATGGGTCGACCCAAAATAGCACCATATTTGAATTACCTCAAGATGGTAGATCAAAGACTGATAGAACCCATCAGTATACTTCGAAATGTTGAAACTCAAATTATGGGTATACCAACTCAAGTCAAATTTGAAGTAATCGACCTAGTCGAGGGGATGCCAACATACACAAAACTTGTTGGTCGGCCATGGGGTCGAAAAATGAAGGTGACTATGTCCCTTGAAAGAGATAGAAACAAATTAAAAGGAAGCAGAAGAAAAATAATTATCCCTCTCGACTCGAAAGAAGGAAAACCTTGGACTGAATCATGGGATGAGGATCAAGAAGCTCGACTCCTTTATCAAATAGTCAGTGAGAAAAAATATTATGTTAAACCGAATGAACAAGAAGAAATTTTGAGAGAATCTCCTATGTCGGTCGGGCATAATTCAGACTTAGCTTTGTATAATTGGCAATTAGAAAACTACGAAGCACATGCAAAATATTGCTGGTCCATTGAGGTTATTCCCACAAAATTTCCAAGGACATGCTTTTCGATCCAAGCAATACCTATATTCTATGAAAAGAAACATCAACAAAATCCCACCCTCATTCCGACCAACAACATAACAAGCAAGCGTTTATGATATCATGAACATAATGCACCTTCGACACATGTCGAAAAGGTTTCCAAATCTATTGGTTATCAAGGAAGAACTCAAAGCCTAGTAGAAACCTTCACAGTCCAGGATACAAGATAGTGGGAAACACATTCCCCTAGACTTCAAACGTGGACAACTGTATCAGCATACTTCATAGAACGCTTCGGGGAAAAGAATATAGCCAAAGTTGCTGACATTCCCATTTTTAAAATCGGGTATGATCCAGTCGAAGATATTCTCAATTGTGAGAAGGAATGGTGTAGAATCGGAAACAAAGATGAATGGGTATGGCCCCATATGTTTCCAAGCACATTAGATGAAATACCAAGTAAATGGTACAAGATTGAAGAATCTTGTGGCCATATGTTAAATTGGTCCGATATCAGAGAAAAACTTATTGAAGACTTCAAATTCACCTAGGAAGAGGAACATCTAAGAGAATAAACACATTAGATGAAAAGTTTCCTCAAAAAAATGACTCCATCTACACAAAGAGAAAAAGGGAAGATGACGGTCGATCTCAGATCGAATTCCACTTGAAACCTCGTGTCAATAGAAAATAAGGCAGTTCTGATATCTCAAAGAATCAAAATGGAGAATATAAGTTGTCCAAGTCAGAGCTTCCAATGGAAAAAGGATCACCCGTTGATGTAGAACAATGTAAAATCAGTACTAAATATAGCTAAGGAAGAAAAGGAAGATCACGAACAACCCGAATTTCCGGAAAGATTTACCAGAATCGAAGAAGTGGAACGAAAAATTGATGAATAAAAACCACCATAGTGGATGAACGCCGAAATCAAGACTAAGGAATCCAACGTATTAAAGGATGAACGACCGAAAATGGTACGAGTAGGTGACTATTGGTCGGAGAAACAGACAACCGATAGTAGATCTTCTAAAAGAATATCAAGATATATTTTCCCGTAACTACAAATATTTAAAAGGACTTGTACTAGAATATAATAATCTTAAAGGCTTCTGAAAAAATGTGTATGATATCGCCAAGCAGGCCACATTGCTAAATTTGATGGTAAATGAATGGCCGACTCACTTTGCAAGCGCATTCAACAAGTACATGATACAAAAAGAAACATTCGACAACATATAAAAGATGAGGAATATGACCATCAACGTCAAAATCAAAGAAGCCCTCATGACTTAGCTAGCAAAAGAAAGGGCAATGGGTTCACAGCTTGCAGAATAAGAAAAATAATGGAAAAAATAAGGGCATAAGGAACAATTAGAAACTAACAACCTAATAAGTCATCTAACTCATACCGGAAACAAAATCCAAGAAGCAGAGCAATTGATTGACCTGGATTCAACCTTAGTACAGACAACAAAAATAACAAAAAAAGTTAACACGCTCGCCGAAATAAATATACTAAACCTAGAAGCACAACAATCGATTAAAGCATGGTGCGACTTCATTCGACAAATGAAACATACAACTCCTAATATCCTTCGGAATGCCTTCACAAACAGTAAAGAAAACAAAACCGACAACATTGTGGAATCGACCAGTGGCAATGTTCCAGACACAATGGAGCAGTCTAGCACGACACCTTAACATAATCAAGGACCTGGAGATTTTGTCTATTGTCCTTTTTTGTCTGACGATCTCTCTTTCTCTCTTCTATATTTTATAAAAATTCAATGTAAAGAAAAATTATGTTTTACTCCCCTCTTGCTTAGGACGAGCAAGGAATTTAGGTGGGGGGAGATATTGTAGGGGCTATTAGACTTTATCGACTAGACTGAACAGTCGACTAAGATCCATGCGATCGACCATTGAAGTCAAAAGTATAATTTGATCGAGGCATATGTTAATGGACCGACCCAAAAAAAGTTGATTAAGGTTGGTTGTCATTGATGTCAACCCTTGAAGAAAGCCCCATAGCACAAAGGTTGGGTAATGGACCCAAGATTGTTTGATGTACAGAGGACTCATTATTTTCTTGTCATGGTTGATAATAAGTAGAAATGGATGAAGTCCAAAGTGGTCACCTTATGGTGAAATCCCTCACGGGAAGACGCTTTGCGGATTGAGTTATCCTAGAAGTATGGTTAGAGAACCCATGCTTATTTGTGGAATAATGAGATGAAGGTCAGTGAATTTGTCATTGAAACTATCCTAGATGGATAGTTCTTGTCATGCCATTTCCTATGGTATGTGAAACATCACATAAATCTTCACGGTTAGAGAGTTATGGCCATGAGAAGTTGGAGAACCCAGGTTTGGGTAATGGACCCAAGTTTGTTTGATGGATAATGGTATGAGTTTTGATATATTTGCAGGTAATATTATTCTATATGGATGGTACATCTCATTCCATTTCTGGTGGTATGTGGAATGTCACATAACTCCTCACGGTTTGAGAGTTATGGCCTTACGAAGTTGGAGGACCCTCTTATGTCATCTAGAAGCCCCAAAAGGTCAAA
>JZKD02S2307789.1:72307-101925 GCA_000966675.3 Picea glauca | reverse complement strand
TTGATTACAGGTTGAGGTATAGGTTGATGCATGGTTCAGGTTTATTGGTACAAGTTTACAACGATATATCTCATAGTGATAGTGTGACAGTGGTTCCATCATTCTACTTCTACTTTAAGGCGGATGGACGGGGCAAGGACAGGTGGTTGTAGCCACCTTCCGGTTGTATCCGGAGAAAATAGGGGTTGTAGCCTCCTTCTGGTTGTAGCCAGAGAATTGGGGAGTTGGAGCTTCCCTCAGGTTGTATCCTGAGAAACTAGGGGGTTGGACCCTCCTTCCAGTTGCAGTTGGAAAACAAAGGAAGTTGGTGCTTCCAATGAATGTAATTCTTCAAGACATATAAGAAAAAACATTCTGTGGTTTTTTCCCGATTTGGGTTTCCACGTAAAACATTGGTGTACTATGTATTTGTGTGATTGTTCATTTATTATTGCTCATTATGGATAATAATTCTATATTGATATAACACTTGGATTATTTGAAGAAAAAATATTATAATTATGCTATTACTGATTCACCCCCCCTCTCAGTGATCCAACAAACAATTATGTAGTTACAACTGCTTAGTAACTAGATATAGAAGTATAAATAGATAAGCTCTATGAGAGAAACCTATTGTGTTGTATTGATATATCATATAATAAAGTGTTGTTCTTTGGGCTTCCTCTACTTGTGTATGTATTCATCTATGTTTACATGTATGTATTCTATGTTTGCCTATGTAAGGAACTACTGGTAACTCTTTCTTACTTTCCCCTAGATTACAACAACTTATATATATATATATATATATATATTACTACAATTGTAACTTAACTTCTCAATTCAGAACAACAGTCTTTACTTAAGTTTTTTTTTAACAAAAAAATTTACATTCATTAAAGGTTGAAAGAAACCACTTACTTAAGGCTGATCTTAAAATTAACTCATAGATATGTAAGGATACCTAGAACTCTTAAGGTGTAAAGGCTCTACTATCTCAACTAACTAATTAATATGACTTAATAGTCAGTGAGTTTAGGGATTAAAACATAATCCAGGTGTCATTTTCCAATTGTACCCTTGAGAACCCTACAAGGGTTTTTTGAGTGTTGCTGTCAAGGTTGCAAATTCCACCATCAACATTGGGTATTGGGGAAAAAGATTAACTATGACATTGTTGTTATGAATAATCTTAGTGCAAGCAAAAGTGAAGGTCTCGAAATAACATCAAGGGTCTTCCCAAATGACACCATTGAACATAGGCGACTTTGATATTTTTGGAGGAAGCCATGTTGTTGCAATATGGTATGCAAAAGGTTGCCTAAATAATTGGTCAAAAGAAGGTCTTGTGGAAGCACTCATAATACTAGGGTTTGAGTTTTAAGTAGGATAAACAATATAAGGGTGCATATTGATATTAGGGGGTGGTGCCATGTCACCAACTTGCATTCTTGGCTATGGACAAGGAACTTGTTATAAAAAAGAGGGATGTTGAAATTGTTCATATTTGGGTTCCATATTCCTTGAAAGTTACTAGTTTGAGGCTCTGCCATTGATTACAACATCCTACCCCAAATTTCTCAACCTCCACTAAGTTCCCTCTACATTCAAGTAACCATATAACATATGTCCCTATTGTAAGCTAATTTCTCGTATCGAATTCTACACAATTGATAAGATAGTTACACATCCTAACATTCCCCCAAAGCTAAGAACACATCCCAACATTCTTCCAAAGGAAACCATATATCTCAACTTTCTCCCATCCACCAAAACAAGCATTCATTCCAACTTTCTCCCATCCACCAAAACATGCATTCATTCCAACTTTCTCATAGACTCCTAAACAAGTAGTCACACCACCCTTGGCTTATATTCGATGAGTTTTGAGGTTTTTGTTGTTGATGTTGTATGTGTACTTGGCTTGTTTGAGTATGGGTTTGAGTTAATGTTTGAGACATTGTCACAGAAGTACCAATAATCAAAGATACAAAGGATAAAGGTATAGTTAAAGGGGATACCCAAGACTCAGCTAGACCTTAGATATTGAGTGTAGGAGCCACTTAGGGTGAAGAATGGATAAGAGACATCCCCTCAATAGGGGGTTCTATTAGAGATATTAGGAGAGGTTCACCTAAAATGTTATAACCATTGATTTGATATGAGGGGCTCTCCTCAAAAGAGAGGAAAGCTTCAATCCAAGTAAGAGAGCTAGGGGGGCACACGTGAAAGGTTCACGATAAATTAAGACCTTGGGAGAACTCCAGTTCCATGCCCTAAACACACACCAAATGACAAAGTTGAAAAGAATGATTATGAGGAGCCATATAAGTTGCCATGTCAATGGTGCTAAGTGGATGGCCCCCATTATGGGGATGTAGAGGCTGAAAGAGGGAGACACATGAGGAAGTACTCGAGAAAATAATGAGAGGAGAAGGGGAACTTTCCCTCTTAGAGAAAAAGGATACAATATCATCTATGGTGGGAGTAGACACTAAACACGGAAAAGAAGATGAAGCATTCACTTAAGAAAGGAAAGGGTTGACATGAACTCCCTAACACAGTTGAAAAAATGTAGTGTGAGAACAAAACCATGTTACCATAAAGTGGAAGGAGAAAGTGGACTCACTAGTCAATTTTAGGGCAAAACTGATAAACCATGTAAGAGAGTAGAAGAGGAAGAAAATAGAGGGGAGGAATGCCACTATATTAATTAGGATTTTTATCTTAATTAGTTTTTTACAAGGAATTAACCTTAATTATTTTTTTACGACAAATTAATCTTAATTATTTATCTAGGGTTGTAATTCAATTATGGTACTTCAATTAGGGTTTCCAAAGTAATGAAAAACAAATTAAAAAAGAAAATTATGCTAACCTAGGGTTAGTTCTAAATCACCTTTGGTGAGCTAATTAAGCTAAGTGTTGAAAACGAAAGGAAGGAGAAAATGAAATAACTCACCTAGACGAGCATTGTTGTAGGTATTGAAGCTTTTTGGGATGTAGATGAGAGTTGTGACAAACATCAAAGAGAGTGTTCCACCTCCTAAACCGACCTCCACATGCATCTCAATCCCCCTGTAAAATAGACTTGGACCAATCTCCAATACATTGCAACAATAAAACTATATCTACCACATAAATGATATAACAATGAAATAATGAAAAGTGACCTAAAGTGCCTTTAGAAAGGTTTGATACCTCCCTTTCCCTAGCCATGCTGGAACCTCTTCTAAGGTTGTGGATTGAATCATCTAAGGATTGAAGATTCCCTAGGAAAAAACATCAAGCATGTAAAGTTGGAACCAAAGTAATAGTAAGAGATCCTTGTTGAGGTGCTAGAGAAGACACGTACAAACATCCCATGAGTTTGGAATGTGGACCTGAGACCGTACCATGGGTTTCCCCACAAATATAGGCTATTTGTTTTGTGATATGTTAGACACACTAGTGGTATAACCAAGCAAGTCGTAGTTCACTTAGTGCCTTGATACTGAGAAAGGTTAAGGAATAGTTGATTCATTTGACCCCATAAATAGAAAACTGTTGAGTCCTCAACACCCCTCAAGTAAGTTAGCTTAATTTTTAATATGCCTCGTCAAGAAGAATTTGCTTTCTTTTGCACTCATTTCCTTCACTTTCGATTGATGATATAGATGTTGATTTCACTTCTTCGTTTGTTGTTGCATTTAGTATAGCTTATATCATGTACATTGACGATTGTTTTGCTTAGATACTTTTCTTCTCATGCATGTCTAGCATTATGCACATCTTGGTTTTCTATGTTATTGCATTGCTTGGATATTCATGGCTCTAACTTGTTCCAAGGTTTTGTGTGGCATGCTTAAGGTGTTTCTCAATGCTCAATGCTATAACGATGTTGTTTAGGAAATACTAACAGATTTGGCTAAATAATTGGTGATCCTTTTGAATTTCCTATACTTTGATTCTCATTCAAAGTACTAAGAGCTTGCAAAGTTCTAAACTCACAAATGTATTCTCTAATCTCCTTTCATAAAGGCCATCAACATTTGGTTTGGGTACCCTCTTTGTCCACCTTTTGAGTGCACATTGTAAACCTTTACAATAATTTTAAATATGTACTCCAAGGTGAATTTGGTGTGAAGCCTTCAAACTATTTCTCCTTGATAAACATTCGAGTAAACTTGTTTGATGTGCCAATGCTTTGATTTCCTTTGTATCTACATTCGAGTGTTGATGAGTTGTTGACCTTAACCATGTCATTTGGAAGGGGGTATATCTAATCCTTGCTCTTGCCAAACCTTGGGGCGTTTACCACCATTCAAATTACTTGTTCCAAGCTTGTTCATTCCATGAAGTCTTCGAATTAGTATTTATCTTGACAATCGTTCAAATGATACTTCAATCTTCCTAATTGGATCTATCCTTTGTATTTCCATTCGAACTAGCATTGATTTGTTCCCCTTGTTTCATCTTTCAAAATTGGAATCCTTAATCCATTTCCATTATGGTCTTGCATAACATTTGAAGCATTAACCAATCTGCCCCCTTTTCTTGAGTTTAAACCAGTTTCCATTTGGCGTTCTAAGGGCTCGTAGAGTGGGATTTTCAAAATAATTGATGCACTCCTCTTTCCTTTTGCCCAGTGATGATTTTCTACTCAAATATTTTGTAGCAGAATAATCAATTGTTTGATTTTATGTCATGATCTGTTTAAAAATTGATTTATTAAGTATGTAATGAGAATCTCTTTGTACAGGTTGTTATCCCCATTTTGTGGGATAACTAAGGATATCATGTCTCAAGGCCCTCACGTTGCAGATATGGAATTCCGAGAGACTACATGAGAAACAATGTCCACTTGCACATGCAGAATCCCACTCTATCACCACATTCTGATCCATTGTCAGTGCATCCACCACACCAACTAGCTTATGGAAGGCAGAGGGGTCTTGCGCCATATGGTACAAGTTAAGTACTGTGGCAGGTAATCACCCTAATATTTAAGGCATTTAAGCATGTTGTATTTAAGCTACTTTTGATTATAGAATGCCTGCTTTGACATTATGCTTTTGACCCTGTTTCACCTTGGTGAGTGTCATAGATTTCCTAGTCAGTGGCCAACCTTTGGGGAATGTTTGTGACTAAGGGTCCCTTAAGGGGTTATCGTACCATTCCCAACCATACTTACCACTTTCCTCTCATTACATCCTATCATACTGCCCTCTTCTAGGTCCTTTGACTTTAGTGACCCAAGAAGGGCATGTACCTCATTTCATGGGAAGAAGGTGTTGAAGGCCCATAGAGATTTTTGTTGGCTAAAAAGATAAAAGCCTAGATATTAACCTTCCATATGCTTCGCCTAGGGATCCCCAAGAAAGCAATGAAATGCTTCTCTGTAAGAAAAGGGGTACCTACAAAAGTAAATGATAATGAATGCTTAGGGGGTTAGTTGGAGGATGAGAGGTCTCATCACGAGCCAACCTATCATGATCATGAGTATTTAGCGGTATGGAATTACCATCATCTAGTCACCAAGCCATGGTAGTGGCTCTCAATTACACAACTGAGAGAAAGGGGGTCTCATCATGAGCCAACCTTCTCATTTCCAGGAGGTATTTGTGAATGACACTGTCATTATCTGGACAACATGCCAAGACATTGGCCTTCAACTCATTCCTTAAAACATGAAAGAAATAATGAATGACAAGAAGATGGGATTGGAAAAAGTGCATCAAAAACAAAGGTGTTGTTGATATTATGGTAGCTGCGGGAGGTATTAACCTCTACGTGTGATCTTTGATGAGACTAGAATATTCTGGGAAGCAAGATAAACCCTAAAACGTTGGATAATAACCCTAGAAGACAAGTCGACTCAAGATAATAATTTATATTAAATTATTATCCTCCAGAAATACAAGTCGGCCCAGTTAGGTCACTTGGAAGACTATAAATAAGAGGGCGATAGAGATCATTTGACACATACTCTCACAACTCACACAGACTAGTGGTGAGCAAGTTTTGGAGTGTAGTTGCAGCTACTGCAACTGGGATTTTGGTCTTTGGTTATGGATTGGATTTTCTGCCTTGGTTATGGATTGGATTTTCTGCCTTGGTTATGGTTTGGATTCTCTACTTGGTGCGCTAGCTTTGGAGAGACGTATGCTACCTTGGTTGGCTATTGGTTCTAGGGGTTTGCTTATGGAATTATTCTATCTGTCAAGGTTAAGGTGCTCGAGGGTGGCTTCGACCTATTTTTGGGTGACAACTGCTATATTGCCTATGGAAAAACGAGCACATCTCTTTATTTCTAACAGGTTATGGGCCCACATTATCTTCAGACAGTCTAACCACTGGAAGATAGATTGAGAAGTTATTTTGTTAAGCTCGTTGTGGCACCAGTTACAACTGCAACTAGGTTTTCTAATTATGCAGTTGCAACAAACCCTAATCCCTATGTTTGGGAACTTCTGGTGAAGAATTTGACCTAATTCCTTGACATCCTAGTGCGCCCTAGCCTAGCGCAGCTCTTGGTACTCTAATCTAGCAAAAACGTCAGGTTTAAATTTTTGGTCAAAGTCAAAGTCAAAGGTTGACTTCTGGTCAAATTGATTTTGTGGTCAAAGTTGAAATTTTAGAGTTTCTAGCTTGTTCTAATCATTTAATCTTCTGATTGATTTTCTAATCTCTTCGTGTCAAGATGGTATCTGGTTTTAGATTGGAAGACAAGCTGGACGATGCTACAAGGTTTCAAAGGTATGCACTTGTATATGTTATCTAAGCTATATCATCTAGCAAAACATGAGTATGTTTGTAGGGAAAGTACTAGAGACCTTGTCCAAGCTGTAATCTTGGATTCAACGCATTCAGAAGAACAAGCACACCCTCCATAGCAAGTGAGGCTTCAGGTTCCAGGTTTGATTAAATTGTTAAAGCTTCAAATTTGTATATATCAAGGGTGATAGTTGCTACATTACAAACTGAGAAAGCAGTCTTTGAAAGGTTCTATTATTGCTAGGTGCAATAAGTACTTGACTACATATGAATACCATTGATATAGATGCTTATTGTACTTGTTTGCAAGATGAACTAACATCTCCTCTAGATAGATATTTCTTGTTTACTCTTGTTGTACCCTTGATGAACAATCCTTGCGGAAGCTGTTATAGAAGAAGTTTATAAGGATGACACAACTGCTAGATGGGCAACAATCAAAACAGATAGAAACAAACTGAAAAAGACTCAGAGGAGTCAGACTCAAAGGAAGTCAGGAATCAAAAGGAAACCAGGAAAAGCTTGTGACACTTTGCAGAAAGCAAAGAGAGATGCAACAGACAGAAGCATGGACTCTCTCAGATGGAGGGATCTCATCACATAATTCCAAAAGAAGAGCATGCATATTGCTCATTCAGGCATGAAGCTGGGATTAGGAGGGAGCTAATCCCCAACGATATGATCCATTGAAGAATCCATGAAGTATTTGTCCATGTTCTTCATTGGAAGTAGCAACCATGATAAGCAACACGCGTTCAGCTTGATTCTAGAAGAAGTCTTCTTCGAAAAGAAGCCTTGGATATCCTTGGTTGTCCTTCTACATTTATGTTCCTATGGAGGGAGGAAAGAGTTGGAGCCTTAAGGAAATAAGGGCATGCAATTTATAGAAGATTCCATGGACTCCAACATTAAAGAGAAACATGAGGAAGAACATGAAGATTCCAAGAAAGAAAAAAAAATCAGAACAACCAATTGAACCAGTTTTAACCCACTAGAAGTAGTTAAGCAGAAGGAATGGAAGGAAGTTGTGATGAAGAACAATGTATGTGAGAAATTGTGAAAAAGACTTGAGCATTGAGAGATACAAGGTGAGACTCAAGGCTAGAGAGTTCTCCCAGAAGGAGGGAGAAGACTACGATGACAACTTGTTTCAATAACCATAAATACCTCTACCTGAGCCATTATACCTCATGCAGTATCCATGGGTTGGAGTTTACATAAGATGGATGTAAAGACTGTTCTTCTCAACTGAGTAATTGAAGGAGAAGCATACAGAACAGCCTCAAGGTTTTGAGGTATACCAGAAAGAGACCCATGTATGAAGATAGACAAAGACCTTGTATGGATTCAAGAAACCTAGTACATAGCCTCTCATATACAACAAAAGCATGGTGGAAACTTCCTATGACAAAGGACATGTATTGAAATGATTCTTCAGAAGTTCAGGATGATGGATTGAAAATCTATGGAAAACTCCCATGATGACAGATCTGAAGAAGATGAGAGACTCTAATCCAGTAGACCTGTATCTGTATCGACAATTGATTGGCTCATTAATGTATTTGGAGAATACTCAGCCGGATATTTTCCTTGCGAGACGTTTGAGTTATGATATACAACTGCATGGATTTATCAATTCAGATTGGGCAGGGAGTATATATGACAGAAGAAGTGCTACTTGGATATGTTTCAGTTCGAGTTCTGCCACAATGTCATGGGCTAGTAGGAAACAAAAGTCTGTTGCACTCAAGCATTGCTGAAGTAGAGTATAGTGTAGCTTGTGATGCTTGTACAAAAGCAATGTGAAGCTGGTTTCTGGACTGTTTGATCAGGCGTTGGATTCGACCGTGATATATTGTGATAATCAGAGTTGTGTGAAGCTTTCAGAGAACCCGGTGTTCCATGACAGGTTGAAGCACATTGAGATCGAGTATTATTCTCTCCATGATAGAGTCCATAGGGGAGAAGTGGTTCTCCGGTATATCTTCATAGATGAGCAGATAACATATATTTTGGAAAAGCCTTTGTCCAAGATGAAAAGTTTGCGTACTTAAGGAACAAGATGGTACTCATGGAGATGACTTCCTTATTGGAAAAGGAAGAGATTACTCCCAGGTTGGGAGGGAGCATTGATATGTTATTGATTTATGGGTAGTCATTTTCCAGTTTGGAAAATGGTCCAGGTTGGGCAGTCACCTTCTAGTTTGGAAAGTGGCCCAAGATTTCTCACGAACAAGCATTTTCTAGTTCCAAAAATGGTCCAGATCGAACAATCATTTTTGTAATGAAAATGGTCTGATAGATTGCTGATGTACCATAAACAACGATTCCCCTGGTCGCCAGTGTGGGGGAATGGTCTAGGATAGTCATTCTTCTTTGTAGTCACTCTGAGTAGTGGTCAAGCAGAATGGTCCGCCTCTTCAGGCAGTCATTCTTTCGAAGTTCATAGTTGTGAGCAGTTTCGAAGAATGGTCTGTTATAGGAGGTTGGTGTAGGACAGTCATTTCCATTAGGGAAATGGTCCGAACAGTCATTCCATGGGGCAGACTCATTCTCTCCAAGTTGCACTGTGATTAGTGCCGGAAGAATGGCCCAATTAGGTGAATGGTCCAGGTTCAACAATCAAGGACAGGGATTCCCCACGACAGACTCATTCTCGCTAGGTTGCATTGTGATTAGTGCCGAAGGAATGGCCCAGTTACATGAATGGTTCAGGCTCATAAATCAGGGACAATTATTCTTCTATGCTTGGGAAGAATAGTCCAGATAGCCCATGGCTGATGTTTTTTACTTTCCAAAGGTAGATGCTCTTCCAGATCTCACAAATGTGAGTGGAGGAATGGCCCAGATGACTCAGTTTGTATCATGATATTGTTTATGCAGGTTGATATCAGATGATATGATTGTTGTGGAGATTGTATGTCTTTGGATAGTAGTTGTATGCTACTGTGGTGGATGTGATCCATTGGTAGTGACCGTGTGTCACTGGTTAGTAGTCGTGTGCTACTATCAGTGGTTGTGTACCACTGGATAGTAGTTGTATACTACTATGGATAGACACAGTTGTGTTCTATTGGATGACATTGTTCTGATTTCCATAGAAGACTACCACTAGTGTTGGAGATGACTGCGAGCTAGATGGATAGTCAGTGTGCTGATGGATAGACATTCTCCAGGTGGAGAATGGTCTAGGCAGGATAGATCGCTGGTGGACAGACATTCTCCCTATGGAGAATGGTCCAGGTTGATAGATTGTTGATATACCATGGACAACTATTCTTCTAGGATGTATGTCTGGATTAGAAGAATGGTCCATCTCCCTAAGTTCACAGTAGTGACCAGAGTGGATAAATTGGTACAGGACAAACATTTTCCCTGAGTTCAAAGTAGTGGTCGGAGGGAAAATGGTCTAGGACAATCATTCTTCTAGGACATATGTCCAGATTAGAAGAATGGTCCTTGTATCCCATGGCGTGGCTTTCCGCATCTGTTAGAACAATTATTCTTCTAGGACATATGTCCAGATTAGAAGAATGGTCCTTGTATCACTCTGTGGAGTGAGTGACTTATTCAACATCATGCTCGATTACTCAGATGGAGTATGGCTTTGAGAGATGATGCATTTGATGCTATCAGATGATATTGATAATGATGATGTTGCTCGTGAGTTGATCTATGTGATCATGAGTTAGCATGTGTGGCTATGATGATGCTACCGGTTGAATGGTCTGTTTGTGCTCAAGACCATTTCATTTAATACCTCCTTAGCTAGGAGGGAGTGTTGATATTATGGTAGTTGCGAGAGGTATTAACCTCTACGTGTAACCTTTGACGAGACTAGAATATTTCGAGAAGCAAGAGAAACCCTAAAACGTTGGATAATAACCCTAGAAGACAAATCGATTCAAGATAATAATTTATATTAAATTATTATCCTCCAGAAGTACAATTCAGTCGATTTAGGTCACTTGGAAGACTATAAATAAGAGAGCATTGGAGCTCATTTGACACATACTCTCACAACTCACACAAACTAGTAGTGCGCAAGTTTTGGAGTGCAGTTGGAGCTACTGCAACTGAGATTTTGGTCATTGGTTATGGTTTGGATTTTCTGCCTTGGTTATGGTTTAGACTCTCTACTTGGTGCGCTAGCTTTGGATAGACGTATGCTACCTTAGTTGGCTATTGGTTCTAAGGGTTTGCTTCTGGAATTATTCTATATGTCAAGGTTAAGGTGCTCGAGGGTGGCTTCGGCCTATCTTTGGGTGACAATATTGCTATATTGTCTATGGAAAAACGAGCACATCTCTCTATTTCTAACAAGTGCCACACACCCTCTACAAAGGCACTCATAAATGAGATAATACAAGGCCTTGTATGTCAAGAAAATCATCGACCTATGAAGTCTAAACCCCTTCCACCTCATCACCCACTACATAACCTTGAAAGGCCATCCTTGGGAGCATCCCCTACTTGAGGGCTTTGGTCTACCTAATAGGACTCTTATGACACCCCTCCATACTTAAATTTGGTCAATTGTATAGGGCTTTTGAGCTTTGTTTAATTTGATGAGGTAGTTTTGATGCACATGTTTAGGTGTCTTTCTTATTAGACGTGGTTTATACTTGTCATGATATCTTTGACTTGAGATCTTTGGAGGGTGTACCCTTTGTTTTGCAGGACCTTGCTTGGTGGCCAATTTTGGGAGAACAAGCCTAGCTTGGGTTTCCATGGGGCAAGGAGCCCACAAGATGGATTCCTAGGGCCCGCATGCTGGATGACAGAGACATGCCTTTGGAGGCCTAGAAGACATCATGACGGGCCTAACCTAGCCTCTACCACCCAAACGACTTGCCTAGGAAGTAACTTCGTCCTAGGTTTTTCTTGTTGGTTAGAGTTTGCCTTGGGGAGTAAAAGGGTTTACACCCCCAAGGAAGTAACTCATCCAACTTGTTGATCAAGAGACTCCATTTACCTAATGGTTAGAGGCATTAGTTCAATTGCATTGGAGAAATAAAATCTTGCATTGGTAAATGTGAAATTTTGGAATTTTGAGATTGTCTAAATTGGAAAGTGATATTTGTGCTTAAGGCACCTTTGAGCCACTAGGGCGTTTTGTTTCTCCAAGTTTTTTTTGCTGCTGTTACAACTTAAATCTACAACAATTAGGGCTGCAGGAACCCTAAAGCAAATCTCTTAATAACTGACAAACCAATTGTCAGAAGTTGCTAAAACTCTGCCCCTATAATCTACTAGTCTCAACACACTTTTTGGGTGGATTATTGGCAAGTTTTGGTGGTTGACTTCTTCTCTGTATTAACTTGTTTGTTACAACCATACGGCTAATTTATATCTCTGCAAAAAGTGTTTACTACAACTTTACCTTTTGTGCTAGTATCTTGCTCAATCTTGAGTTTCACTAGTGTTTTACTACTTTATCTCTTGCATCATTTACTTAATTTCTAGCACTTGTTTTAGCAGCTAATTGTGCCATCTCGTTGTTGATATATACTGTTACTAACTGCTGCAATTAGGGACAACAAGCTTAACTTGCTTGTCCACCAAATACTTGGGCTCGTATCTTTGCTTTCCTTGTGTCTCGGGCAGGTACAATCAACATTTGCAAAGTCTACTACTTCTTGGCAACCCTTGGCTACAATCAAGACCTTACTCAAGCCCTTCTCCACATATAACAACTTGACCTATAGGGGATTCCACTCATACATCACATTTTCTATCTCATTCCCCCCTAGGGTTACCGAGATTCCCCCCTTGAGGTGATTCTATCATCTCTAAAGTGACATGAACACTTGCTTAAGGTGACAGCGGGTAGGTGCTCTCTTAGTTGTCGCCATTTTAGTGGTTGGGTCGGGTTTTTCCCAACCTACAACTTGTGCGATAACACGGGCCAAGTTGAAGAAGCATTATATTACAGGGAATGTGACTTATGATTCAAGGCCAATCATAGGATTGGAACGAGCCTAAGGTGCGGCACATGGTTTTTAGAATTTTTTAATACCCATACTCAATATTGGGAGTTGAGGGCTAAATGGTAAGCCCAGAAAAGGAACCAGCCAAAAATGGAGGATCATTTATCCTCAATCAACTTCTTGGAATAAAAGGAGCAGCACCAGAAACTATTAAATGGAAGGACCCCTCCTCACTAATTACACATGGACTTAGAATGATTGGTATGTAGAGAAATCAATGCTATTAGTGAACCGCACCGCCCATTTCCACGAGGAGTGATTTCTGAAAGTGAAGTCGTAACTGAGATTTGGATAATGAAATTTGGGATTCGAAGAAATAGATGAAGAATTGGTATAGATCGTGTTGGAATATCCTATGAGATGGTTTGAAGTCAAGAAAGTTGAACTTGCTGGGAGAATTAGATCAGCATCAATGCAAAATAACAGTTTAAATCTTTCTCAAAGCCACAGACTTGAAACATGCTGCATTGCATAAATTACAAAGAAATAAGACATGACATTCCATCGAAAGGTAATGATAATTTTTCCTTATTCTTTTCATCATACACGGTTTTTAATGCGCTTACTTTCTTCTTGTTATAGTGTTCTAAGACTTACTAGAGATCTTAAGATATTAGGACTTATTAAAGATCCTAAGAAGATATTACGCCTATCCTCAATTTGGTGTGTTATGTCATTAGGATCTGATATTGCCTTGCGCGCCCCAGATTGACACCTATACAAGTCCTATATTACAACTTGAAGACATCTCCCTTGCTTCCTATGCTTGCTTGGGAAAAGGCCTTTCTTTCCCTTCACACTGATATTAAATAACGTTCATAAAGTTTTTCTAGATTATACCCCTAACAATGGCCCAACTTTGAATTGTGGAGGGTGTGACTTGGGATTAGAATTTAGTTCGTCCCTCTCCTCTGTTAAATTCATAGGGTGTGGTTTGGCATCAGAGTTTAGTTCATCTTCCTCCTCCACCCTCTTCCCCACCTCTTTTCAATCCCTTGCAAGTTATTTGATGCTCATCATTGGGCTCTAAAGCCAAAGGAAATAATATATGTAAAAACTAGCATATGTAAATGGGCATCACCAATAATCCCCACAAGAACACATCCCCTCTATGAAATGATGGAATCGGTTCCCATCTCTCACAATAATTTCTCGGGCAGCAATTTTGGATATAAACTTGGTGCTTGTGTGACAGTCACCGCATATTCGTAGGTTTTTTATGATGCAGAGAGGGGTACCCGGCTTTGTTTTCATAAGCCCAAAAGCAATTGCAAGCTTTTCACTATGGCCACAAAGAACATCCTCTTTCTCTCGTTCCCCAATATCATGCAGCACAAAGTTTGTATCAGGCACATACCCTGCCTTCTTGATCTGCTCACCTAGATCTTTCAATGTAGCATAGATTTCTTCAATTTGAGGGTGTGACATATCCCCCACAAGGAACGAATGTACTCTCTTATTAACCTCAACCTGGCTGTATCCGGGAGGCTTTTTCAAGCCCCTGTCCTTCATCATTTTTCTCACCTTTGCTACATTATCCCACCTGCCAGCTGCAGCATAAATATTTGAGAGCAGCACATAATTTGCAGCATTTTGAGGTTCTCTCTGGAAAAGATGGTATGCCGCATATTCTCCAAGTTCTACGTTGCAATGGATTCTGCATGCACCTAGAAAAGCCCCCCACAGTTCAATACTAGGTTCTAATGGCATCTTCTTGATGAACTCTTGCACCTTATCCAGATGTCCAGCTCGGCCAAGAAGGTCAACCATGCAGGCATAATGCTCCTCACCAGGGATAATATGATGATCCTTACTCATGGAATCAAAGAATTGGCATCCTTGATCCACTAGGCCTGCATGGCTACATGCTGACAACAGACAAGTGAACGTGATCTGGTCTGGCTTCATGCCTGATTGTTGCATTTTCCAAAAGAGTTTCACGGCATCCTTGCCACGGCCATGCATACCATATCCTGCAATCATTACATTCCATGATACAATATCTCTTTGAGACATTTTGTCAAACCCATGGCATGCATCATCTAGACTCCCACATTTGGCATACATGTCTATGAGGGCATTCCACACAAAAACACCCAAGTCAAATCCACTTCTTAATATGTAATTGTGGATCTCCTTTCCCTGTTGCAACGCTGCTAGTTCACCACATGCAGGCAGAATGCTGACCATTGTCACAGAGTTTGGCTTTACACCTGCAATTTGCATATGCTGGAGAAGCTTCAATGCATGATCACCATATCCATTTTGTGCATAACCTGATATCATGGCATTCCATGAGAACAATTCTCTCCGAGACATATTGTCAAACACGCTTCGTGCATCTTCAATTTGTCCACAACCAGAATACATAGCCACAAGGGCACTCCCAACAGCACATTGTGATTCTAATCTACTTTTAATCACATAGGCATGTAACTCTTTGCCCACTTGCAAAGCTGCCAACTGTGCACATGCTGAAAGCCCACTGGAAATAGTGACTGAATCAGGTATTTTGCCTACTAGTTGCATTTCATGAAAAAGTCTCAAGGCCTCTTCACAATGACCATTCTGGACATTCCCCACAATCATCCCATTCCATGTGATGATGTTAGGTTCTACTCCTTCCAATTGCTGCATTTCATGATAAAGTTTAATGCCCTCGTCAGCTTGGTCAGCCTGGGAATAACCTGCAATCATGGAATTCCATGAGAACACATCTCTTTGAGGCATTCCATCAAACATTTTCCGTGCATCATCCAAAATTCCACATTTGGCATACATGTCTATCAGGGCATTCCCTACAAGAACATCTTGCTCCAGTCCACTTTTAATTGTGTAGGCATGGATCTCCTTGCCCTGTTGCGAATCTGCTAAAGGGGCAATTGCAGATAGAACACATGCAACGCTCACCGAACTCGGTTTAACATCAGCAACGTACAATTGGCTAAAGAAGTTTAAGGCCTCACTATAATGCTCATTTTGTGCATAGCCTGCAATGATGGCATTCCACGAAATAACAGTTGGCTGTACATCTGCAGATTGTTGCATTTCATAAAACAGTTTCAAAGCCTCATTACCATACCCACTCTGGGCATGGCCCGAAATCAAAGCATTCCATGTGATCTCGTCTGGCCTATTGCCTTCCAGTTGCATTTGATGAAAGAGCTTCAGTGCCTCTTCAACCTCACTTCTCTGAGCATGACACGAAATCATCATATTCCAGGAAACAACGTCTCTTTGAGACATTTTGTCAAACACTTTGTGTGCATAATCTAGTGTATTACATTTGATATACATATCCAGCAAACCATTTTCCACGTAAACATTGGAATGAAGTCGACTTTTAATTATATGACCATGAATCTCCATACCTTGTTGCAAATCCTCTAAGTTGGCACATGCCTTGAGAGCCTTTGGAAAAATAAAATGGTCCGGCTGCAAGCCATCCCCTCGCATTTGGTAATAAAGCTCAAGAACTTCTTCATTATAGCCTCGCCTCACATATCCTCCAATCATTGTGGTCCACAGAAATTTATTCCGCTCACATATTTTGTCGAACACGTTGCGTGCATCCACCAGATTCTCACATTTGCAATACATGTTTATCAGTTCAGTGGCCAAGTAAGTGTTTTGCTCCATTCCATTCACAATTATGTGGGTATGGATTTGTTTTCCTTCTGCAAGGGCTTTGATGTTGGCACACGCCTGCAAAAGAGAAGCATAAGCATTAGCATGGGAAATTTCCTGAATTCCCAACAGGTAGTCGAAGGCATATACTTCCTGCAATGACCCCATTTTCTCAGCTAAGGCAGAAAAACCGTTCATGGTTTCGTAATGATCCTTAGGGTTTTGTGCGGGATCTAATCTCACAGAAGTGCAAGCAGCTGTGATGGTAATGCTTAAACGGAGATTGGTTTTCGGAAGCAAAAATCTAGCGGCAGCATCACTGCCAATTATGTCCATCTTGGAAGGATTGCTCTTGTAATGGTAATGATAAGAGGATGGCATAGGTGCCTTGGTCGGAGAAAATGGTACTGCCATTGCCATGGTAAGCGTCTGCAGAATGCATCTATCTATCTCAAGTTTGAACCCATAAAGTATTTGTCATTGAGATTAAACAATTTTGCTATTTAGAATATTTTTCTAATTACAAGAATAGAGTGCACGGTTGGAAGTGGAACATCATTGTAAGCAATCATAAGTTTTATAGTTGATATTTTAATAAGATGTTTTCATGTTAGATAATTTTTTTTGATAAAATTGTGTGAGGTTTGGAAATGTCTAAAATGTTTTTACATGTGAAAATACTTACAGTGAAATAAAAGTTTGAAGCTTATTTATCTTTTATCAATTAAAAAAATATAATATAAGGTATATATGAGTTGTCAAACTAACATTTTCTGACGAATGGTCAGTTTCACGAATGGTATGTGATCACTTCCCTGGCGAAATCATGGTCGATCCTGGCTTTCCAGGAGACCCAAGAGTCCTTTTTAGCTTGGGTTTTTGAGTCTTCTTGAGACCATCTGTCCCTTGGGAGATTCTACACTCTTTCTACCGGTCTAGGTTGTTATATCTCTGGCTTAGCTGCGCTGTGTGCTTCGTTTTATATTCTCTCTTTTACTCAACACTTTTGTCTTCTTGCACAGATCCCTGACTTAGAGGACGCCAGCTCTGTTCTGATTTCCCAGATCTACATCTGTATCTTCCCGATACCTCTCACTTTCACTCCTCTGGCCCACCTACTTTCCAACTTGCTGCTTCAGTCTTTCGAGTGATTTGTGGGGGGTCGCCTGAATCCACACCATGGCCTCGCCAACAATTCCTCTGGTGGAATCTTCCGATGACCCTTACTGGAATCAGGCGGGGCTCTTTGATAAAGTAAATGCTCTTATTTCCAACTCGCTGCACTTTCCCTCCAAATCTCCTTTTTCAAACTTTCCTGCTCCCACCGTGTCCCCTGTGGAACAATCTGCTTTACCGAAAACTGATCCCCCGGTCTCTGAAAGCCATTTTCCTGCCCCCGTTGTCCCTCCCCCTTCACAAAAGTCTGCTTATAGTCGAAAATCTTGGAAAGCAAAAAGGAAATCTGCACATTTGGTGTTGGGCGACGGTGTGGGTCTTGAGGAACTTTGTAAAATGTCTACCTGCGCCCTGGTTGGAAGGATCTCATACAAAAGTTTGAACCCACAGCCGCTGGAGGAGTGGATCAAGAAAACTTGGCTTCCTCTCCTTGGTTACTCGCCGGAGGTTCAATATCTCAAGAAAGGTTGGTATTGTTTTCTCTGCAATTCTCCTGATGATGTTTCTCTTTTACTGTCCTCCTTGTGGGTCTTCGGAGGTAGCAGCCTCATGCTCAAGTGCTGGAGGCTGGCGTTCAATCCAGACACCGACTTCTTCTGTCACCGACATCTTTGGGTGCTTCTTCCGGGACTCCCACTGCACCTCTGGAATGAAGGAGCCCTAAGAGCTATTGGTAACTCTTTAGGTAAGTTTATAGCTCTGGATTTTCAGACTCTCAACAGTTCCTTGAGGACTATGGGTAGAGTGCTTGTTGAGGTTGATATTACTGCAAGGCTGCCTGAAACATTGGAGGTAGATTGGAGGGGTCGTAAGCTGCTCCAGAAGTTGGACTATCTTGGGCTTCCCTTTCAATGCAATCTCTGCAGGGAGACCGGGTACCTTCGCAGATCCTGCCTTGTTAAGTCCCATTTTGACTCGTCGGAAGAATATGAACTTTACCTTAACCCACCCGATTACCCTGCTACAGACCCTTCACTTACTCACCTGGACGTTCCTCTGGATTCCTCCGCTCTTCCTGTATCCAATGAAGAGGCCACTCCGCGAACAAGATTACTTCAGATCTGTCCCACTCTTTTTTATTCTCTTTCTGAGACTGAGAAGGAAGTCATAGACAATTTCACGTGGCTCACGTCTCCTTTTGTTTCAAAGTTCCCCCTTCCAGAGACAACGCAACCCCCCTTACCTGCCCACTCTCTACCCGTAGTCAGTACCCCCCTCCCGACTACGAGTTTCCTTGCCGAAAGTTCTGTCCCGGTCCCTCCCCAGCCTCCTTTGCACACTTCTATTCCGTTTGTTCCCCCTAGCCCTCCACCTTCCTTTCAGGAACCGGATCCCGCTTTCACGGTGCTTCCTGGATTCAATCAGGCTGAGAGGGATGGTGATTCTTTTTTGGAGGAGTTAAATACTTCTATACTTCCCTCATTTCTTCCGACATATATAGTGTAGTTGTCGGGTTTCCGTAGTAAAGACCTCCTCCTTCCCATTCCAGAGGCGAGTACTTCCTCTTCCTCACATATGGATAAGGAGGCCAAGTCATATGCCTGGTCGAGAGGAATCAGCTCGGAACTCTCCCCACTCCAAACCAGAAGCTCCAGGAAAAAAAAGGGAGTGTTCGAACTCTTTGCAAACTGATTCAGTTTCTTCCTCACTCGACAGTAAGGCCCTTAGAGCACTGAAAGCCTTGGCCCGCACAAAGTAATGTTAGTGCTCTCTTTAAACATTCGAGGGATTGGAGGCACTCTCAAGGTTGCCTCCTTCAGAAGATTATGAGAGTGCTCAAAGCCCGATGTCTTATTTCTTCAAGAAACCCTCTCGGCTGACCACAAAGCTAGAGATTTTGTTCATCTTTTCTGTCCCTCTTGGATCTCGGCAGCAGTAAATTCCATTGGATCTTCGGGCGGTATGTTGATAGCTTGGGATCCCAGTCTTTATAACATGAGACCCTACCTTACTAGTGGGGGCTTACTGATCCTTGGTCGTTGTTTAGCTTCAAAGCAGGATGTCGCCTTACTAAATATCTATGGGCCCTGCGTTGAAAAACAGAGTTTCTGGTCAAATTTGGATTCTATTGGTCTACTCTCCATTCCAAATCTCATCATTGGCGGAGATCTTAATATAATTCTTTCTGCTGATGAAAATTGGGGTGGATCCTACTTGTCGGGCCCTTCTGCAGCTTTCTTTAAAGGGCTCTTTGATTCAAACCACCTGATCGATATTAGGCCGAGTCGTCTAACTCCCACCTGGAGAAATGGGCGATCTAGACCGGTTGCGATTGCCAGAAGATTGGACCGCTTCCTGGTTGCTGAAAATATCCTATCAATGTCGGGCTTCCCAACTTCGTGGGTCGAGTTTCCTTTTGTTTCTGATCACGCGCCTGTTCTCCTTCAGCTGCAGCTCCCTGCGCTTCACCCTTCACCTCCTTTCAAGTTTAATCAACATTGGCTCTCGTCCGAGGCCTATTCTGACTTAGTCCATTTGGTCTGGAGGGATCCATGTTTTCATTCAGAAGCCAACCCCCAACGGTGCCTTGTCTGGAAGTTAAAAGTACTCAAAACCAAATTGAAAGCTTGGTTCCATGAGTTAAAAAATCTGCAAAATTCTAGATTAATCAAGCTGGAATCAGAGATTTCACAGATTTTACTCTCTTCGTCGTTGGCCGCTTTGACCTTGGAGGAGTCGGCCACCCTGAAACAACTTGAATCTGCAAGAGCCTCCCTTCTTCTTTCGGAGGAGAACAACTGGCGTTTGCGCAGCCGAGAGACTTGGCTAAAAAGCGGCGACACAAATTCTAGGTTTTTTCATAAAGTTGCTAGTTTTAACCGTGACAAGAAGTATATTTGGTCAATTAAAGATAGTAGAGGCGAAATTATAAGTGGACAGCGTGCCCTCCAGGATGAGGCGGTCGCACACTTCAGTCGCTTGTACAAAAAATCCTCTAATCTTGATCTCCCGGGGATGGTGACTATGGCCAGTCTCTTTTCCAAATTTGTCTCTGATGTTGAAGCTGTTGATCTCTACAAACCTGTTACTCTGTCCGAGTTAAAAAATATTCTAATATATTTCAACTCGGAAAGAAGTCCCGGACCGGATGGATGGTCGACATAATTCTTTTGTTTCTTTTTTGATCTTGTTGGCTTGGAACTTCTCCAGATGGTGGAAGACTCCCGTATTTCTGGTAAGATCGTAGGAAGTCTTAATTCTACTTTTATAGTCTTGATTCCAAAAGAAAACAACCCGCTCTCCTTTTGTGACTACCGCCCGATCTCCCTCTGCAACCTCATCTACAAGTTGATTTCAAAAGTCATTTCAAACCGGATCAAGCCTCTTCTCGAAAGGAGTATCTCAGCTGAGCAGTTGGGCTTCTTGTGGGGAAGAAGAATTCAGGATGCCATTGGTGCTGCCCATGAATGTATCCACAGCATCAAGAAGAAAAATTTAAAGGCTCTGGTTATGAAACTTGATCTCAAACAAGCTTTCGATTGCATCGACTGGGAGTTTTTGAGATTAATTCTCCACTCTGTGGGTTTTGGTGATATGTTCATCAATTGGATTATGTCATGTGTCTCTAGTTCATCCTTTGTAGTTTTGATAAATGGCGAGGCTTCCAGTTTCTTCAAAAGTGAGAGTGGGCTCCGCCAGGGATTCCCACTCTCTCCCTACCTTTTTATTTTGATAATGGAAGGGCTCAGCCTTCTTCTCTCGAATTATTTTGCGGAGCACCTTATCTCCGGCATAAAGGTCTCAAAACTTGTTAAAATGGTACATCTTTTGTTTGTTGATGATGTTCTTCTCATGTCGAAAGCTGATTTATCGGAGTGGCTGATAATACTTGAGGTGCTCCAGCTTTTCTGTTCCGCTTCAGGTTTAGCCATCAATTTTTCTAAATCCTCTGTCCACTATTGGGGTCTTTCGGAGGCTAATCTTCACACTCTCGAGGGTTCCGTCCCCTTCACCTTTGTTCACCTGAGTGAAGGTTTCAGGTATCTCGGATTCCAGTTAAGATTGGGAGTCTCCTCGCCTGCAGATTGTAAATGGCTGATGGCTCATTTTGAAAGAAGAATTAATTTTTGGTGTAACAAGTATCTGTCCCTGGGAGGCCGTTTCATCTTGGTTAAGTCGATTCTGGAAAGTCTTCCTGTTTTCTGGATGACCCTTGAAAAAATCCCAAATAAGATCGTTACAACTCTTCGGAGACACATTTTCAATTTCCTGTGGAACAACAGTCCTGGCCATAATCGTTTTCATCTGTGCAACTGGGAAGCTCTGTATAAACCACAAAGATTTGGGGGCTGGGGGCTCATGAATTTGTCTACTTTCAATACGACCCTCCTGGAAAATTCATTTTGGAGAGCTGTATCAGTTGATAATATCTGGCACCGTATTATTGCTGACAAATATTTGGGTTCTCTGCCGCTCATTCAATGGATTCGAAAGTCCTCTTTTCTGCTGAGGAAGGTCTCCCCTTTCTGGAAGGGAATGATTTCTTCCATACATGTTATCCTTCACTGGCTCGTGTGGAAACCGGGAGCTGGTACTGAAATCCGCATTGGAGAAGACAAAATTATTGGTTTGGGAGATTGGTCTCTCCTCTTCGCCGAGCTGAGGTCGCAGCTCCAGATTCTTAATTTATCTCATCTTGCACAGGTTAAAACACAGATGAGTAGCCGCTCTCTCCCTGACAGTTGGATGAACAACGGTGATTTACATTTAAGTAAGCCGCTAGCAACAGAATGGGACCACTACATTTCAGCCATCAAAGGCGCGGGCGTCTCACTCACATCTAGTCCCGATTCTCTTATGTGGGCCGGTGGTGATGCCACGAGAACATTACTGTTAAGAATTTATATATTGCCCTTCTCAACCAGCGCTTTGAAGCAGTGGATCGCTCATGGTTCTCTCTCCTTTGGCGTTGGAAAATTCCCTTAAAGATTAAGTTATTCATCTGGCTTGCAGGTAAGGAGAAGCCGCTTACTTGGGACGCGCTACGTCGGAGGGGCTGGGAGGGGTCAGGGATCTGCCCTCTCTGTCGCAAAGATTCTGAAGATATTCATCCTTTACTGGTGTTTTGTCCCTTCACTCGGTCAGTGTGGTCTTTGGTGCTCAACCATCTCTCGCTGCATTATTCTTGGCGTGTCACCACTCTCTCACACAGTTACACCTGGTGGCTAGTACAATCTTCAGCGCCAAAGTATTTACCTGTCCTAGTCTGCTGGCACGTTTGGACTGCTCGAAATCGAGCCACATTTGATTCATGTCCTCCTTCGTTGCATTTGGTGTTTCATAAAATAGTGGCCTCATTCCATTGGAAGTCGTTGTTGTTAAAGCCTCCAATACACAAATCCTGTGATTTCATTCCAAAGGAAGGTTACACCATGGCATGCTTCGATGGCGCTGCCCTATCCAGTGGAGGATGTTGTGGGGCGGGGTTTTTTTTCAAATTTCATCCGTCTAGGTGTACTTTGTAGTTCCTAAACTGCGGAGTCGGCACAAACAATAAGGTCGAGCTCTTGGGCTTATGGGCCTCTCTCTATCTTGCTTCCTGTTGGTCTATCAGTTACCTTCATATCCTCGGTAACTTGCGAGTTATCATTGATTGGATCTCACAAAAGTCCAAACTCCAAACTGTCCACAATGATAGCTGGAAGGATAAAACGATGGGGCTGTCAAAAACCTTCACTGATGTCAACTTTCACCATCTTCCCAGATCGCACAATGGAGAGGCGGACGCCCTCTCGAAGAGGGCTTTAAAAGAAGAGGTTGGCAGACTCTCGGTTTTCCATAGGGATAGAGGGAGAGTGAGCACTATATCTTCTATAAATGTCTTCGAATAATGTGGGCTATTTCCCTGTTTGCCGCTGGTTGGTTATTTGGGTGATTTTATTTTGCTTTGCTCTTTTTAGCTGTTTCTTCTTGGAAGTTAGTTTGATTTGGACTTTTGCAGCTGTGTCACTATCAAGATTTTGACTGAGGGCAGTGGGCTTTGTAAAGAAATTTATACTTTTTATAAATTTGAGCAATTTTCTCTTGGAAAAAAAACTAACATTCTCTCATACGTTGCACAACTAAATTTATATATGGATTCTTCTATATGTATTTTTTAAAGGCTGTATGTAATTTATATAATTTAGAAAAGATTAAAGATTAAGTTCCTAAGATGTTTTTTAATGTGTTTAGAGTAGTATGTGTAATTACAATTTGGTTTATGAAATTTTAGATTATAATAATTAAATAAAGTGTGGAATTTTTTAATTTAAATTTGTATTTATATTTAAATGAGTAATAATAGAATTTTAATTTTTTAGTTTTTTAATTAATGTTTAAATGAGTAATTATGAAATTTTTTCATTTTCATTTTTATTTTTTTATAGTTTATTTTCTTTAGTTTAGATGATCATGATTTTTATATACTAAATTGATATAAAAAAGGTTAAAAGTTGTCATCATCATCATTACATGTGCGCCAAATACTTAATATACATAAATCATTGCATTGATTTGTTGGGATTGAGCATGCAGAAACGAGTTAATATAGAACATAGAAAAAAGGAATAATAAAGTAGACAACAAACATGAACCTAAAGGGGACAATGCTACCTCTTTATTGCTCAACCAACACTGCAGAAATGGTTACAAGTCTCTAGAAGCACCTCATAGGCTTCCATATTTAAACATGAAATTTGCAAGCGTTTCCAGAGATATGGAAAGCCAAATGCTTGAGAAATCTCCCTTGTATTGTGACTGCAAGGTGTGTGTTTTCACCACCCAACAATCTCCACCTTGACAACAATTTTCCTGATACCTTGCCCAACGAATCAATCGTCACCTTTCCTGCAAGCCAAGAGAAACCAAACACCACCACAACTTCTTTAACAATATTGGTTACGTGAACATGTCTACACAGTTTTCTCTAGTATGGAACACTCCATATCCATCGGTAACCTGACGCAAACGCGCACCCCAGAACACGTCTACAACACCAGGATCTTCTTCTTCCCCAGGCCCGAAGAGCTGAAACGCTCTCCAAATCCCCTATCGGGGCTTTTCTCTAACCACATAATTTATCCTTATGACTCCCCTGTATTATATCGGGAAATCGGACCTCGCGGGATCGCGAGTTCTGCACTCGTGAAAACCGGGTATTACGAAAACCCGAAACCCGATGAACATTCACCCATGTGTTCTTTGCTTCTATCGAGAAAACTCTCGTCGGGAAATCGACACTTGTGAGGTCGTAAGTTTCTTACCTCTCGTATTCCCGATTCCCTAGCTCCGATGGCACCTTCTGCACCCTTTAGCCCCTCAGGCTAACTCTTTCAGCATGGGACCTGCCAACCCACGTGACAGTGTCCTTCCCCACTTATCGGGGTTTCGGAGTTCGCGAATTTGCAATGCGAAGAATTCGCACTCCTGGAATCTCCGATCCCCGATCTCCGATGCCACCTGTCCTCTCCTCAAGGCGAGGCTCAATCCTCCGACACCTGTCCTCCATTACCGGTCTTAACTCTATCGGGAAATCGTGTATCGCGATTTCAACATATGCAATACACTCGACTTCGGAAATCCCGAATTGCCGAACCCCGACTCCTCGGGATCTCTCTCCATGTGTCTCCCCCCCGATCAATGGTTCTGACCGCGTTGTGAAATCGTCGATCACGATTTCACTATGCAAGCGTTTCTCCACTCCGGGAACCCCGATGCCTCCAAACACCGACTTGCCAAGATCTTTCGCCACGTGTTCTTGACGATGAATGGTCCAAAACGCTCGTCGGGAAATCACGGATCGTGATTTCAACAAGCGAGATTTCTACGTCCTCGGAAACCCCGATATCCCGATGGACTGAACCCCGACTCTCTTGATGTTTGACACGTGTCCACTTTAAGATCAATGGCTGAGATCCTTTCGGGAAATCGCGGATCGCGATTTTGTTCTGCCAGAGTTTCACGACCACGGAAACCCCGATATCCCGATGAGCCGAATTCCGATGACTCCTCCTCTGTTCGCTGGGGTTTAAACTCTGCGCAACTCTGCACGATCTGACTGCTGGCGGGGTTTCTCTAGTTCCCTCGGTGAATCCTAACCGTCGATTCCTCCCTCTCGAGGATCTCTTGAGAATGGATAAGTATTCCTCCTCAACGCTTGGTTGTCTTCTGACGCTTGGGTCTGCAACTCTTTGTTTGAACCCTCCTTGGCACGGCTCCTGTGCTTCCCTTCAACTATTGTCGCGAAGGTGCTATACCTCCTGAGCTTAACAACTCTGATTCTCTCAAAGACTTTGCGCACACTTCTCATGCTTGACCTTCAACACCCCTCAAAGTGTTGGGTCTCTCAGACTCTGTGTACTTCTGACAACAGTAGTCTATGCCTCTCTTTGCTCAGGCTAGCTACTGAGACTTCAGTTCCTCCTGCGCTTCTCCTGCACGGCTCTATCAACTCAAACCAACTTCTGGGTGAATGAGAATAAAGGTTTAACTGTCGAGCCTCATCAACGCACTCTATGTGGATGAATTCAACTGCACTCTATGCAGGAATCTCCTGACTCAGACAGAGAAACAATTGAAACTAATTCTCTTCTCTCAGACTTCAATTTAAACCCTGAAATCACATGCACAGCATATTCAAAACAAATTCATCACCAGAAACAAACATTCATAAGCCCATGAACAATACACACAGAGAAACAACACCAGACGTGAGTTTGAATCAAAATTCCATTCTATTAATTCAATGTTGTACACGGGTGTTCTTCACAAAGTCCTCTGCTTGCTCCTCACTTCTCAAGGCTTCTGAATAATCTGAATCTTGAATAATGTACAAAGGAGGGTGTCTATATCCGTTTTCCCTCTCGAACTCTAAACTGTCTATTCTAGACTTAAACATCTATCTACCTGCATTAACTAGATTAAATGCCTCCTATCTATTTCAGACAAGAGCGTATGGCTCGAGGTCTGATACAATACGGCAGGCGCTCCTTCATAAATGTTTCATTGAAGGATATGGCGCTTCATCTTAAATGAAAATTCAAAAAGAGTTATCAAGCTTATATGTCATGTGTTTAAAAACACATGCGCTGGCTCCACGCTTGCTGAGTTGGCGATGCTCCTGCATCATAACCCGTCTTACAAATCGATGCCTTGTCCAATTTTGACATGTTGGATTGTTAGTCAAATGCACAATGCTTTGACCACCACAAAACACTTTATCCTATACTTGTCCAAACTTACCCAATAGATCCTTGCATTCATGCGAGACAATCCTGAGGTATATCTTCTCTTGTCCAAATCTCGTCAATCAACATAACCACAGACTAAATCATTGCAACCACTGTAGGTGATACTCATGCTTTTAAGACATCGAAGCACCCATTTCCATGCTCCTTACCTAGTTTTTCCATGTGTCCACTGACAACACCAACTACATGTGAAATATTTGAACATTCCATCTCAAACATCGACCTTCATAATGTATTTGCATATGGTATATGAGACATATAATCTTTTTCTTCCTTACTATTAGGACATAAACTTGAAGAAAAATTACAATGGAAATCTAAAGGGATATTTACAGGTTTCACAATGTTCATATTGAACCTCATTAGTATCTTCCCCATAGACTTGTGACAACCACAACTTACCATTTTTCTTGTCTCTATATACTTCTATGCCTAAGATTTGTTTTGTTTCTCCTAGATCTTTCATCTAAAACTTCCTGACCAACTAAGCCTTTAACCTGTTGATCTCGACCATGATTTTCTTGCAACAAGCATATCATCAACATGTAACACAAGATAATGAATATGCCATTGAAACTTTTGAAGTAAACACAATGATCATACTCACTTCTAGTAAAAATTTTGACTCACATGAAGGACTCAAACATCTTTTACCATTTCCTAAGTAACCTTTGACCATACAATGATTCCCTAAGTTTGCAAACAAATCTCCCTTTGCGATCTTGAACAACTTTTGAGTATTCCCTGTACATATTATGTTAATGATGATTTTGTGGGAAGTAGGATCCCACAATATACATCCCTTAATTCCATCACCATAACCAACAAAGATATAAATATTTGTTCCCTTGACCAAATCCGGCCAAGCTAGCCAAGTGAGTCTTCACCCATCACCTCTAGGATAATTTCAATGGAGTATCCTAAGCCATTTTAAAGGATTCATTACATGCAATCCATGGGCTCTAAAACCACGGGATACCAAAACCATGACTATTGACCTACCGAGTCAAGTTTTTCTAACATCCCCCCCCTTGACTTGGGGTTTCCCATGACCAAATCCATCCAAACCTCCCTCAAAGTTAGGGTATCTGGGAATACCGCATGCTCCCCCCTATCACCTAAGTCTACATCTAAACTTTACCAGTGAAATTTCAAACTTAGGGTATGCATGCCTAACCGAGTCTTACAGTCGTATGCCCATTTACATATAATTAAATTTTTAACTCCACCTTGAACTTTATGTTCGTCATTTTCTCCATTATGCACACAAGCTTCATCCAATTCAAAATTAAGAAAACAAATCTCAACTCAAAAAAGAAATTGTACCTCCAAAAAGATGCTTGGATAGTACTTAGTCGCTCCCCCACCCCCGACTCCAACATGAACTCCACCCAACGAGTAGGGTTTCTACACAATTACCTCCACTTGCAATCGGCTTTGAATTACATCGACTGACTCTTTACGCACCAACAATTAGCACCCTCAACTTCAAGTTGACCCTCGACTCTCATGCGCCTTAGCTCTTCGAATACCTCCAGGAAATCAACTATGAATATTTCTTTTCTCTTCGTCGACCCTTAGATCATGAACCAACAAATCGTTTGGCCTTACTCCTCTGCACAAATAAGGTTTCGACATTTTTGTCTCCTCTGCTTGAGCCGTACATGTTTTGGTCTCCTCTTCTCGACCCTTTTTACCAGCATTCGACTATATGATCTTCACTCCTCAGCCCAACAAACCAGGAGTTTTCAACAATGAGAACCAGAGACTTCAATAAAAAAGATTCGACATTTCTCTAGGTCTCCTTTGTTAAATATAATGTAACCTCAACAGTCTGACTGTACACTGCCAGCTGTCCTGGCCAACTGTACTTTCTATTCTTGTTTAGCTTGAGCCTATTTAGCTCAGCCATCTCCCATTGCATAGTACTTCTTCACAACTTCTTCAGACTTACTTCTCATTGTACTCTTCTTCATATATTCTAATATATTGTTTTCTATTCTATTCTTTCTCTCTGCATTTCTTGCTTCTCAATTTATCATGGTATGGAATCCCGATAAGAGGTTTGACTGTGGTCTTATGAGTTATGGTCATAAGATCTGGACTGTCAGATCATCAACAGATCTGGACCGTTGATTTGTCCAAAGGGAAAATTTCGCATTTCGACAAATTGAACGACAAAGAACCGGAAAATCCAATAGCGCTTTAACATCAAGGCGCGTGGTCACATTGCACGGAGACTAAGGGCCAATTCAAGGCCGATAATCTCTCATTGGCACATCGGTGTTTCAGAGATCGGAGGTTGGCGAGACAAGAGATCGGAGGACTCGTATAACGAAGTCTCGACGTCAGAATTGCGAAGCCAAAAAAACTCGTGAAATCTTGCAACACATCGTTCCGAAATACCTGCAAGCTAGCAGCGGACCTGGGTTTAAGCAAAAGAAAAAGGTAAATACAAAATTTCCCTCTGTTTTTTCTGCAATTTTTTTAAAAAGATGGCGTCGTCTAGCAATTTAGGACCAACACAGGGTTCGATTCTTCTTGGAAAGAACTATGAGTTCTGGTCTCTTCAGATGAGATCCTTCTTGCAAGCACAAGAGTGCTGGGATCCAGTGGATCATGGATATGTGGAACCAGATCCAGCAGACTTGTCTGCCATGACTAATCAGCAGAAAATTGCTCAGGCAACACAGAGAAACAAAGAAAATAAAGCTAAGTTTTGGATTCAAAATTATGTGGATGACTCGATTTTTTCAAAAATCACAGGCGCTGGTACTTCAAAACAGGCCTGGGACATCCTTAAATCTTCCTACCAAGGAAATGACAGGGTCAAAACAATTAAACTGCAGACCTTGAG
>JZKD02S2307789.1:58151-69620 GCA_000966675.3 Picea glauca | reverse complement strand
GGGGGGGGGTTTGTTGGTTCTCTCTCACTCTTGTTTCTCGTCCTTGTTCTGCTTCTGGTCGCTTCACTCTTCCCTCACGCATTCATTCACCCGATTTGTTCACTGTTCATCCTCTCTCGTGGTTTTTTCACTCCATTCATTCCTTCACTCACTCATATTTTCTCGTTTGCATTTGGCTTGGGAAATGAAATCAGACCATTGAAGAAAAACCGTGGTTTTTTGGCTGTAGAGATTGCTGGTGTAATCCAACCATGATTTGATGCATGCATGTCTGAGATGCTTGGCCTGTGTCCAACTTTGCTCACAGATGTGAGTCATGAGAGTCACATCATGGAGATTCTGGACCAACTGCACTAGAGCTCTGGAAGGGGAAGGATTGCTTGAGGGACTGTGTGGCAAAGAAGGGTGGAGGTCCATTCTCTTGGGTTGTGTAGGTTGGGTAAAAGAGAGTTGGGTACTTGGATTGTTGTGGGTGTTGGGAAGCCTGGGAAAGCTTGAGTGCTGACTAGTTTGGGAAGCCAAGTAACACTCTGTAACCGTCCTCGTGGATTCATAGCCCTGACTCGGGGTGACATTGTTGTTAAGACTTGGAACAACAATGTCTACGGTTGGGTGGAACGTCCTTTTTCTGCAACTATTTGATGGTTCTCTTCTATAAAAGATAAGTGCTCTCTGTTATGGTATTATTTACCTATGTATGAATTATTTATGTTGCGTATTTATTTATCGTTGAATTCCATATGTTTAGAGTATGCATGATTGTTGTTTATTGCTGTTCATGTTATTTAGTTCCTTTCTTTTATGCATCTTTGTTAATTTGAAATGTTTTTGTAAGAGAAAGAAGTATGAGAGCGAGGTTGAAGTAGTGTAGCCTGACTTGTGGGTGGTTGGGTATGTTACAGTTTGGTATCAGAGCTCACGGTTCCAATACTAAGCTCAGATGGGTCGTGTGAATTGAGATTGATCAAAATTTCATGGAGAAATTGAGTTACAGAGTGCCAGAAGGCATTGAGAGTGCACCTTAACAATGTTTTAAAGATCAGGAGGTGTAGCGGTTCGGGAAACCACGATGGTCGTAAGATCTATTCGGGAAGGATCTGAATCCTTCACAACATTCAGATATTAGAAAAGAGCACGAGGATTAAACCCTTAAGTCCTCCGGACTTCGTTGCTTCGACAATTTCAAGTTCCTTGTCATAAAAGAAGCCCAAAGCCTTGAAGCTCCGAAGTTATGAAGTGAATCTACATCATAGATAACGGGGAGGAGTACTTGAACATTGGATTTGGTCAAGGATAGGTCTGGGCCATTGGGTCAAGCATAGATCAAGAGATGAAGAAAAGTGGAGAAGATCAGACTCCAACTGTCTGATCTACATACAAGAAAGTGTGAGTCGTAGATATCATAGTAGTTCGGAGATTCAATACTTCGGGAGAAGCGAGCCCTTCAACTACCAGAAAGAAAGTCTCCCGAAGTCTCGAACTCGGGAGTAAATCTGGACTGGTCGTGTTTGAGGACATGTGTCCGCAGATCATCCTTTTCAGGAATTCGACATTCGAGGGATTTGAGGTGTAGTGTGGAGAAGTCTCCCGATGTCCCAAAGTCCCAAAGTCCTAAAGTCGTGAAGCACCTGAGTGACATGGCATGATGGCGTCAACTAGGGTGACATGGACCTACTCTAATCATGCCACATGTCACTTGTTTTTCTACCACTTATAGGCCCTTAGTAACAATTGGGACCTGACACATTTCTCCTGTCGGTGGGGCTACGTGTCACTACATTAATTGTTGGACAACCGAGCAAAGGAGATCGTCGTATTCACCAATTCTACGTTCGGAAGGAATGAAGGTGAAACCTCTCGAAGCTCCGAAGATCAGAGTAAATCCTCACCCTTGATTGAGAGAGGATATCTGGCAGTAGATTCTTTAGTCCGAAGAATTGGCACTCTAGAGGATTCAAGGTATAAATAGTTGGGGTCAAGGACTCTCGAAGGCCTGAAGGCCCGAGTCCATCTCAACCATTGATTACAGAGGATATGTTAGGATATTTAGACACTTAGGAGTTAGTTAAGATCTATTTGTTCTAATGTGTCGTTAGGTAAAAGTGTGTTTCTTTAGAATGCATTAGTATGTATTTGTAGTTAGGAAATCCGATGGTCACAATATGTTCCCAACATAGAGTGATCTAACGGGTCATATTCTCCTCGATCTTAATGACCATTGATCCATGTCTTAACACCTGATTGGTCCATGATCTCTATTTAAAGATCTTGGAGGGTCATTTTCTGATGATCAATTGTGATAAACTCTCTTGTAAAATCTCTCTGTAATCTTTTTCTTTTGCATTAATAAAATGCTCCAAGTGGCCGCATTGGCTGGGGCCATGGATATTTCCTCGTAGGGGTTTTACCACGTCAAAACATCGATGTGTTGATATTTTATCTGCTTGTGTGAGCGATTACTGAAGGTGTTCTTCCTTTTTTGGAATACCCATGTTGTCGAACATGGTGTCAGAGACTGTTTGAAGACCCGCTCCTGTTGTAGATTGAGATCGTGAAGCCGACTTTCCTCATCTCCATTTTCTTTCGTTTCCGTACATTTCTGGGCTGAGAGGACTATTCCATTGCATTCAGAGTGCTTTTTTCAATTAGGAACATTTTTTGTTTCAATTGAAAAGGTTTTTGTTTGCCCAATATACGACCATTTATGTCAGATCCAGAGGTATAAAGCCTGAATACGCATTTTTAAATTTTTTACAGAGTATTATTTTTTGTTTTATTTCAGTTTTATATTAATTTTTTTTGGGTTGCTACTCTTTTAGATCTTCTTATGCTCTTTTCCCTGCACCTTGTACGATCTTGAAAAATCAAAAACATATAAGAAAATGTGCATCTTCTGGGTAAGCTAACCGAGATCTAACCCTTGTTGTCAACGAGAAGCAATTTTTTTTTCTTGTGTGAAAATAGTTTTTTTTAGCACACTCTCCAAGGCTATCTTCCACAACAACAAAAAAAACACCCCCAATCCTCTTTCTAAACAATACAATATGTTTTGCCAGCCCATTTGGTTAAAAGTTGCCTTATTAAGTAAGATGTCTTGAGTTCAAGTCTCTCTTTTTGTTACTTTCTTTTGAAAATGTTCATGCTCAATTATAAAGTGTATTTCACCTCAAGTATAAAAGTGAATCACTATAAGTAGCTTTAATATTTTATTTTAGAGTTATTTATTTTGCATGCGGCTTTTCTTTCATAAAGTAACTTCATTGTAAAAGTGATCCCCACTTCTCTTTATAAAAGTGGGTCACTTCATAAAGAAACTTACACCACCACCACGTGGTCATTTAGTTACCGTTTATACATTTTTTTTTAAATGGCATAACTTTCACATCCGAAGTCTGCTTTTAGTGTTGTTTATTTTAAAACCACATAATTTTTCGAGATCTTTCCATCTAGATCATCAGTTTCAGTATTTAAATTCATATTATCTACATATTTAATATGGCTTCTTCCAGTAATCTTTTGCTTACTAGCACCAACTACTTCCAATGAAAATCTCATATGGAGGATTTATTAAGAAGTAAAGGCTTGTACCAGATTACCTTGGGAAATGAAAAAGAACCCACTGATGCTGATAAGAAAGTCAAATGGGCTAATAGGAGTGACAAATCACGTGGACTAATTATAATGTCCATCGCTCGTAATTTAATGTTCCACCTTAAATGAATTGATGACCCCGATGAAGCTTGGGAAAAGATTGAAATTGTGTTTGGTAAACTCAATATTATTCAAGCAAAACAATTAGAAAATCAAGTACTGACTTTAAATCCAAGTGATTTTTCTTGCATTGGAGACTATCTATCTAAGTTTAAAACACTCATAATTTTATGTGAAGAATGTGAGATAAATATGGAGGAAGAGCGTTGCATCTATCTTATTCTCTCTAAGCTAGGTAGTGCATATTCTGTGTTCATATCTACCTTTTATGCCATGAGAGAGGCTCTATGGACAACTTATAAAAAACCCACTCTTGATTTCTTTTGTGTTGCTTTGATTAGAGAGGAAGATAAAATTGTACACCTTGGAGTAATCAACACTGTAGGTACCTCCAACAAAGCCTTAGTTTCCCAACAGAAAGATAAACCCAAGAATCCCAAGAAGCAACATCCTCGTTACAACAACAAGCAACATAAGGGTCCCAAACTTTCTTAGACAACTTCAACTCCTAATGGTAACAAATGAACAAAATATAAAAATAAGAAGACTGACAAACATTGCAACTTTTGTGATAAAGATGGTCATGATGAGTCCAAATGTTTCAAGAAGATGACAACTTTAGAAGCAACGAAGAAGAAGCACAACATCAATATTGATTCTACTACTTCTTCTTCTTCTTCTCATGGACATGCACTTTCTACTTTTGGTTTCTCCTTTGATACAACTTCTACTTCTTCTTCTGATGAGTGGCTTATTGATTCTGGAGCATCTTATCATATGGCTAAGGATAAAGACATATTTTCTTCTCTAAATGAATGTAACACAAGGAAAATATTTGTTGGTGATGATAGATCTCTTAGTGTTGTAGGATCTAGAACAGTTCAAGTAGATAATAGTCATTTCAATGATGTATTATGTGTTCCAAGTCTTTCTTGTAACCTTCTATTAGTATATCAAATCACTCATTCAGGTGAAGGTAAAACCGTAAAGTTTTCACCTCACCAAGTTGTAATCAAGGATCTAAAAGATCCCAATCATGTTCTTGCAACTGGAATTGTTGATGATATTACCAGGCTATAAAAGTTTGAAAACTTTGGGTCATCATATTTTTCCTCAGTTTTTGTTGCTCATAGCGATGACTTGAGCAAACTTTGGCATGAGCGATTTGTTCATCTAAGCTATTGCTCATTGAAGCAAATGTGTAATCAACATATGGTGACTGGTCCTCCTCCTGTTTCATGAAGAGATGGTGTTTTTTCCAGTTGTGTTCTCAACAAACATAATCGCAACAGTTTTTACAAACATGGCTCTTGGCATGCCTCAAGCCCTTTGCAACTTGTTCATAGTGATTTGTGTGGTCCACTTTCTTCTCCTTCTTTTTATGGGTGCAAGTATTTCTTAACTTTCATTGATGAATTTTCCAGACATACTTGGGTTTACTTCTTAAAACTTAAGAGCAAAGTTTTTGAATTTTTTTTGGCCTACAAGGCTCTTGTAGAAAAACAATCTTGACATCAAATTCAAAATTTAAGAATAGATAATGGAAGCAAATATGTGAACAATAATTTTACAAGTTACTGCACTACACATGGCATTCAAATGCAACACAATGTTACATATACACCATAGTAAAATGGTGTTGCTGAGAGAAAGAACCACACATTCAAATAAATGGCTAATTGTATGATCTGATCTAAGGGATTAAGTCTAAAGTATTGGATGGAAGCAATCAACTGTGCAAATTACATAGTAAATCTCACTCCCACAAAGGATCTTAAAAATATAACACCATAAGAAGCTTGGACTAAAATTAAACCATATGTAAGTCACTTCCGTGTATTTGACAGTATAGCATGGGCTCACATTCTTGATGAGAAAAGGAAAGCATTGCAACCTAAAAGTGAGAAGTGTATATTTGTTGGTTATTCTGAAGATGTTAAAGGTTATAGACTTCTTCAACCACATTGTATTGAAATTATTATTAGAAGAGATGTTAAATTTGATGAAAATCTCTTGGCCTATGAGCCTAATTTGACAATTGTGCCTTCTTCGGCCTGCGAGCCATCTTCGACATTTGTTCCTTCTTCTGTTCCTATTCTGATTTCTTCTTCAGATGATGACAATGAAGATGAAAATCTATTAGGATATTTAGACACTTAGGAGTTAGTTAAGATCTACTTGGTCTAATGTGTCGTTAGGTAAAAGTGTGTTTCTTAGTGTGTTTCTTTAGTATGAATTAGTATGCATTTGTAGTTAGAAAATCCTACGGTCATGATATGTTCTCGACAGAGAGTGATTCGACGATTCATACTCTCCTCGATCTTAACGACCATTGATCTGTGGCTTAACACCCGATTGGTCCATGATGTCTATTTAAAGAGCATGGAGGGTAATTTGCCGATGATCGATTATGAGAAAATATCTTGTAAAATCTCTCTGTAATCTTTTTCTTTGCATTAATAAACTGCTCCAAGTGGTCACGTTGGTTGGGTCCGT
This sequence comes from Picea glauca, assembly GCA_000966675.3. Classification (NCBI taxonomy): domain Eukaryota; kingdom Viridiplantae; phylum Streptophyta; class Pinopsida; order Pinales; family Pinaceae; genus Picea; species Picea glauca. The sequence continues at coordinate 63,413 of JZKD02S2307789.1, read as the reverse complement.
GGATGTTTCCCCGTAGGGGTTTTACCACTTGAAAACATCGGTGTGATGATCTTTGATCTGGTTATGTGAGTGGTTACTGAAGGTGTTTTTCCTCTGTTGGAATACTTGTGTTGTCGAACATGGTATCAGATCTTGTTTGAAGACATGCTCATGTTGTAGATTGAGATCGTGAAGCCAAGTTGTCTCATCTCTATTTTATGTCATTTTTATAAATTTCCAGGCTGAGAAGACTGTTCCATTACGTCTGGAGCACTCATTTTAGCCAGGAACTCTCTTTTCATTTCACTCGAAAAGGTTTCTGTTTTCCCAAGATACAACCATTACAGTCAGATCTGGAGGTATAAAGCCTGAATACGCATTTTTTAATCTTCTGCAAAGTTTTATTTTGGTTTTATTTTGGTTTGATATTATTTGTTTCTAGGTTGCTACTCTTTTAGATCTGCGTATTCTCTTTGCCTCGCTCCCTGTGCGATCTCAAAAAATCAGAAACAAATAGGAAAATGTGCATCTTCTGGGTAAGCTAACCGAGATCTAACCCTTGTCATCGAGAAGTGAAATTTTTTCCTTGTGTGAAAAGAGTTTCTTTTTTAACACGCTCTCCAAGGCCATCTTCAACAACATCAACAACAACAACAACAACAACAACAACACCTCCAATCCTCCTTCTGAACATTACAATATGTTTTGCTAGACCATTTGGTTAAAATTTGCTTTATTAAGTAAGAGGTCTTGAGTTCAAGTCTCTCTTTTGTTACTTTTTTTTGAAAAAGTTTATGCTAAAATTGTAAAGTGTATTTCACTTCAAGTATAAAAGTGAATCACTATAAGTAGCTTTAATATTTTATTTTACAGTTATTTATTTTGCATGCAACTTTTCTGTTATAAAGTAACTTCATTGTAAAAGTGATCCCCACTTCTTTTTATAAAAGTGGGTCACTTCTTACACTATCACGTGGTCATTTGGTCATAGTTTATGCCTTTTTTAAAAAGGGCATAACTCTCACATCCACTGTCCGTTTTCAGTGCCATTTTTTTAAAACCGCATAGTTTTTTGAGCTCCTTCCATCCAGATCATCAGTTTCAGTTTTTAAATCCATATTATCTGCATATTTAATATGACTTCTACAAGTAATCTTTTGCTTACTAGCACCAACTACTTCCAATGGAAATCTCATATGGAAGATTTATTAAGAAGTAAAGGCTTGTACCAGATTACTTTGGGCAAGGAAAAAGCACCCACTGATGATGATAAAAAATTAAAATGGGATAATAGGAGTGATGAAGCACGTGGATTAATTGGAATGTTCATCTCTCCTGATTTAAGGTACCACCTTACAGAAATTGATGACCCCAAAGAAGCTTGGGATAAGGTTGAATCTGTGTTTGGCAAACTCAATATTATTCGAGCACAACAGGTAGAAAATCAATTACTGATCTTGAGTCCAAGTGATTTTTCTTTCCTTGGAGACTATCTATCTAAGTTTAAAACACTCTGAATTTTATGTGAAAAATGTAAGATAAAAACGGAGGAAGAGCGTTGCATCTATCTTATTATTTATAAGCTAGGTAGTGCATATTTTGTGTTTGTATCTACCTTTTATTCCATGAGAGAGGCTCTAGGGAAAGCTTATGAAAAACCTAGTCTTGAGTCCTTTCGTGTTGCTTTGATTAGAGAGGAAGATAAGCTTGTACAACTTGGAGTGATCAACACTGCAGGTACCTCCAACAAAGCCATAGTTGCCCAACAAAAAGATAAACCCAAGTATCCCGAGAAGAAACATCCTCACTACAACAACAAGCAACATAAGGGTGCCAAACCCACTCAGGCAACTTTCTCTCCTAATGGTGACAAATAAGAAAAATATAAAAGTAAGAATACTAACATACATTGCAACTTTTGTGATAAAGATGGTCATGATGAGTCCAAATGTTTCAAGAAGATGGCATCTTTAGAAGCAACGATGAAGAAACACAACATCAATATTGATTCTACTACTTCTTCTTCTTCTCATGGACATGCACTTTCTGCTTCTATTTTCTCCTTCAATACAAATTCTACTTCTACTTCTACTTCTGATGAGTGGCTTATTGATTCTGGAGCATCTTATCATATGGCTAAGGATAAAGCCATATTTTCCACTCTAAATGAATGCAATACCAAGAAAATATATGTTGGTGATGATAGATCTCTTAGTGTTGAAGGATCTGGAATATTTCAAGTAGAAAATGGCCATTTCAATGATGTATTATGTGTTTCAAGTCTTTCTTGTAACCTTCTATCATTATATCAAATCACTCATTTAGGTGAAGGTAAAACCATAGAGTTTTCACCTCACCAAGTTGTAAACAAGGATCTAAAAGATCCTAAGCATGTTCTTGCAACTGGAATTGCTGATGATATTACCAGGTTGTACAAATTTGACAACTTTGGGTCATCATCTTTTTCATCAGTTTTTGTTGCTCATAGCGATGACTTGAGAAAACTTTGGCATGAGCGGTTTGGTCATCTAAACTATCGCTCATTGCAACAACTATGTAATCAATAAATGGTGATTGGTCTTCCTCTTGTTTCATGCAGAGATGGTGTTTGTGCCGGTTGTGTTCTCAACAAACATCATCGAGACAATTTTGACAAAGGTGCCTCTTGGCACACCTCGAGTCCTTTGCTGCTTGTTCACAGTGATTTGTGTGGTCCACTTTCTTCTCCTTCTTTTTATGGGTGCAAGTATTTCTTAAATTTCATTGATGACTTTTCCAGATGTACTTAGGTTTATTTCTTAAAACTTAAGAGAAAATTTTTTGAGAAGTTTTTGTCCTACAAGGCCCTTGTAGAAAAAGAATCTGGACATCAAATTCAAAGGTTGAGAACATATAATGGAGGCAACTATGTGAACAATAATTTTACAAGTTACTACACTACACAGGAAATCCAAATGCAACACAATGTTCCATATACACCACAACAAAATGGTGTTGGTGAGAGAAAGAACCGAACATTAAAAGAAATGGCTAATTGCATGATCCAATCTAAGGGATTAAGTCTAAAGTATTGGGCATAAGCCATCATCTATGCAAATTACATAGTAAATCGCACTCCCACAAAGAATCTTAAAAATATAACACCAGAAGAATCTTGGACTAAAATTAAACTAGATGTAAGTCACTTCCGTGTTTTTGGCAGTATAGCATGGGCTCACATTCCTGATGAGAAAAGGAAAGCGTTGCATCCTAAAAGTGAGAAGTGTATATTTGTTAGTTATTCTGAAGATGTCAAAGGTTACAGACTTCTTCAATCACATTGTAATGAAATTATTATTAGAAGAGATGTTAAATTTGATGAAAATCTCTTGGCCTGCGAGCCTTATTCAACGTTTGTGCCTTCTTTGGCCTGTGAGCCTAATTCGATGGTTCTGCCTTCTTCGGCCTGCGAGACATCTTCGACATTTGTGCCTTATTCTGATATGGTTTCTTCTTCAGATGATGATAGTGAGGATGAAAATCCACCTCCGCCTGCTCACCCTCCTCCATATGAGTCCTTTGAACTTGAACCAGCACCAGTTCCACTGCTTCCTAGATGGGTTCATTCAACACGCGAAGCAACTGGTGGTATTGTCGGTGATCCTTCAGATCAACATCGAACACTTTCACAGTTCCATCGAGCCTCTTCTCTTTTGGCTCAAGTTTCAGAGACTCATGATCCAGAGACATTTGCAGAAGCTTAAGGTCATCCAGATTGGGATACAACAATGAATGAAGAGAATCGTTCTTTAATGACAAACGATACTTGGGATCTTGTACCTCTTCCAAAAGGAAGAATACTTGTTAGATGTAAATGGGTCTACAGAACTAAGCATGCATCAGATGGAAGTGTTGAAAGACATAAGGCTTGGTTAGTTGCCAAAGGATTTTCCCAAGTTGAAGGAACTGACTATAATGAAACCTTTGCCCCTGTATCCAAAATGAATTCCATCCGCCTTGTTCTTGCCCTTGCCACCTCACATAAATGGGAGGTCCATCAAATGGATGTTAAATCTGTCTTCTTGCATGGTGATTTGAAAGAAGAAATCTACATGGAACAACCTCTTGGCTATGTCCAGAATGGATCTAGCCTTGTTTGTCACCTTAAGAAATCTCTTTATGGTCTCAAGCAAGCTCCCCGAGCTTGGTATGCCAAAATGGAAAGCTTTCTTATTTCCACTGGAGTCTCTATATGCCATTCTGATCATAATGTCTATACCAAGAAAGTAGGAAGCCATATCATAATCCTTGTCCTTTATGTTGATGACCTTATCCTTACTGGTAGTGACTCAAAAATTTTAAACCATGTGAAAATCAGCCTTAAGAAGAAATTTGAGATGACAAACTTAGGATTTTTGAACTATTTCCTTGGACTCCAAGTTTTGCAAACCAATGAAAGAATTTTTCTTTCCCAATCTAAGTATGCTTGTGACCTTCTTCGCCGCTTTCAAATGGATGATTGTAAGCCAACCCCTTCTCCCTTCCAGTCTGGATTCAAGCTTACTTCCACCTGTACTTCTCCTGAAGTTGATGCCACCTTGTACCGTCAGTTAGTTGGTAGCCTCTTATACTTGACTCATAACCATCCTGATCTTTCCTTTGTTGTTGGTATTGTTTCCCGGTATATGCAAACACCCCATGAAAGCCATTGGAAAGAAAATAAAAGGATACTTCACTATGTCCGTGGTACAATTCAGTTCAGGATACATTACAGTTCAGGGGGGACTCCTTTATTGGTTGGTTTCACTGATTCAGATTGGGACGAAAACCCCGATGATTGTAAGTCTACTGCAGGTTATGTTTTCATCCTTGGTTCATGACCTGTCACTTGGGCCTGTAAGAAACAACATGCTATTGCATTTTCTTCAACAGAAGCAGAGTACCGAGCAACGATAAATGCAAGTCAGGAAGCCTTGTGGCTTCGACATATTCTTTCAGATTTTGAATTCCAACAACAACATCCGACCAGCCTTTGGTGCGACAATCAGAGTGTCATCAAGCTCACCAAAGACCTAGTTCAACATCAACATAGAAAACACATCGAGCTCCACATGCACTTCATCAAAAATCTCATTCATGATCAAGTTATTGAAGTGCTCTTTTGTCCTACAAAAGATCAAGTTGCTGACATTTTCACAAAGTCTCTTACAGAAGCGAAGTTTTCCAAACTTCGATCTATGTTAGGAGTTCAGGAAGTTGTCATTAAGGGGGGATAGGCACTAATGCCTCCTTCCTTCTCCTATT
>JZKD02S2307789.1:6815-32879 GCA_000966675.3 Picea glauca | reverse complement strand
TGGTGTCTCTTCACTCACCCTCACTTTAATCATAAAGTTATCTTTTAATTTGCATCTCACAAATTAATTTGACTAAGACCCACATTCGGCAATTTCTCCCCCTTAGGCGCCTAGGAAAGAGAAACACTTTCCTTGGTACTTTATTTAATTAAAAATTTAACCATCGTAGAGAAATCTATGGGTCCAAGCTTCAAGAATGCTAGGAAACCAAGTTTGATGAACCCACATGGTAGTGGGTTTTAAAAACCATTAGGTAAGTAATGATCATTATCTCCAGGAACAATCGAGGGATGTGTAGTATGTTTAACGTAGAAGAAATAAGGGATCTAGTAAGAATGCAAAAACCCTCTATCCTCCTAATATAGGAGATTAAAGTAGAGGTTGAAGAAGTTGTAAAAATATGCAAGAAAGAATGGGAATTAAGTGAAGGAAAAGCTATAATCTCAAGGGGCGCCTCCATAGGCCTTTGCATAGTCTAAATATTCTTATATGAGATTTAAATTTTACATATCAAACCAACACTATATATTGACAATCCCAATCATAAACAATCAGGTTTGGAAAAAACATTTACAATGTGTATGTACCAATTATATATAAAGAAAAAATAGATTTCTAGGATTCTTTGATAGAAATAAAAGATATCGAATATCTTGTTAAAATCGTAATAATGGGATGGCTTCAATGTGACCCTCGGTCAAAAGGATAAGAGAGGTATAAGTGTGGTAAGATATCCCTTCAGAGAGAGAATGGAAGACCTGATCTATGAATGGGAGTCGGTAGATATAAAACCATTCAAAGGAAAGTACACTTGGTTGACCAAAATACTAGGAGCAAGTCATATAGAAACATGTTTGGATATTTTCCTAATTCAAAGTGATTACCTATTGTTCAATAGTTAAATTTCATTAAGTATTATTCCATGGACAACATTATATCACAAGCCTATAGTATAGGCGATGCAGGATGCTACCAATTATGGGCAAATTCCATTTAAATTTAATCCTCTTTGGCTCCAATATGAGACAATTGTGAGTGTTATCCAGAGATAATGGAAGAAATGGATTGATGTCTCCCTTGTTTTCATATGGGAACAAAAAATAAATGTGGTGAATATTGCTCTAAAGGATTGGGAAGAAAAATCATATACCCCTCCCTAATGAGAGAGAGAGAGAGAGAGAGAGAGAGAGAGAGAGAGAGAGAGAGAGAGAGAGAGAGATCAAATCTCAACTAACCAATATATAGAACAAACCAAAGATAAAAGAGATAAACAACAATATACTACAGGAAGAAATTACAGTCTTCCAAAAATACCAAAAGGCGTTGAGATAGGAATAAGAATGGTGGAGGCTTAAGTCTCAAAGTCTCTGGTTACAATAAAGAGATAGAAATTCAAAATTATTCCTTAGGAAGCTAAAGACTAGACTCTAAGAAATTATGTTAAAGATGTTATTTTGGAAGATGGCAAGACTTTCAACCAATTTAATGAAATCAAAGAAGTTGGTTGCTCATACTTTGAAGACTATACACTAAAACTGAAGGGGTCGATCTAGAATATATGTAATATATGTAAGAAAATATCCCATCAGTTGTTTCTCCCAAAGAAAATTTGGATCTTATGAAGGAGATCATTGAGGAGAAAATTCAAAGAGAAATTTCTTCTAGATATTCTTTTTAAATTCAGTTTTTGTCCCTCTTTCATTTGATGGATATCAAATTGCATATGTAATCATTGGATCTCCCCTTTAGTGAATGGAATATCCACCTCGTTTTTCAAAGGAAGAAAAGGGTTTCACCAAGGATTCCCTTATCCTTTATTCTTTATATTATTATGGTAGAGTAATTGAGTAGGAATTTGGAATCAGAAATAAGTATTGGTAATTTAGTGGGGATCAAAGTGTTCAGAGGTGTCAAAAGCATTAATCATTCATAATTTTCTAATGACACTATGTTATTGGGTGGTGCCTCAACATTAATTGCTACCTGATTTAAAAATGTTCTATATCCCTTCACCATGATTTCTATAGGTAAAATAAATTATAGCAAGAGTTAAATATAAATATGGAATGTAAGTAAAGGACTCATGCAAGATATTTTTGGAATTTTAATGTTCCCACATTAGGATTCCCGCACCTCATTAAGATATTTAGGAATTCCCATTAGTCTTACTAATCCTACTAAATCTTGGTAGGGTGTTATCGACAAATTTAAGATGAAGTTATAGCAATGGGGGTGTTGACATTTGAATATGTTAAGACCGAAATGGAAAACACACGAGGATATTAATTCCCCTACATTTTTATAGAGGTGGTACTCCTTTGTAAATTCTTCAAATATTTTCTTTAAAATATATATTGGATTATGCCAAGAAGAAAAACCCAAATCTTTATCACTCAATAAAATTTAAAATGGCATAAAATATAAGAGTTCCTGAGAAATGGACTAGGAACCTTAAACATCACATTTGCTAGAAATGAATAAATTGCATAAAATAACATAAACTCTCACATCCATCACAATTTTAGGTATTTTTGATCACATTCAAAAATAAAAAGGGAAAATGGTCCAGTGCACAAGAGAACTTTGAAAGAGTATTGTTTCGAGCTTTTGTTTAAATGACTTAGCTCCCTCTTTCAATGATATGCCATGTTGGAATATTGATTGATCATATTCCTTGAGATCATCATAGGTCCATTGAAAAACATCAAAGAATTCTTTAAATAATGCAATATATTGAACAATTTCTTCTAGAGTACAATAAATCCCAAGATTCACATATTTAGGGAAGATTTTTGTTCCAATGTTTAGCTTCTACGTTCCTTTCACTTTTCAGACATATTCTTCTTCTTTTAAAATTTTGGCTTGATCATCTCTTGTAAAGAAAGACTCAGATTTGATACATTTTTTTGGAACAAGTGCAACATTACTATTACTTTCTTCAAGGTCATCCTCATGAGTAAGGAAATCATTCAACTCTTCATCATTCTCAAATACTTGGAGATATTCTTGATTGTTAGGAACTGAGGGTATGCAAGTTCCTTTTACTTGAAAAATATTGTTATTTTGGAGATCATCTGGATTAAGCAATGATGCAACAAGTGCCAAAGAATATGCATTCTAGTTTTGTTCTCTAGGAACAAAATATATGTTAAATGAACTAAATGACTCCATTAGTTCATTTACTCTTTTCATAGAAAGTATCAATCTTTCCCTTTTTATTTTGTATTTTTGAGTTATCTAGTTTATAACTAGTTCATAATCACCATTTATAATCAGATGTTCAATTTTCATTTCTAATTCCAGGACCATCCCTTGAATCAATGCCTCATATTCTGCTTCATTGTTTATGCATGAAAAATCCAATCTGATAGCATGCAAATATACAATTTTATCAGGAATTTTGAAGATAACTTCGACACCATTCCTTGAGCTTGAACATGCACCATCGAATGACATTCTGCAAAATCCAGTGAAAGATTTTTCTTCCCTTTTAAAATATTATGACTATTCTTAATCAAGCACAAAATAATTTCCTATACCTGCATCAACATAGTCTTCCATCAATTCATTTTCTTTCTTCTTGAAAGAGAAAGGATTTCTATTTTCACAAGGCACCTCGAGCATTGTTCCATCTTTATTTGGTAGAATCATGCAACTACCATCATTCATGATATAACCTCCAATCATTGATGACCAATCTCTTCCGAGGACTACTTCATAGGCCAGAGGAAGATCAACCACTATGATGGTGAAAACAATGATGACATGAGGGGCAATTGTGATCCAAGAATAGAAGTCTTTAATTTCTCCATAAGAAGGAACTTTTCTGGAATCAATGACATAAATGCTCTCACCTATCTCATAATATCTGGTATAGATCATACCAAGTTCTTCCATTACTACTAGGGAATAATGTTATTTGTTGCTCCAGTGTCTACCAAAAAATTATGAATCATTTCATCATGTTTCTCTATTGAAATATAAAAAGGGGGAACTTTTCCTTTCAACTCGATTGTTGATATGTTTTTATTTTTCCTTGGATTTGCAACAACAACATCCATTCTACTACTTGGCTTATCCAAAATTATTAGAATGTTTTCTCTTTACCATGGAATTTTAATCACTTCCATAAAAGGTAGAGTGATTCTCAATTTGGAAATATCTTCAATTATATTATATGTCATCTGAGTATGATTTAGAACTTTTTTTGCTTACTTATTTCTAATCCACTTGATATGTTCTTCTTTTTTTCCTTTTCTCTTTCCTTTTCCTTTTCTTTTTCTTTTCCTACATTTTCTTTCGGTCTAAATTTATTTACTTGTGCCCGTGTTTGGACAACATTGTCTTGCGAGATATATTTCTCCTCTTGCTCATTGAATATATATATGGATGACTCACATTCATCCGTCTATACAGATTCAAGAAGTTCTTCTTTAATACAGTCAACCTCTTGATCAATATTTTGTTCATCAAAATCATCTTTAAGTACTACTACATTTGGATTCAGTGCCCTTAGAATTATTTTTCTTTGTTGATCATCAATACCATCATTTCTTGCTCCCTTTTCATGAATATATTGAATTTTTCCTTTTCTCTGGAACAAACATTCCCAGATTAGGACTATAATTATCATTTCTCTTTAATCTAGATTTCATTTTGTATATGTCGGATGGTTCGATTCATTTTTGTTATCTCCATCTTTTGCTTCGTTTCTTGTGCCAATTCTGGGTCATTTCTTAAATTAGGAATTGTTTCTCTGAAAATCCCTCCACCAGTTCCTTAAGTTTCAGTATTATGAGTTCTTTTATCTTCAATTCTTCTTGAACTCGACGCCCCTTGATAAGAAATGGTAAGATCATCCATTCGTTTTTGAATTTTTCCAAGAACAAATTCAGGCTTTGCACTAGTTTCCAACATAATTTCTTCAATTTATGTGGCTTTTTGTTTTGCATGATCTAAATATTCATTTAAATAATATCTAATGGAAAACTTTACATTTGACGACATTACATTTTTATAACAACCCAATATTACTGGATCATTTGGATTTTTCTCTTCAGGGATTTTATTGAGTGTTTTGAAAAATCTTAGATTGAAATCTCGAATTCTTCTCATAATTTATCTTTCTTCTTGTTGAACAAGAGTCTGCCAATATCTTTCCAATTCTTTAGGAGTCGGAGAAGTTTCGAGGAATAGATTGTACAAATGATGTAAAATACTTATTTGGTTTCCCAATCTGATTTGTAACTGGGGTTGTTCAGGTTGAGGTTGAGTCATGAGTAATCTTGGTATAAAACCAAAAACTTCCCTTTTTGATTCCCTAGTATGGTCACCAAAATGTTGACGTTTGAATCTGTTAAGAGAAAAACGACAACCTCACGAGGATATTAATCCCCCCTGCATTTTTTAGAGGTGGTACTCCTTTGTAAATTCTTAAAATATTTTATTTAAAATATATATTGGATTATTCCAACAAGCAAAACCCAAATCTTTATCGCTCAACAAAATTTAAAATGGCATAAAATATAATAGTTCCAATAAATGGACCAGGTACCTTAAACATCACCTTTGCTGGAAATGAATAAATTGCAGAAAATAACAAAAACTCTCACATCCATCACAATTTTAGGTATTTCTGATCACATTCAAAAATAAAAAAGGGAAAATGGGCTAGTGCACAAGAGAAATTTGAAACAATATTACTTATTAAGATAAAAAAAAATATGAGTTTAATAACTCAATTTCAAACATCTTATACTCAAAACTCAGAATTACAAGACATAATTGAAATTAACTCCAAAATAGTTCTCTGAAATTTCTAAAAAAATGATATAAGTATTTTACAATCTTAGAAAATTAAAGTCATTCGTCCATGAATGGACTGGGATAATGGCTCTCGTGGACCATTAAATATATATGAGAAATATGATGAAGAAGATGTAGAACTGGAACAGGGTGCGAGCAAAAAAATCTAGACAGAAGACAAAGTTTAGTTATCATAATTCGATTATATTCTTCCAATGAAAGAATAAATACAACTAGATGAATTTTGAAAAGGAAGGAAAATTTGATTAGTATAGACTTAGTATGATGGAATCTCTCTCCCTTTACTTTGGTGTTGCTGGTATCCTTTTATCCTCCTTGCTAATGGTTTTTGGACCAGTACTAACTGTCGCTTCTTGATTTTCCTTGGTAATTTTGATTAGGGATTTTCTAAACCATTCTTCTATGTAATCCATTATTGGAGCCACATTTATCTCATGTTTACTTTTAATATCAAATAACTCACCTTCCAAATCTCTTAAATCATGTGAAATATTGTGAATTGACTCTTCTATATCTTGATTTTTGTTTACATAATCTACTAGCCAATTTTCAATTTCTCTTTCATCATATTCAATTATACTATTGAAATTTTCAGTTGAAATGATTTTTAATATGTCCACGCGTTCTTCCAATTTTTGCCTTATCATAAATATAGAATTTATGATTAATCTTGAGTCTTGTACTTCTTCGGTGTTTCCTACCAAGTCTATCTCAGTGAGTTTTCTGAATAACATTTCCTTTTTATTTACAATTTCATTGCAATTGTCCATAATATCCTTCGAACTACTGATCTTTTTGATTCAACATGCTTTCAACTGTTTCATTTTGGTTGGAGAGGGAAAGTATTCTTCCCTTCTTTTGAGCTCGATCATGTTGGAAACTTTGATTGCAAACTGTATAATGACATCTTTATAAAAACCTTCATCATTTTTATAATCTTATTGAAAGAATTAATTATAATCATTTAATTGAGATCCGAAAGAAATAATATTACATGATACATCCCATGCCTCCATGATAAGTGGCATTCTTCTTTTTATATTTTCCTCAACATTTTTTCTAACAAACATTAACAAACTTGATGATCCCTTCAACTTCAAATCAGGTGTTCTTGAGTTCACAATGGCTAATGGGATTGCAAGAATAGAGGGAGGCATCAAGGTGGATTCTAGTTCTCTGGGTTTTTCTTTTAATCTGGCATTCCGTGATTCCAAATCATCAATTGAAACATCCAAGGCATCATCAATTACCTTGTGTATTTTAGAAATTTGAGATGCAGACAACTTACTAAGATCATATTCAGAACGAGATTTTCCTTTTTTATTTCTCTGATTATTCCTTCAAATACTAAATTTCTAGAATTTTTGTCAAATTTTGTATTTTGTATAGTGAATGATTCTTCTTCTGAAAAATCTTCTTCTTGTGCGGCGATTCCAAGTGCAATTTGTTGGGTTTCTTGTATCCTCTTTTCTTCATCAGGGAAATGTATATTTTCAATATCAACTTCAAGATCCATATCCTCAAAAGATAATTTATTTGTATCATTTTCAGATACTTGCTACTCCTCTTCTTCTTGCGGGGGGATCTTTCTCTTCTTTATTACTTGAATTTTGTGGGGATTTTCCATTTTTCTTTGAGGAGGATTTTTATCACCTCCTCTACTTGAATTTCCACTTGAAACATTTTTTTTGAGTTGTTGTTTGAACACCATATTTGGGTGTGCTATTTTTCTATGAAACCACTTGAGATTGAGCACCTTTTTCATTTGGACCCTTTCCTTTTTTCTTATGCCGATATGTAGTGCTTATTACAATCTCAATATCATCAACAGGTTGCACTAGAGTATCTTGAGTATTACCCTCTTCTTCCCCAAATATAATTGTTTGTGTAAACGCATTATTGAATCCTACTAACTACATGTGGTCAAAAAAAAATGACATGGGTCGAACCCTTTGATTTTTTATGCATATTTAAAATTCAAATTATCGAAATGGGTTGAGAATCACTCAATTTTGGTTATGTTTCTTAATACAATTTCTCTGACCTTCCACGACAATGGTTTAAATTGCCTTTTTCTCTTCTCCTGAAAAAAGTTAAGCAAGAATCCATATTATCTAGCAACTTCAGTGATAAACATTTTATCCGAAATACAGTAAGGAAGGAAAGCAGGACTTTCTTGGGAGAAAAAGATTCTAAATAGATTATAATTTTCCATTTTCTCCAGGGCACCCTTGATATTTAAAAAAGTTGTTGCCTCTGATGACAACCTGAATGTGTTATCTCCAAAGAGAAGTTTCTTGAAAACTGTAACAAATTCATTATGTGCTTAATAAAAGTAAATATAGTTCTTTTGTCTCCAAAGATCTTAGTACCATACAATTACAGGGTCGATTTTATAGTCTACCCTCTTGCCAATTGTTAATACCTTGAAAATATGATAGTATGTAATGGAAAATATTAAATATGAATCCATGGCGAATTTCTTATATTTCTTAAAACTTGAAAGACAAGAAGCAATTTCGATAGAGATAAGCTTTCCCCAGTGGAAGATGGATTTTTAGTGAACTGTAAAATGAAAAATGTACAGATCCAATCGAGAGATGGTTGTCGTATTCTCTTGAGAAGTGACTCTAGTGAATAGCCATGCAATTTATCGATAAGGGTTTTTTAAGGAACTAACCTGAATCTTTGTTATGTCAACATGCATTGCTGCGAGGTCTTCAAGATATTCTTGTAGAAGGTCGAGTCCATTATTTATTTTCTTGAGAAAATCCCTCGCTTCTTCTCCTTTAAAGGTAAGAGTCATCTCTGGTAACTTCAATATCTTCCTGAAAACGCCTGGTGCTAATGAAATAGGAGATTCTCCCTAGAGTTCAATGGCTCTTCGGTTTGGAATATACTTATCAACACACCAGGTGATGGCTTATTTACAATTGAATACTTTTGGTACACATCCAACAAGAGAAATACATGATGCCCATACTACATTTTCATTTCTTTGAAGTAGAGGCATTGTAGAGTAGTATCAGTAGGATCTCGACCACTGGAAATTTTAATCTTCCTGTAAAACAATGTTCACTGTATCCCCACATAAATGTTTCCTTCCTACAACCATGAAGTTGATGGATTGTTTGTGTAATTACTTAGAATAAATTTGTAGAAATTTGGCCCTTTTCCAGATAATACCGACTTAACATTTCCCAATGAATAACTTAATGTGAATTGAATGAAAATCTCTCGATATTTTTGCCATTAATAACCAGGGATGATTTTAGGGGCTAAATTTCGCTCATGGGATAATTTTCCAAGTTTTTTCCCAAAAAAGGATTCGTTATTATAAAAAATATTCGCCCAAATTCTATAGGATAAAATTGTTTTACCTTAAAAATCGCCAAAATTTTATACAAACTATAGAAAATCCTTATACATTTGAATATTTTTACAAAAATATCGACAAACATTTTATGGTTGGCACATGAAGGATTAGTAAGATTTGCTAAGGTTTCTACATTTTAAAATAAATTTCCATCCTTAAAATCATCCTTGTTAATAACGAAATTTTTCATAATTTTCACAACAATTATTTTCCATAGTACCAATATTTAATGTATCTCGAGAAAAGTACCAAGATGAAAATCATGTTATAGAGGGAGTGGATATGAAAGAAAAGTTGAAGTGAACTGATGAGTCCGCTATGAAGAAAAGGAAAATGCACAAGTGTTGTGAGGGGAGGAAAATTGATGTAGGAGCATCACCTTTAAAGTCAAAGACGCAAGCGTGGAGGCAAAAATATGACATCTCAGCATGACAGAATTTTAAATCAACATTTAACTCATAAGTAAATTGAGTTGTTGAGATATTTTTGGAAACAACATTTTTAAATATGTCGTGTTTGTAAAGTCGTATAGGACAGTAAGGGGTTGCAGATATAGAGTGTTGACTCTTATTTGGAAATAACTGTTAGTTATTGTAATAGGACAAAGTAAGTAACCACTATGAATTGATAGGATAGGTTGCAGATAGGACGGTAGAGCTTGTAAAGCCAATCCCTAGATAGTGATTGAATGAATGTTACAATATGTGTATGTGATTTAGTTCATTTGCGTTCATGTATGATTGTTTGAAAAGTTGATCATATGAGTTTGTGAAGAAACTAAATAAGTTTCACTCGCTTCTCTTCTGAAACTCGTATGCAAGGTGTGCATCTCGAACGCAAGGAGTGCATTGAATGAGTCTCATATTGACTCAAAAGAGTTCAGAGAGAGAGCAGAGGAAACTTAGACTAGGTGCAAGGAGTGCACAGTGTCAAGAAACGACTAAGCGTCAAAGAACCAGAACAGAGGAACACCAGGAGGGCGAGAATAATTTATTTTCAAGAAATCCTTCGAACTGAGTTATAGAAATCCCCGAACACAAGGAGTGCATGGGAAGTCAAAATCCTTTAAGGATCAAGCTCATAAGGGATAACACTTTTCATAAGTGTTGACAAGATCCAAGAGTCAAACTCATAGGAGGAGAAAAGGTAGAGACCTTTGAAGACTGAGAAATATCATAAGTCAGAAGAAATCAGGAGCTCAGGAGGAGGAGCAACAATGGCCGTTAGATCACAGTGCAAGGGGTCAACAACCGTCTGACCAGAGCAAGGTGCATGAACTTTAGATATTTGCACACGCAGGAGAGAGAACTTATTAAAGTTCTGAAGTCCCGAAGTAGTTTGGGACCATCCATTATCAAGGAGGACAGGTGATGCAAGTTCCACAACTCCAGAAGTTTGTGGATGAAGAGGAGGTGAAATAGCCGAATTAGGATCATGACCGTTGATCACTAGGAGATACTTTTCAGCATACCAACAACTTCGGGAAATCTATTTGAGAGTTTTTCAATTGAGACTTGAAAATCCCAAAGCGCGAATAGCCAAAGAGACGAGAGTCGTTGATCTGTGAGAGGACACTTGTAAACAGATCGCGAGCTTTGGGTAAATTGCATTGAGGTTTCAATTGAGAGGTGAGATTCCTGAACCCCGAAGAGCTGGAGGAGATATGGACCGTTTGATCCAGAGGGACACGTGGCGACAGAATGTGGACTCCGGGGAAAGTCCCGAAGTAACTCATAGTCTTCATATCAGAAGAGACGTGGCATAAATATTTGAACTCCAGGTAAGATCCCGAAGTAAGCCTCAACCGTCCGATTTAGTAGGATGTGTGGCAAAATCCTGTGTACTTCGAGGGGAAGTGAAGTTTGAGATTTGAGATCTCAGAAGTTTGGAGACCCGAAGGAGATCTCGACAGTCAATCGAGAGAGGGGCCGCAGGACCATTGATTCAGTTGAAAGGTCAAACATCTGAAGTAGAAGCAGGGCCGTTGATTGGGGAGGATAGGTGTTTGAAAATTGTCAACTTCAGAAGATTGACGTATGGGGGAACGCATGGTTTGAGACTTGAAAAGTCCAAAGTCTGGAATCATGAAGGAGATCACATCCATTGATTCAGGAGAGGCAGATTTGGTCCGTGGATTTGAAAAAGGAAGATCTGAACTGTCAGTTTAGACAGTACCATCAATATCAGGAGATTGATGTTTCTGTAGCATTTCAGGGACAAGAGTTGCATGAACTTTAAAACGTTGAGGGCGGGCCGAGATCCAAACCGTGGTTTTGGAAAGAAGACAAGTGGAGGCTCGAAGAGAATTGTGGGATGAAAAGTAGTTTGATCCCAAACCACTTTTGGCCGCGCCCGAGATCACGTGGTCACATGAGGTCATCGCCCAAGGTCATATCAAGAGGGGGCTTATAAGAAAAGGAGCTAATCCCTAGTTCTCTGAAATTTCGCAGAAGAGGGAGGGGGAAGGTTGCAGGTTCTATTAGACCTGCACCAAGAAGCTAAAAGGGCCCATGTTTAAATACAAAAGGAGACCATTAAGGTTTCATAGGTTCACTTGACTCAAGAATAGAAGATCCTTGATCAGGAGGTCGTGTAGTCCTACGAGGGAGTAGGGGGGCTACATTAGGTGGTATCATAGCTGATATTGAGTTTGTTCACAGATAGCAGACAAAGGAGAAAGGGGACAAATTGATATCATTTGTGGTATCAAGAATTTGATTTATGTTTATAGGAATCAAAAGGTGACACAGTGGAATCATGCCACCCAGGAGGCGTAGAGAGTATCCATAAATGGAAGAAGAAATGAGGCAACTCTGAATGAGACTGGACGCCATGGAAACACTACAGAGGAGAGCACCAGATGCTGGAGATATCAGTGAACCTGAGAAAGAAGAGATAGAGGTCGAAGAAAATGTAGCAGAGGATGTTGCACAAGATCGCTTATTGAAATTTGTTTCAAGAATAGGAGCCAGAGCAAGAATATAGGTACCAATGTATGAAGGAAATTTGGAAGTTAAAGAATTATTGGATTGGGTACGTGCTATGGATAAATACTTCGATGACAAATATGTCGAAGAAGACAAGATTGTGAAGCATGCAGTGAAAATACTGAAAGGTCATGCAACACTATGGTGGGGTGAACTGCAAGTCGAACGTAGGAGCAAAGGTAAGAAGGAAATTAAGAACTGGGATAGGATGGTAGCCAAGATGAAATACAAATTTATCCCGAAGGATTACCAAATCAATCTGTTCAGGAGATTGTAGAACATGAGGTAGAAAATATTATCAGTGAAGGAGTACACTGAAGAATTTTACAGACTGAACATTAGGGCTAGACATAAAGACAATGAAGATGAGAAAAAAACTAGATATATCAATGGGATGAGATATGAAATACAAGAGGAGATCGGCATGATGTTTGTTATTAAAGTGGAGGATGCTTATCAAGCAACCTTGAAAGATGAAGAGAAATTGGCCAGGAAAAAAAGCCAACGAAATAGAGGAGGAAATTAGAGAAGAGGTAAGGGAACTAGCAGAGAAAAGTTCCAGAAACCAAAGCAAGAAGCTGGAAAACAACATAGTCACCCAGAGGAAGGTGGAAGTTATAAAGAAGGACAACATGGAGGAAGAAGCTCTTTTTCCAGAGGAAGAGGAAGAGCCAGAGGAGGATAAGTTAGATGTTATACATGTGGAAAGTCAGGACATATGTCTTAAGAATGTCCCGAGAGAAAGAAAGAAGGAGGAGGCACAACACACATTGTTGAAGCATAAAAGCATGTGGAAGCAGAAGCAACAGAAGGAGGAAAGAACCTCATGATGAGGAAAATTGTTCTTAAACCTGAGAAGGAGGAAGAAGATCCAGTTCAACGAACAAGTCTGTTCAGGACTGCTTGCAAGATGAAAGACGGAGTTTGCAAGGTGATCATAGATAGTGGGAGCAATGGCAATATAGAATCCACAAAGATGGTGGAGAAACTAGAGTTGAAGACAACTGCACATCCAAACCCATACAAAGTATCATGGTTGTAGAAAGGACATCAAGTAATGGTAAGTCAACAATGCCAAGTTGAATTTAAAATAGGAGGTTATAGGGATGAAATATTATGTGATGCAATTCCTATGGATGTCTGTCATATTTTATTGGGGAGACCGTGGCGGTTTGACAGAAAAGTTATTCACAATGGAAGAAAGAATACTTATACCCTAGAAAAGAATGGTAGGACACATATGTTGTTACCCATAGAAGACGAAGAGAAAAAAAGGAAATCTAGTTCAAGTATACTTCTCATGAGTGGGAAGGAACTCTTGAATGAAGTCAAGAAGGAGAAAGAAATACAATTTGTTGTAGTGGGGAAGCCTAGAGTTATCCTTACAAATACTTCTGTGGAATATTTTCCTGAAGAAATCCAGGAACTGTTAGAAAAATTTGTTGACATAGTAGTGGATGAGTTACCTCACTCATTGCCACCCATTAGGAGTATAAGCCATCATATTGACCTTATTCCAGAAGCTAGTTTACCAAACAAAGAAGCTTATAGGTTGACACCCAGGGAGAATGAAGAAGTTAAAAATCAAGTCCAAGAGTTATTCGATCAAGGTTTAGTCAGGGAAAGCCTAAGCCCATGCGCAATACCAACTGTGTTAAGTCCAAAGAAAGATGGAGGATGGACAATGTGTATAGATTCCAGAGCCATCAACAAGATAACCATTAGGTATAGATTTCCTTTACCAAGGATGGATGATTTGATGGATTCTTTGAGTGGAGAAAGATATTTTTCCAAGATAGACTTGAAGAGTCGATATCATCAAATAAGGATGAGAGAGGGAGATGAATGGAAAAAAACATTAAAGACAAATGAAGGATTGATTGAATGGATGGTCATGTCATTTGGGTTGAAAAATGCACCCATCACAATTATGAGATTGATGAATGAAGTATTGAAACAATTCATAGGAAAATTTTTCATAGTATATCTGGATGACATACTAATCTTCAGTAAGACAAAAAAAGAACACTTAATACATTTGACATCAGTGATGGAAAAGTTGCAACAAGAAAAATTGTTGATAAATCTGAAGAAAAACTCTTTTATGAAGGAGCTCATATATTTGGGTTTTGTGAACTCTTCAAATGAATTGAAGATGGATCCAGAAAAGGTGAGATCAATCAGAGAATGGACATCGCCAAGTAGCATATTTGAGGTAAGAAGTTTTCATGGGTTAGAAAGTTTTTATAGAAATTTTATCAGAAATTTCAGTGGTATATGTACGCCCATGCTAAACACCGTGAAGAAGAAACACAAGTCTTTTAATTGGATAGAGGAAGCTGGAAAAAAGTTTCAAAGTGTTGAAGGAGAAAATCACAGAACAACCAATTCTGGTTTTGCCAGATTTTAGAAAAACATTTCAAGTGAGATGTGATGCAATTGGATTAGCTATTGGAGCATTTGTGAGTCACGATAATAGGCTAGTTGCTTATTTCAGTGAGAAGTTGAATTACACCAAGAAGAAGTATTCCACACATGAAAAAGAATTTTATGTAGTGATTCAAGCTTTGAAGAAGTGGATGCACTATCTAATTCCTAAAGAATTTGCCTTGTATAGTGATAGCCAAGTTTTGCAGTTTATTACTAGGCAAGAAAAGTTGAATCAGAGACATCCTAAATGGGTAGAATTTATACAAAATTTTACTTTTGTTATTAATCATATTGCTGGAACTGCTAACAAAGTTGCATATGCTTTGAGCAGGAGGAGTTTATTTGTACAAGAATTCCAAGTGGAGACCTTAGGGTTTGAACACCTCAAGGAGATGTATAGAGAAGATGCAGATTTTAAGGAAGCTTATGAGACATGAAAGAATCCTTTGTTGGGAGATTGAAGCCCATGGACTGAATATTTGATCTAGGATGGATTATTGTTCAAAGGAAGCCAACTATGCATACCAAGATGCTCAATGAGAGATAACCTGCTGAAAGAGAAACACAATAGAGGTTTAGCTGGACATTTTGGTCATGATAAGACATTTGCATAGCTGAGAAATTTGTATTATTGGCAGAGCATGAGGGAAGAGGTTAAAAGGTTTGTAAACAAATGCATATTTTTTCATTATGCAAAAGGAAGACAACAAAACACTGGTTTGTATCAGCCATTACCAATTCCAGAGAGGTCGTGGGATGCAATCAATATGGATTTTGTATTAGGATTGCCTAGAACTTAGAAAGGGAGTGATTCCATATTTGTTGTCGTGGATGGATTTTAAAAAATGGCACATTCCATACCATGCCAGAAGACAAATTATGCAACACACATAGCCAATTTGTTTTTCATATAAGTGGTGAGACTACATGGATTTCCGAGGAGCATAGTCTCAGACAAGGACACCAAATTTGTAGGACACTTTTGGAGGACTCTATGGAAGAGGCCGGGGAAAAAATTGTCCTTTAGTTCAGCATATCACCCTCAGAAAGATGGACATATTGAAGTAGTAAACAAGATTTTCGAAAACTTGTTAAGAATTTTAGTCATCGAGCAAGGTCGTCAATGGGATCAGATTCTGGCACAAGAAGAATTTGCATTCGACAATTCAGTGAACAGGAGCACAGGGAAAAGTCCATTTGAAATTGTGTATGGTATACTGCCAAGAGGGATTACAGAGTTGAGAGATGTGAATCAAGAAGAGTTCAGAAGTGCTGGAGCATAACATTTTTCAACAGAAATGCAGAAACTCCATGACAGAGTCAGAGAACAACTACATGACAGCAGCCAAAAATACAAGAACATAGTTGGTCAAAAGAGGAGAGAAGTTCAATTTGAAGTTGAAGATGAAGTTTTAGCTCATTTGAGAAAAGAAAGGTTTCCAAGGGGAACGTATAACAAGTTGAAGATGAAGAAGATAGGACCATGTAGGATTCTCAGAAAATTCATAGCCAATTCTTATGAAATTGAGTTGCCAGACGATGTTGGGATATCACCGATATTCAATGTTGAAGACATGTATCCTTACAAGAGAGATGAGGCAGGAGAATCAGATGATCATAAGGAAGTTCAATGGGAAGAAAAATTGCCCACAACAAAAAATCCTCAGATGGAGAAAATCATTGAAAAAAGAGATGGAAAAAGGACCAGGAGGAAGACATATCTTGAATATTTAGTGAAGTGGAAAGATCCTCTAATGGAAGATGCAAGTTGGGTCACATAACCTGATATTTTGAAGCATGGAAAAATAGTACAGGAGATCATGGACAAGAGTCCATAAAATTTTTAACCAGAGGAGTATGATGTAGGAGCATTGTCTTCAAAGTAAAAGATGCAAGCATGGATGCAAAGATATGACATCTCAGCATGACAAAGTTTCAAATCAACATTTAACTCAGAAGTAAATCAAGTTGTTGAGATATTTTTGGAAACAAAATTTTAAAATATGTCATGTTTGTAAAGTCATATAAGATAGTAAGGGGTTGCAGATATAGAGTGTTGACTCTTATCTGGCAATAAATGTTAGTTATTGTAATAGGACAAAGTAGGTAAACACTATGACTTGATAGGATAGGTTGCAGATAGGATGGTAGAGCTCGTAGAGCTAGTCCTTAGATAGTTGTTGTTGCATTGTAAAAGTATTATGATATAGAAAGATAGAGAGTATAACAAAGTAGAATAGAAGAAATACGTAGGGAATAACTGCAATGTATGTAATTTGTTTCATGAATGAATAGAATAGACAAAATTGTCCCAAATCTTGGACTGTGCTCATTTTATTGTGTGATTGAATGAATGTTACATTATGTATATGTGATTTAGTTCATTTTTGTTCATGTATGATTGTTTGAGATGTTGATCGTATGAGTTTGTGACGAAACTGGATAAGTTTCACTCACTTCTCTTCTGACACTCATATGCAAGGTGTGCATATCGAACGCAAGGAGTGCGTTGACTAAGTCTCAGAATGACTTAGAAGAGTTTAGAGAGAGAGCAGAGGAAACTTAGACCAGGTACAAGGAGTGCACAACATCAAGAAATGACTAAGCATCGAAGAACCAGAACAGAGGAACGCCAGGAGGGTGAGAAGAATTTATTTTCAAGAAATCCTTCAAACTGAGTTATCGAAATCCCCGAACGCAAGGAGTGCATTCGAAGTTGAAATCCTTTAAGGATCAATCTCATATGGGATAACACTTTTCATAAGTGTTGACGAGATCCAAGAGTCGGACTCGTAGGAGGAGCAAAGTTCGAGACCTTTGAAGACTGAGAAATCTCCTAAGTTGGAAGAAATCAAGAGCTCAGGAGGAGGAGCGACAGTGGTCGTTGGATCACAGTGCAAGGGGTCAACAACCGTCTGATAAGAGCAAGGTGCACGAGCCTTAGAGCTTCACACATGCAGGAGAGAGAACTTATTAAAGTTTTGAAGTCCTAAAGTAGTTTGGTATCGTCCATTGTCAAGGAAGACAGGTGGCACAAGATCCACAACTCCAGAATTTTGTGGACGAAGAGGAGGTGAAATAGTCAAAGTAGGATCTTGACCGTTGATCGCCATGAGATACGTGTCAACAGACCAACATATTTGGGAAATATATTCGAGAGTTTTTCAGTTGAGACTTGAAACTCTCGAAGAACGAATAACTGAAGAGCCGAGAGTCGTCGATCTGTGAGTGGACACTTGTCAACAGATCATGAGCTCTGAGTAAATTGCATTGGGGTTTCAGTTGAGAGGTGGGATTCCCGAACCCCGAAGAGCCAGAGGAGATCTGGATCGTCTGACCCAGAGGGACACTTGGAGATAGATGGACTCCAGGGAAAGTCTTGAAGTAAATCATAGTCATTAGACCAGAAGAGACATGGCATAAATCTATGGACTTCGAGTAAGGTCCCAAAGTAAGCCTCAACCGTCTGATTCAGTAGGACGTGTGGAAAAATCCCGTGTACTTCGAGGGGAAGTGAAGTTTGATATTTGAGATCTCAGAAGTTTGGATACCCGAAGGAGATCTCGACCGTCAATCGAGAGAGGGGCCGCAAGACTGTTGATTCAACTAAAAGGTCAAACATCCAAAGTAGAAGTAGGGATGTTGATTGAGGAGGATAGGTGGTCGCAGATCGTCAACTCCGAAAGATTGATGTACGGGGGAAAGCATGGTTTGAGACTTGAAAAGTCCCAAGTCTGGAATCACGAAGGAGATCACATCCATTGATTTAGGAGGGGTAGATCTGGTCTGTGGATTTGAAAAAGTTAGATATGAACCATCGGTTCAGATGGTACCGTCAATATCGAGAGATCGATGGTCCCGTAGCATTTCGGGGATAGGAGTTGCGTGAACTTTAAAATGTTGAGGGCGGGATGGGATACAGACCGTGGTTTTGGCAAGAGGACACATGGAGGCTCAAAGATAATTGCAGGTTGAAAAGTAGTTTGATCCCAAACCTCTTTTGGCTGCGCCCGAGATCGCGTGGTCACGTGAGGTCATTGCCCAAGGTCATATCAAGAGGGGGCTTATCAGAAAAGGAGCTAACGTCCAATACTCCGAGATTTTGCAGAAGAGCGAGGGGGAAGGTTGTGGCTGCTATTAGACCTACACCAAGAAGCTGAAAGGGCCTGTGTTTAGATACAGAAGGAGACTATTAAGGTTTCAGAGGGTTATTTGACTCAAGAATTGGAGATCCTTGACTGGGAGGTCATGTAGTCCTATGAGGGAGTAGGGGGGGCTGCATAAAAAATAAAGTCAGAAAATGGTTAAGTATTACTATTATTTGGGATTGTAGGGTAAATGGAGATGAAATACATTCCAAATTATCTCGGGTTCCTGGCAATGGACAAAATATTGACATATAGTTAGACAACATTATGGGAAAGGAGGAATTGGACCACTATCAAGAGCTTCTTCCACTGAAATACTCAATGGTAAATTGAAATTTCAAAACTATAGTAGAGATTCCATATTGGGATGGTGAATTGGGTAAGTAGACGGGATGGAATTTAGGGTCACCTCCCCAACATCTAAAACACTTAATCCTATTGGATTTTCATTAGTTTCTTTAACATTAGATTTACCATATCATTTTAATCTTATTTTAACATTCAATAATCATATAATGAAATATATAAGCAGTAGATAAACAAGCACAAGAAGACAAATATTTATCCTGGGAAAACCCAAAACTTGGGGGAAAACCCAACCAACTTTTCTTAAAGAGAATCTTTCAAATATTCCAATACAACCATGAACAATCTCTATTTACAAGAGAAAACCAACAATGAAAAAAACCTGATAAAAAATAGTTATATTATTCTTGTCCAAACCTAGAGAGGGTAGATAATTGAGAAACACCACAAAAATGGTGCAAGATAGGCACATCACTAGAGCAAGATAATGCACCATAGAACTGGCACAACTAGAAATTGGTAACAACAACTGTAACTACAACTAGCACGAAGAAACTAGGCAACACCACACAACCTTAGCGCAACTCCTCCAAAGGTAGCGCACAAGAGAAACTACCAAGAGCCACCAATAATATCCTTCCCAAGTACCGTGCACTCTCTAAGAGAACCAAAAGCCAATAATAGTGAAACTATTGCAACTACAACTGCAACTTCCTAGTGGACACCACAGAAGGAGAACTGTGTAGCTGTGCAAATGAACTGACCCAGACTTGTATTTATACTAATTTGGGTGCCTATATGGGGTTGACTTCTTATTCCAGATCTTCAAATTTACTTTATTATTTCTGTGGGCCGACTTCTCTTCCTGGAAATTATATTTCCACTTTATTATTATATCCTATTGGATGACTTCTCTTATGTGGTCTTTTATTTCACTCTATTATTTTCCGGGATGTTCTTCAACTGTTCAATGGTCTTCCTTTGACTTCTTGGAATCTTCTTCTTCTCTAAGAAAAGTTGTCCAGGAGGAAAATACCCAGGGATGATTTTAAGGATGGAAATTTATTTTAAAATGTAGAAACCTTAGCTAATCTTACGAATCCTTCATATGCCAACTATAAATTTTTGGCGATATTTTTGTAAAAATATTCAAATTTATAAGGATTTTATATAGTTTTTATAAATTTTTGGTGATTTTAAAGGTAAAATAATTTTTTCCTATAGAATTTGAGCGAATGATTTTTAAAATAGCGAATCTCATTTTTGGAAAAACAATGAAAAATTAGCCCATGAGCGAAATTTAGCCCCTAAAATCATCCATAAAAATACCTCCCGCAACTACCAAAACATCAAAACTCCCTCTTAGCTAAGGAGGTATATTTACATGATGTCTTCATCTAGTAGTACACTGAACACTATGAAATAAAATAGTAGCACACAACTACTACCATGCCATCAGTAGCTCGAATCATATACCACAGTCTCTATGACTATGTTGCAATTAATTAGTAGCATACAACTACCTCCAAGTGGTCTGATAATCTCCATGGCAATCAACCAGTAGCACACAACTACTACAATGCCATCCAATGGAACACAACTGTTACCAAGTCATAGTAGTACACATATACTGTCATAGTGGTACACAACTATTGTATAGTGGTACACAACCACCACCAATGGTACACAACCACCGCTATAGTAGTACACAACTATTGTCCAATGATACACAATCAATTCTAGTGTTACACAACCACCGCTATAGTAGTACACAACTATTGTCCAATGATACAGAATCACTGCCACTGGTACACAACCACGATAACAACACACAACTACTTTCTAGTGACACACAACCATTTCTAGTGGTACACAACCATTGTACTAGCACACAACTACTGTCTAGTGACACACAATCACCGCCATAATCTTACGACTATGTTGTGATGTTTCTCCTCTCCCGGTATTCACATTCACACCTAGAATCCTTGCATGGCATAGGAAATACTAATACTCGGTTGTGCATTACTCCCTCAATCACCTCCCATGACCGATCTAGGAAACCCTTGGCCAAAGGGGTTATCCAGCTGGAGGAGAAAGCACCACACCTCCCTCTCAACAAGGGTGGACATTTTGTGTCATTCCAAGCTTGTCTATGAAGTACTCATACTTCCCTCTAGACAGAGGCTTGGTGAGAATGCTCACTATCTGCTCATATGTGGATATGTATCAGATCTCCACAACTCTTATTTGCACCATGTCTTGGATGTAATGATATTTGATCTCTCTGTGCTTTTAATTTTCATGAAAGACAATATTCTATGAAATCTTCAAGAAAATTTGATTGTCACAATGTATCAAAGTTGGCTCCAACTCTAGATCAAATATCCCTGCAAGCATCTTCTAAAGCCACACTGCTTCACGACTTGCAACAATAGCTATGATATACTCTTCCTCTATTCTATTGAGTTCCATTGGAGTCTGATTCCTTCTTAACCATGAGATCATACCCGATCCCAAACTAAAGCAACATCCATATGTGATTGTCTGGTCTACTGCACTCCTTGCCTAGTCAGAGTCTGTATAACCCTGCAGATTCACATCTCCATCCAAGACATATCTCAATCCATATCCAACTGTACCATGTAGGTACCTCAACACATGTTTTGCAGCTATCCAATGTACATGTCTAGGCTTAACCATGTACTGACTCAAAGTGTTCACAAAAAAACATATGTCCATCATGGTGTTAACTCGGTACATCAAGGATTTGATCAATTTTCTATACATAGTGGGATCCACCAAATATAAAGATGAATCACTCAAGAGATTCATATTCATCATCATAGGTTTGGTCATGAACTTGCAGTCCATCATCCTGAATCTCTACAAGATCTCAACAATATATTTTTCTTGACTAAGGAAAATATCGTCTGACCTCTGTCACACCTCCAATCCCATGAAATAATACATCAGACCTAGATCCTTCATCTCGAACTATGGAGTGAGCTCCCTCTTGCACCCATTTGCGAGCTTCTCATCCTTTGTAAGAAACATGTCATCCAATATCAAGGGGAAACCATACCCAAGATAATCAAAATAACTTTCCGACATATCATGCTCTGAGTGCATGCTTAATCCCATACAAAGCCTTATTCAATCTGCAGAAATGAGACTCCTTCTCATGTATCTTTTGGATTCTCTATGTACACTTCTTCTGGCTACTGGAGTAAGTGTCTCATCATAATCTTTTCCCTCTTGATGGTAGAATCCTCTGGCCACAAATCAAGCTTTATACATATCGATGCTTCCATCTGCAACATGATTGATCTTGTATATTAACTTGGAAGTCATCACTGACTTCCCTTCTTGTCTCGGAACCAAGAAAAAATACATATCCCAGTCCTTTTGACCGACTTCCTCGTCTGTCACTGAAACAAGAGAATCCTCCCATGAACTCTCATATCTCCTCGAAGCGTTTGAAGCTTCGATCTAGCCTCCTTAACTCATGGAACTTATCTGTTAGTCCTTGAAGACATCTCTCTCTCCTATATGAATATGAGGAGGAATACTTTCTGAATGAAAGTCTCTAAGCCATTGAAGATCTTTGAGATCTGACTCACTCTGAGTCTGCATGCTCCCTCTAAATCGTTACTCCTCCAAGTCTATATAATTTCCGTATCCAGATTCTCCCTTTGCATCTGTTGACCTCCTCTGAAGTTTGATCTCCTATGGACTGTACTGGGAGGGTGATCCTCCCTACTGGATCGTGAGGGACGACTCACTCTGAACTCTATCTCCTTCTGAGATGATACTTGGTGGGGTTTCCTGCCTCACCACTGGTGGAGCCCTCTACTCCTCCTCATGATATGGCTCATCAATTCCATATATCTATATCCCCTTTGGATCCTGTAAAGTATCACGAGACCATGTTGGTCTCTATTTTTTCACTGCAACGATTATGGGTAGGACCTTCTGGCTCTATTGACTCTTCTCGATGTTCTGAAGATTGATCAACTGAACTAGAGGGATATGTATGGTCATCTTCTAAGCCTTCTGCTCCTTACAATCAATCTCTATATGAGATACTCTGTATCCCGCAAAAGTACCCTTATTTCTAGAAGGTTTTGACTTCATCCTTTTCTCCTTCATTACATGGATGTGTATGGTCATGTACACAATTCTATGTCTGGATAGTTTGTTCGATGTCTCAGCTAGATACCATCTAATATGTTTCCTCCTGCAACTTCCATTATAGCTCCCTCTCAGAGCTATCACCTATGACCTTCCCAGAACAAGAGCAACAATAAGGGAAACTAAAAGAGAATAATACTAGTCTTATAATAAGAGAAATAATAATAAAAACAAGAATGAGAACAATCGTCACAATACCTCCTTCTCAGAGCTATCACTTGTGACCTTCCTGGAATAAGAGCCAAAAAAATATATATAATAACAAGAAATAAGAACAACACTCTTCCAGTGTTGTGACCAATCATTCCTCCATGGTAACCTTCCTGAAACAAGAAACAAGAACAAAAACATCTCCATGGTAACCTCCATGGAATTTACAAGATAACCTTCCTGGAACAACGTCAACAACCAAGAACATATCCTAGAGGAGATCAATTTTTATTGTAAACAAGTGCATCATTAATATTCAAAAATGAGATTTTACTTAATGATCATAATACCAAGAATATTCAAGTGTTACTAAACATTTGATAGTAATAACAGTAATAGAACTCTAAAGACTGCTATTCTAGTTACAACACTTACTTAGGATGCAACCGTATAAAATATCAAACATAATATGCAAACCTGGATTCTAGTTGTTTCTATCCCATTTGAGTTGTTCTATATTGTAGGAGACGTCATCACTACTTCCTCCAACTCTTGGGATTACTCTCTGTGCACTAGATGTAAAATCCCTTGGGATCTACTATAACTTTTGTCAAGTGTACGTCTCCTACAAACAACCTCATATTATATACAAGTGCACCATCCAACTTTGTCTTCTAATCTGAGACATTACATAAACAACAAGAAAAAGTTAGAGATCCGAATTAGAAAGTTCAATGTCCAGGAAAATGTCAACAAGCCTAAAACCCTAAATATTCAATTTTGATAGAAAGTCAATCTAAGATATGTAGCAAGTGTGCTAGGGAAAGGCGATATGATCTATGTTGGAAGTTGTCCCAACAAATTTATAATAAGTTCTCAAAGATCTTGACAAGTTTAGGTATGTGCAGCGGAAAACTGTAGTGGCAATTGTCACGATCTTCCTTCCAGTGGTTAGACTGTTATGAAGGAAACCTGCTTTGATACCATGTTGGATTTTCATTAGTTTTGTTAACATTAGATTTACCATAGAAATTTATCTTCTTTTAACATTCAATAATCATATACTGAAATATATAAGAAACAGATAAACAAGAACAATAATACACAAAGATTTATCCTGGGAAAACTTCAAACTCGGGGGAAAAACCCAACCAAAATTTCTTAGAGAGAATCTTTCCAATATTCCAATACAACCATGAACAAGCTCTATTCACAAGAGAAAACCAACAATGAAGAAACCCTAATAAAAAATACTTATCTTCTTCTTTTCAAACCCTAGCGAGGGTAGACAACTGAGCAACACCTTAGAATTGGTGCAAGAGAGGCGCATCACTAGAACAAGATAATTCACCATAGAACTGACACAACTTGAAACTGGTAACAACAACTGTAATTGCAACTGCAACTAGAACAAAGCAATTGGGAAACACCACACAACCTTAACGCAACTCCTCCAAAGGTAGCGCACAAGAGAAACTAGCAAGAGCCACCAAGAATATCCTTCCCCAAATAGGGCACACTCTCCAAGAGAACTAGAAACCAGAAATAATGAAATTGTTGCAACTACAACTGCAATTGCCTCCTAGTGTGCACCACATAAGGAGAATTGTGTAGCTGTGCAAATGAACTGAATCAGACTTGTATTTATACTAATTTGGGCACCTTTCTAGGTCCAAATTCTTATTCTGGGTCTTCAAATTCACTTTATTATTTATGTGGGCCTACTTCTCTTCCTGGAAATTATATTTCCACTTTATTATTATTTCCCGTGGGATGACTTCTCTTATGTGGTATTCTATTTCACTTTATTCTTTTCCGGGGTGTTCTTCAACTGTTCAATGGTATTCCTTTGACTTCTTGGAATCTTCTTCTTCTCTAAGAAAAGTGGTTTAGGAGGAAAATACCTCCCGTGGCTACCAAAACATCAACAAATCCCTTAGCTTATATTTTCCCTGAATGGTTGTGCACCTAGGAGGAACTACACTCCATATCCAAGAGCTTGGAATAATTTGAATATAGTGTTAAACGCGGTTATATATCTTAGCTATAGACCTTAGTATTACACCCAAGGTCTACAATATGGAAGGTGATTTGACACATAGATGGCATACCAAAGGTAAACATATTTTGTTGGACTCTAGTGCATGAGAAAATTCTAATTGTCGAGAATCTTAAAAAATGTGGCATTCAGGGCCCCTCAATTTGTGCAATGTGTTGAGAAGATTTGAAATCGATTCATCATGCTTTCTTTGAATGCGACTTTTCCACCAGATTCTGGAAATATACATTTGAGGGTCTAAATAATAGAATGAGAAATCATGATTCCTAGAAAGTGAATTTTACTAATTGGAGTAAATCCTATATATGAATCTTCAAAAGAAAATAAATTTTCAAAAGAGTTTGGTCGGCATTGCCAAAATTCCTCTACTGGAAAAATTGTCTAGCCAGGAATCAAATAGTATTTCACCAAGAGTTGGACATCTCATCCTCTGTAGCAACAAATTCTAAAATTTTGATAGTTGAATGTATTACATCCAAAGGCAAAAATCTCAACTTGCATCAAAGATTAAATGCAGAAGAAGATGAGTGGTTTCAGAAATTTTAGTTTCCTTCTCATTTCTCAGGCAACAAACCACTCAAACAATTT
>JZKD02S2307778.1:20210-33407 GCA_000966675.3 Picea glauca | reverse complement strand
TTATATTTTCTTCCATGAATTTATTGAATCATAAATGCACGAGAACTGCGTATGGAGTGGAAAAAATCAGAATTCTATTTGAAAGGGGGGATTTAAAGTTGAATTATTTTTCTCTTTGAATATACATTTCATTTGAATGTTATGTTATCTTTAATGTTGAATTTTATATTTCTTTTCACCTTGCATTGTTTCCTCGTGAGCATGCTTTGGTAAAATTTGTGTGTTACCTCTCCGAGACAACTCGACATTCTATTGGTAAATTTGATTTGGAAATAGATGAAGAATGTTTGAATTGGGTTATGTCATGCCCCCAAGAGTCATTCCCAAGTCCAACCTTGGCATCTTGTGGTTGTGCGACACCGCGGTGGTTCTCCCTTGGAAACTTGGCTCAACCAATGATACTTCATCCATACTATGCCTCTTCACCTAGAGCATACCCATACTTTGTTCCAGGCTACAGACGAGTCACATCCTTAGTCTATGCAACTCAATTGTATACTTAGACATTTATTAACATTGTTTAACAGTTAGTCAATTTGGAATACAACAGAAAATATGTGAAACACACGAGTTATATATAGTGTGGGCGGCACCAACGGTGCCTAATTCCTGTCTTTATTTATTTATATTTTGAAACATAAATAGAGATTTACAAAGAGGGTGCTATTGTCCCAATTACATAGAAGGTAAGAGTCTCACGACTCTGCCTCATACCTCAAAACTGTCCAGACCTGCGGTTCTGTCACACCAAGACTTCCCCTTGTCATTCTTCCTTGCCTCAGCATGAGGTGTTCCCCACTTGTGTGCCCAGCCTCAGATCTCCATGTCTCTTTCCTTCATTTGTACTTCATTTCTTCCTTTAATTGTGCGTCCTTTCTCTTATATGGACTCCTAGAATCACTTGTGTGAAACCTCATGTCTCTTGGGTGTGTCACACCCCTTTGCGAATCGTCACACTCAACTGGTTGTTGCGCCCCTCCATGGACCTGGTGCACCCACCCAAGCTTGTGTGCCCCTCAACCGTTTTCCTCTTGGACCGATGTGCCCCATAATTGGGTGCACACCCCTTGCCTCATGCTCTTCCTTGTGCCGATTGTCTCGACTCCCCTTAGGTGTGCCGATGGAGTCATTCAACTTATTTGGCATGCCCATGCTACCAAGGAAAAATGGGTCCACTCCTTGGGTGTGCTCCCATGTTGCCTCGTCCTTTCCCAAACACAACCCAAGCCTCCATCATTCGTTAGAAGGGAAGAACGTCGTGTGCCCCATTCAACTTGCACACCACCATCATTCCCAAAGGTGCTCTCCCACACCTAAACGTCTTCGTTTTCCCAACTAATCGTTTCCTCCTTGTGCTCTTTGTCCATTTCATTGCCGAATCTTCCCAAAGAGTGTGCACGCTCATTGGGTGTCCTGGAAGGCCTTACATGTTCCCCCAATGGCTAGGGAAAGCAAGCATGGGCTTGCGATAGTCATGATAGTTGTACACTAATATTTGTGATAATGGTTTAGGATAAGTGCGAATCTCAGGAGACTTTGGCATAATAGATACCCCCCACTTATGATCTCTTAGCTAAAGTACAAGTTTTGGAACATCATGAAATTCTCATGCCCCATTAACTAGAACACTGGTAACTTACTCATGTTGATCAAAAACATCTAGTTCGAAAAATAAAATCAAATGCCTCTATTATTAAGAATAAAAACTATGTTTGAATTTTGAACCAAATTCACTAGTGTAATCATGGCACCTATAAGGCCTTTGGCGACAAGACCAAGCGCACACATTTTCACCACAGATTGAAACAGAGGAAATAGGGTAGGAAGGATGATCGGTGTGAATGAGGTGACAAAAGTCTTCATATAGGGTAGAGTTGGGGTTTCTTAGGTGTGTGACGTGCCAAGGGGCGACTCCACCAAAGGTGCCTTGCGACACAAGTCAAAAAATGGAAATTTTTATGAAGGGTTGAGGGAAATACTTGGGCACTCCACCAACAAAGGAAAATTGGCTAAGGCATGGGAAGTGCACTTAGGAGAGTCGACTCGACTCACCTAAGGGGGGCGTGCACCCAAGATGACAAGTTGATTAGACAGATCAGTAGGTCGTCCAAATGATGGAATAAAGTGTTTAGTGGGTTGGCTAGGAAAGCCGCCCGAATGCACCCACATGAGGAGTTGGCCCAACCTTGCAAAGGGGTGCGACTTGGTGAACCGATAGGTCAACTCACCCATGGGAAAAGATACACAATGAATGGGCACCTATAAAAGAAAGAGGGTGCACATCCAAGGAAGGTAGCTTGGTAGAGAGATTGGAAGACAAGGAGAGCAAGAAGACCTTTGCGGTTATGAGGAAGATGAACAAGGGTGAGATCCCTCAAGGAGTTGAGCCACGCCACTTGGGAGGACTTGTGTTTCCTTGATGAGGATTCGGTGGATAGATTTGGGAAAGATTCTTTTGAGATGATTTTGGAGAAGTTTGGAAATGCAGGTCCATTGAAGTCATGTGTGAGGCAGAACCAAAATTTGTGAAGTCTCCAGAAAAAAAGAGACAACAAGTCTCAGTTGAGGGTATGTATGAGGTGCACCGTAGGAGGTTGTGGACACAGTTGCAACACAGAGTCTTGGTGTGACGAATCTATGTATGAGTGTATTGGTGAGGTGAGGTGAGTCATGGGACTCTGTTGAAGTAGTAAACTGAGATGGTAGTTCTCATGTTGTAGCTGTTTTGCAATAACAAATACTTATTCGGATGTTAGGCATGATTTGTGCCACCTGCACTATATCTATATTTCTCTTGTTTGTTTCGTTGTTGTTCTCTTGGCTTTCATGTTCATGGATGTATGCTTAAATATGATAGGTGTTAAATTGTTAACGAATGTCTAAGTATACAAGAGTTGCACTAGAGTAACAATGTGACTTGTTGGTATCCTAAAACGAAGTATGGGTATGCTATAGGTGAAGAGGCATAGTTCAAATGAATTAACCTTGGTGTTGCGAAGTAGCCAAGTGAGAAACATTGTCGCTCCACTTTCCCTCAAGAGGTGCATGATCGCAAGGCACATTGTGGGAACATGAAAGATGGTATCATAGAAAATTCTAAAGGAAGTTCATTGTAAATTTAGTTTAGTGGGAACAATCATAGACTTGGTGAATGGTTCAGTACAAAAAACTTGTTCATTGCAAACCTTGCATCAGACTTACGACAAAGGTTCGGTTGTCAGTGCAGTGGAAGGTTGGTCTAGGTGCACACCTTCTATAGACAAAGAGTAGAGTTTGTGGTCAAACAAAGAACTTGGACAGGTTAGGTGATCACATAACTCATCGCAAAGAGGTAAGAGTGTGGCATCTTGATGGTGGATTGTGGTGGCTATAGTGATTATAGTGTGAGAAATAGAGAGAGATAATTGAAATTCTCTATCTAGATACCATGGGTTGGGTTGTGTGAGAGTGTTTACAATTAGCATGTAAAATTTCACCCTTGTGCTCTCATGGCCTCGATTTGGGGGTGATATATGCAATAGATGTCTATGGTTAGGTGAAAATGTTTTCATTTGTATCCATTTGGTGGATAATTCAAGAAAATACAAGTAACATTCTTACTATTGCTAGTATTATGTTATTCATTTCTATTATTAATAATAGTTGAGAAAGAATTATCATATTTAATTGTAGGAATGCATTTACATTTGTTTAACCAAATATGGTTGTATTCCATCATGAAATCCATTTAAAATTACTTTGCATGAGGAATTCTTTTTGTTTACTATTTCTATTATAATATCAAATACAAATCTAATAATTGAGGATTCATGTGCATTTGGGTGAATGTTGACCTTGCAAATGTGTAAATGGAATGGTTGCATCAACTATTTATTAATTTTGTTATATTTTCTTCCATGAATTTATTGAATCATGAATGCATGAGAAATGTGTATGGAGTGGGAAAAATCATAATTCTATTTGAAAGGGGGGATTTGAGGTTGAGTGATTTTTCTCTTTGAATATAATTTTCATTTGAATGTTATGTTATATTTAATGTTGAATTCTATATTTTTTTTCACCTTGCATTGTTTCCTCCTAAGCATGCTTTGGTAAAATTTGTGTGTTGCCTCTCCAAGCCAACTCGACATTCTATCAATAACTTTGATTTGGAAATGGATGAAGAATTTTTGAATTGGGTTCTGTCATGCCCCCAAGAGTCATTCCCAAGTCCAACCTTGGCATCTCGTGGATGTGCGACACCACGATGGTTCTCCATTGGAAACTTGGCTCAACCAAGGATACTTCACCCAGACTATGACTCTTCACCTAGAGCATACACATACTATGTTCTAGGCTATAGACGAGTCACATCCTTACTCTATGCAACTTAGTTGTATACTTAGACATTTATTAACATTGTTTAACACTTAGTCAATTTGGCATACAACATAAAAAATGTGAAACACAAGAGACAAATATAGTGCAGGTGACAATACCCGACTTCGTTTATTTATATTGTGAAACATAAAGAAAGATTTAAAAATAGGGCACTACTATCCTAGTTACATAGAAGGGGAGAGTCTCATGACTTTGGCTCATACATATAAACTATGCAGACTTGTGGTTCTGTCACACAAAGACTTCCCCTTTCGTTCCTCCTTGCCTTAGAGCTCCATGTCTCTTTCCTTCACTTTTACTTCATGTCTACCTTTGATTGTGTTCCCTTGCTCTTATATGGACTCCAGGAGTCACTTGTGTGAAACGTCATGTCTCTTGGGTGTGTTGCGCCCCTTTGTGAATCATCACACTCAACTGATCGTTGCGCCCCTCCATGGACCCAATGTGCCCATCCAATCTCGTGTTCCCCTCAACCATTTTCCTCTTGGACCAACATGCCCCATACTTGGGTGCACTCCCCTTGCCTCGTGCTCCTCCTTATGCTGATCATCTTGAAACTCCTTGGGTGTGCTGATGGAGTCATTCAACCTCTCCAACATGCCCATGCTCCTAAGGGAAGATGGGTCCATTCCTTGGGTGTTTTCCCAAGTTTCCATGTCCTTTACCAAATGCAAATGAAGTCTCCATCGTCCATCGCAAGGGAAGAAGGTTGTGTGCCCCCTTGGGTTCGCACGCCACCATCATGCCCCAAGGTGATCCTTCCCACACCCAAACATCTTCATTTTCCCTACTAATTGTTTCCTCCTTGTTCTCTTTGTCCATTCCATTGTTGAATCTGCCCAAGGAGTGTGCATGCTCAATGGGTGTCCTGGAAGGCCTTACATGTTTCCCCAATGGCTATGGGAGACGAGCTTTGGATCGCGATAGTCATGATAGTTGTACACTAATATTTGTGATAATGGTTCGAGATAAGTGCAAATCTTGGGTGACTTTGGCATAACAAATAACCCCCACTTATGACCTCTTAGCTAAAGTACAAGTTTTGGAGCATCATGAAATGCTTATGCCCTATTAAAAAAAAAATGGTAACTTATGTTGATCGAAAGCATCTAGTTCGAAAAATAAAATAAAATTCCTCAATTATTAAGAATAAAAATTGCATTTGAATTTTGAACCAAACTCACTAGTATAATCATGGAACCTATAAGGCCTGTGGTGGTAAGCCCAAACACACACACTTTCACCACAGACTGAAACAAAGGAAATTGGGTAGGCAGGACGCTCGGTGTGAATGAGGTGACAAAAGTCTTCATATAGGGTAGAGTTGGAGTTTCTTGGTTGCGTGACGTGCAAATGGGTGAATCCACCCAAGGTGCCTTGTGACACAAGTCAAAAAATGGAATGTTTGATGAAGGGTTGATGGAAAGACTTGGGTGAACCACCAACAAAGGAAAATCGGCTAAGGCATGTGAGGCACACTTATGAGAGTCAGCTTGAATCACCTAAGGGGGCGTGCACCCAAGATGAAAAGTCGGTTAGATGGATTGGTAGGTCGGCCAGACGACAGAATAAAGCGTTCATTGGGTTGGATGGGAATGTTTCTTGAACGCGCCCACATGAGGAGTCGACCCAACCTTGCAAATGGGTGCGACTGGGTGAACTGATGGGTCGGCTCACCCATGGGAAAAGAGACACGACAGATGGGTGCCTATAAAGGAAAGAGGGTGCACAATAAAGGAAGACAACTTGGTAGAGAGCTTGGAAGACAAGGAGAGAAAGAATACCTTTTCATTTTTGAGGAAAATGAAGAAGGGAGAGCTCCCTCAAGGAGCCAAGTTACTCCACTTGGGAGGACTTATGTTTCCTTGAGGAGGATTCAATTGATAGAGTTGGGAAAGATTCTTTTGGGATGATTTTGGAGAATTCTGGAAATGTAGGTCTGTTGAAGGAACGTGTGAGGCAAAACCAAAATTTGTGAAGTCTGTGGAGACAAAGAGACAACAAGTCTGCAATTGAGGGCATGCCTGAGGTGCATCGTAGGAGGTTGTGGAGATGGTTTCAACATAGAGTCTTGGTGTGACAAATCTATGTATAAGTGTATTCGTGAGGTAAGGCGAGTCATGTGACTCTACTGAAGTTGTAAACCAAGTTGGTAGTGCTCATGTTGTAACTAATTTGCAATAAAAAAGACTTAGTCGACAATTAGGCACGGTTTATGCCACCTGCACTATATCTATGTTTCTCTTGCTTTTTTCGTTGTTGTTCTCTTGGCTTCTCATGTTCATGGATGTATGCTTGAATATGATTGGTGTTAAATTGTTAACAAATGTCTAAGTATACAAGAGTTTCACTAGAGTAGAAGAGTGACTTGCTTGTAGCCTAAAATGAAGTATGGGTATGCTATAGGTGAAGAGGCATAGTTCAGATGAAATAACCTCAGAGTTTCCAAGCAGCCAAGTGAGGAACGTCACTGTGCCCCATGCCATCAAGAGGTGCATGATCACAAGGCACACTATGGGAACATGATAGATGGTATCAAAGTGAACTCTAAAGGAAGTTTGTTGCAAATTCAGTTTTCATGGGAATGTTCACAGGCTTGGTGAATGGTTTGGTGTAGCAAACTTGTTCATTGCAAACTTTGCATCGGACTTATGACATAGGTTCGGTTGACAGTGTGGTGGAAGGTTGGTTTGGGTGCACACCTTATAGATACCAAGAGTAGAGTTTGTGGTGAGACAAAGCACTTGGACATGATAGATGATCACATAACTCATCATAGAACTTGTCGCAGACTTGATTGTAGAGGATGAATTGATTAGCTTGATGAGTGATGAAAGTTAGTGCCAGACCTATTGTGCACACCTTGAGAGACCACATGTAGAGTTTCTTGGGTGAACTGAGACCTTGGGAAAGGGAGTTGAACACATGATTTGTTGTATGACTTGTCGCAGATATAACCACATAATTGATCACATAAGCGAAACATAGAGGGTAATCGCATAAGTGATTGCGAAGGGGAGAAGTTTTGGGTTGCAGCAAGGAGAAGCACTTGGGTGTGTTGGACAACCTGGGGCGACCTATAGTAGACCCATAATAGGAATTTGATTGGGCACGTTTCCATTATGACGTCTTCATGTCATGCATCGCCGATAACAACAATTGAGTTGAGTTGGGTTGTTGGACAAGTGGTTTGACTGCAACCTTCAGACGAAATGACTCTTCGTAGAGTTACAACTATAAGTTAGCAACAATATGACTTGAAAGTTGGGCGGTGGGTGCATGGTGGCTTGAAGTGGAAGCAATCAAGGTGTGGAGATGGCAAGACGTTGTAGACGAGTTCATTTGGTTGCTTGTGGAGTTTGGGACTTAGACAATTTTCTGAAGTGGATGGATGGAATCATCCTTGTGTCACACCGAAGGTCTTGCAGGCTTGTGGAGTTGTGGACGGTGATTGAGGGGAGTTCATGTGGAGAATCAGTTGCTTGGGAAATCGAAGGTCCAAGACAACAGACTTGAACCATGGTTGCAGTGAAGGATGTCATTGGAAAGGTATCATTGGTTTTGAGTTCTTTCATTTCCTAAGTGTTGCAGTGAGTTCTTTTAAGGGAAGTCAGATGACTTGGTGGTTCAAGTGCATTCCATTTCTACGGTGAAAACCGACAAACTTGAGGGTGACTCAAGTGGTGTAGATTTGAAAAAGTCTTGTAGCAGTTTGGGATGCCTTGATTGGGTGAATGTGTAGAAAAACTTGGGAAGACTTTCTTAGATGAGTACTATGGTGGAATTAGGTAGATTTGGATGCAGTCATGGAGGTGGCTTGAGGGAGCTACCTAAATCTTCGATGAGGCATGCCGGACAAGTCATTGTGGTGAAGTGGGAAACAAATTCTATACGTGTGAAGTTGAGAGAATGGGTGAGGCACCCTAGTGTTTGGTGCCTTAGCGAGTTTTTTTGGGTCATGTGACGACTTGACAATCCCGATGAAAATGCCATAGTTTGTTTGAATTCTTGCAGCAGGTGCAAGGCAGTTTCGTTCCAAGAAATGGATGGAGTCAGTAGAGAAGTCGACCAAGAATTGTTGGCAGTCAACTTGAATGGGCAGAACGCATACCAAGTGACTTGGGTGGTGTTCGCTCACCTTTGGTATGAGACATTGGATGAGGTAGAGCACACCTTGTTGACTTGCAGATGATTGTGCGATGATCCAGATATTTGGAGGGGATCATTGGTTGAGGTTGGAAGAGTATTGGTGCAAATGTGCCTCAAGTATGGAAGTTTTTTGAGGTGATTCATTATACTTGGAGTACATTGGAAAGTTCATTGGGGAGTTTGAGGAGTGTAGGTATGTTGGACACAATCATCGCAAAATTTGAGTTGCAAAGAGGTGACTTGACGAAAGGAGGTGAGTTGAGGACTTGCCTTCATTTGGAGGATTGTGCAAATAAGGAGATTGAAACATGAATAGATTACTTGGGCATGAGTGTTTCTCTTGCTTTGGGCAGCTTGGTTGAGGATGAATATTAACCATTCCAAGGCATAGAGAATAATATGTAACAATAAGGATATGTGATGAAGTAGTGGGGAAACGACAGTCTGGACGTGTAGTTCTTGGTGGGTAGATTGGCTAAATGTTCCATGAGGTGGATAATGGATTCGAGTTGTCGCAGATGAATTTGATTTGGGATGACTTTGTTGGTTATGTGTTATATTCTTTGAAATATTGGTCCCATGTACTATACATTGATATGGGAGCAAAGGGATTTAGGGGTGGAGCCCCATAAATTTTTTGTTTTGGTAGTTTTTGCGTCTGTTTTTGGTTGTTTTTTGATGCATTGTTTTCACCGATGGTTTTCTAATTCTTATTAAGGTATTAGGGTTTTCAACTAATCCGGGTCAATGGATTAGGGTTCTGGATGTCACATGATCCTATATTTATTGTATTTTAAACAATGAAGGAATATGATTATTAAAGAAGATTAGAGGTACGACTCTAAACAGGTTGTTGGTTTTCTTGGTTTGGGTTTCCAAGGTAAAAATATATGTGTAATGTGTGTGTGTGTGTCATTGTATCTTTTTTGTTTTTATTAAGAATATGTTTGTAGTAATTAATTGTACAAGGTTAAAATTTACATTTGGTATTAGAATAATTATTGGCTTCAAGGGGAGGCCTTTGTGGTCAGAGGTTTGTCTCGAGTTTGTGATCAGACTTGTTACAGTAGGATATCTGTGATATTTATTCTTTAGGTGGAAAGAAATAGGGAGTAGTTTGAAAATAGAGATCGAGAAATTTAATGGGAAACTTTTTGAACTGTGGAAGCTCAATATGGAATATTTGTTGGTGGACAAAGATAAGTGCATCAATGTGGATCTAGGTACTGCACCTACATGAACATAAAAAAAAGGACTGGACAAAGTTGGATTGGAAGGAGAAGAGCACAATCTGGTTGTGTCTCTCAGATTCAATATTATTGAATGTGTTAGGGGAAGCTACAACCAAATCTTTATGGAATAATTTGGAGACTTTGTATCAGTCTAAGTCCCTGGTAAACAATTTGTTCCAATAGAACAAGTTGTATAACCCGAGGATAAAGGATGGAGACTTAGTGACAGAGCATTTGAATGCCTTCAATATAGTGGCAAGTCAGTTATTATCTGTTGATATCAAGATTTCTGATGAATATAAGTGTATCAGTTTATTATGCTATTTAATAGACTCATGGGATAGTCTGGTTGTGGCCATAGGTAGTAATACAACTACTTTAAGTTTCAATGATGTGGTCTCATCTTTGTTTTCGAAGGAGATAAGGTAGAAGAACATGGAAGGACAGAGTGCATATGCATTATTGTGAGAGGACGCTCCAGGGAAAGAAATAGATCCAATTTCTCAAGTGGGAGATCTAAATCTAAGGGAAGATCTAAATCTCTTGGAAAGTTTGTAAATCTATGCTGGAGATGTGAAAAAGAAGGGCACTACAAGAAGCAATGTAGATTCAAAAGTGCTTAGAGAGGGAAGGGATCTGAAGATTCTCCTTCTACATAAGAGAAAAACATATGTGGAAGGAGGGGATGTATACTTGTCTTCTTCAAGCACACATGAAGATCATGATGCATGGCTGGTTGACTCAGGTGCATCCTTTCATATGACTCCCCACAGGGAGTGGTTTTGTGAATATGAAAGGTATGATGGAGGTGATGTTTTCCTAGGTGATGAATCAACAACCAAAATAATAGGACGAGGAAAAGTCAAGTTGAAGCTTATGGATGGAAGGATTAGAACACTCCCTAGTGTTCTACACATCCTAGGATTGGTCAAAAATTTGATTTTTGTAAGCAAAATGGACAATGCAAGGGTAAAAATAGTGTTTTAGAAAGAAACCTACAGTATGGTTCGAGGAGAAATAGTGTTGTTAAAGGGACTTAGGTTTGGAACTCTATAAAATATGTAGGGAAGAACTGTTAGTGATGGGTGTTGTAACACCCCAAGGCCGAGCCCCTGCTGAATTGTAATTATGTTTATAGGTTGGTGAACCAAGTGTTTATAAGTTGGAAGACTTATGTGTTTATTAGGTTGAAGAGCCTAGATGCTAAGGCCAATGAGCCTGATTTTTGTATATGTAAACACTCATATCATTAATAAAATTACATTGCTGCGTGTAGATCGACCACGAAGAAAAATTTATGGGGGAGTAAGCTCCACTAGGTAGGGTAAGAGAAGGGGCTAAGTGTCTAGGAATAAGGGGCTAATCTAAAGGGCATAACTCTAAAGGGATAATATTATATTATTATTTCCTAAAGACTAAGGTTGGACATAACCGATGTTTTTATAAGTTCCTGGGGAAAGGGAACGAGTGTTAAGTGGAGCTCATGCAACTTCAGGAATACATGTGTCAACCTAGGCACATGTAGATATAGCTAGGGAAATCATCTCGTTGGGGGTTTGCTCGCCATTCTGGCGTTTGCTCGCCAGTCTCTTGTTCGCTCTCCATTCTCACCATTCTCACGACTCTCGCGTGTCAACCATACTCACACATTCATGCATTGAGCCATCCTCTCCATCATCGACCTCGGTAGCATTCACACACCCCTGGAACCTGCAGACACTTTAAACTATTCCATAATTTCCCTGTGAAGCACACCAAACCTGTAGTATCCCTGAGCTGTACCATTCCTTAATGGTTTGTTGTTGCTGCCAACATAGTTCCTTGACTGAGCATGGTTTGCTGCCATCATCTGATCTATACCGATATTTGTTGTTGCTATCACCCCTACTTGAATTTACTTAGGAGCTGGAATGAAGAAGAAGGTATCCTCCAATCCATAGTTCCTATTCCTATAGGTGTAAAGTTATATGTGGATCAGTGTTCCAAGACACATGAAGAGGAATATGACATGTCCCGTGTTCCGTATGGTAGTGCATTTGGCAGTTTGATGTATGAAATGGTCTGTACTAGACTAGACATTGCACATGTAGTGGGAGTTTTGAGTAGGTATATGTTAAAACCATGGAAGGAGAATTGAACAACAGTAAATAGGGTTTTCAGGTATTTGCGTGGCACTACTAGCTATGGATTGTGCTACCAAGGAAGACCAGGATTGGATAGAGTGTTCGAAAAACATGTGTTTGTTGATGCAGATGGGATGGAGATCTCAATCAAAAAATGTCTACAAGTGGGTATGCGTTTGTTGATGCAAGTGGGATGGAGATCTCAATCAAAAAATGTCTACAAGTGGGTATGTGTTTAACCTGTTTGGAGGAGCAATCTGTTGGATTATTAAAAGACAGACTGTAGTGGCACTCTCAACTACAAAAGTTGAATACATGGAAACCACTCATGCCAGAAAGGAAACAATATGTTTACAAATATTGTGTTCAGGAATTGGGTTGGTACAACAAGTAGGATAGTTTGTGACAGTCAGAGTGCAATCTTCTTGGTGAAGAACCTGACTTATCATTCAAAGACAAAGCATATTGATGTTCAGTATAACTTTGTGAGAGACATGGTTGAAGATAAGAAGGTGTTGTTGATGAAGGTGGACACTTTGAATAATGTTGCAGATTCATTAATAAAATCTATGAGAACTGGCAAGTTCTATTGGTGTAGAGGATCTGTGGGAATTCCTTCCTTGGATTGTTGACTATGTAATTCTATAACCCCCTATATGCAAAGAAAACAACAAGTGGGAGAATGTTTGGTATGTGTTATATTATTTGCAATATTGGTACCATGCACTATACACTAATATGGTACCAATGGGGAGGTATGGTTGGGGTCCTCCTGTAAGGGGGTTCGGGGGTGAAGCCTCTGAAAAAAAAAATTGGTGGTTTTTTACATCCGTTTTTGGCGGTTTTTTGCGTCGTTTTTTGTTGGTTTTTTAGAACATTGTTTTCACCAATGGTTTTCTAATTATGGTTAAGGAATTAAGTATTTTGACTAATCTGGGTCAATGGATTATGGGTTTGGATGTCGTGGGATCCTATATTTATTGTATTATAAACAATGAAGGAAGATGATGAATAGAGAATATTAGAGGTGTGGCTCTAAACATGTCGTTGGTTTTCCTAGTTTGGGTTTCCAGGGTAAAAATATCTGTGTAATGTGTGTGTGTGTGTGTGTGCCATTGTATCTTTTATAATTTTATTAAGGATATGTTTGCAGTAATTAATTGTACAAGGTTAAAATATATAGAATTCATAGTGCAAAAAGGTGAGGGGCAACCTTGTCTTGGTATGAGATTGTTGCGTGGA
This sequence comes from Picea glauca, assembly GCA_000966675.3. NCBI lineage: Eukaryota > Viridiplantae > Streptophyta > Pinopsida > Pinales > Pinaceae > Picea > Picea glauca. The sequence goes on along the minus strand of JZKD02S2307778.1, from coordinate 20,281 downwards.
TGGACCGAATTGCAGAAGGAAGTCAGAGTATGGATACACCAATAGGTTAAAAATGAAACACTTAGACATTA
>JZKD02S2307767.1:18975-33407 GCA_000966675.3 Picea glauca | reverse complement strand
CTTGTAATTCTTTGTGGATATCAACTTTTTAAAACAAAGTTCCAAGATCTTATAACTAAAAATTTCCTAAAAGAGTTTTTTCGTTTCACTATGAAAAACTACTTATACTTTTAGGAAAGTAAGAAAGAACTTTGAAACATAAACTATTTTCTTTTGTAAACAAACAACCTATGCTACACTACCAAACTAGGCGCATAACTAAATGCAACAAATTCTTTTTGATTTTTTGAAATGCTTTAACAAGAAAAACCAAAATAAAAATTATTTTTTTGTTTTGTTTTTCAAAGCATAAAACATGATAAAGAGAAAACATAACCCAAGATTGACAACGACCCTAGTCCAACTGCGTAAACGCAGGGATTCAAAAGAACCCAAAGGAGGATCTAAAACTTGAAAGTTGACTCTAAACCTCTAGGGAAAACAAAAGAAAAACAAGAAACAAGTTAAAACTGAATATTTAACCCAACCTAAGACCACTAACAGAGACTCTATAAAGTCCAAGAAATGCCTAAGAAACCCAAAGCTTCTGTTAGGAAAGAGAAAAACTCCTCTTTTAAAAAAAAACCTTCAAGACACAAAGATGCGGACTGTTACACCAATAGCTTGCGTATGTACGCAGGTTTTCTACTGTGCAGACTACGTATGTACGCAAGCTGAGCCAAAGTAGAGTGTGTACACCTTTGAGATTTTTCAAAAAGAAAAAAACTTGGCAAAATGACTGGGCAGGGAAAGCTAGTAGGCACCTGGAAGGTGACCAAAGACCCTAAATTGATTGAGTAAATCTTGAAAAAAATCGAAATGAATTGAAAAAAACCAATTAAAACCAAAAACCTCCCACTAAGACCCTAGAGAGACTCCCCAACAAAGTCGCCAGTTCTACTAGCAGGGATAATCCCCCTATTACTATACTAGGTCAGAATATAGGCAGAGCACTGACTTTGCTTAAAAGACAATCCTAATCCTAAACTACCCCAAACTATCTGAACAGAAAGACAAAAAGAGAAGAAGGAAGATTGGTAAGTGTACCTTAGGCCCTAATGTCCATTGTAGACTTCCTTCAACTTTGTAGCTTCCCAAGTTGCTGGTCTCCTCCCAAAGATGACCTGCAAGAATAGATAGGCAAACAATGCTACAAATATACCATTTCTATCTATCGGTCTTAGAATTCATATATAAACAAAGATGCATTAATCAACAAAGATATAAATATGCAAAGTATTGGGACATGAAAATAACTCTTTTATTCAAACTGAATATTAAAGTATTACAACCTTCTTATCGACAGACGCTCCGCGAACTTGGTCTAAGCTCCTCTTACTGCTGCTCTAAGTGCATCATTCCCATGATACCTCTCACAATCAACTGATCTCCTTGGGAAATAGGGAAGGGATTGTATAGGGAGAGAGATGGAGATGGAATGCTGAGGCCAAATCTCAGAAAGGGATGCAAAGCTTGGGCTAGAAGGGGAAGGTATTTTGGCATAGTTTCTTTTTTCTTTTCCTTGATTATGGAATGGGACCCCAAGAACTATTTTTATATGACAAAAATATGTTTATTCGGTTTGGGGATGGGCTACAATGGGTAAAATGGTTGGGAAACCCTTGATAGCCCGTAAACTCTGCCGAATTCTGCGCAATTTTTTTTCATTTTTTTGCAACTTTTGGAGGTAAACACGGGTTTTTTAGCATGCATCTTGCGTATGTACGTGGGTGGTATAGTATGAAACATGTAAGTGTACGTGGGCGATAGTGCAACAGGGCAAGTGCATGCTCCAAAAAATGGTTTTTAAAAGAGAGATCCTCAGAGTAATTTGGAAAATTGTGCAAGTAGAAAGGCCAATGCCATGAATGCATAGGTAGGGAATTTTAGGGCTATAAAAACTGTTGTGATTATTGTAAAAAATATTTCCTAAACAAGAAGGGATGCTTCTCCAAGCTTGGTGTATAAGTCAAAGAACAATTGCATTTGTGGAAATTTTAACAAGTATCCATAGTTGCTTAACACAAGCTGTCCATACACAAATTTAACAAGTATCCATAACCGCTTAACACAAGATATCCATATAATTTATTTTCTTCGATAGGTACTAGCTACATAGCAGCTTCTTCTAGTTATTTCAAGAGAAGGATGTAAGTTAGATTTATCTAATTTTTTTTGAATATAACACTAGAATTAGTTAAGATCATGAGATTAAAGAAGGCCCACCTTCCCTTGATCATAACATCAGTTTACTCCATAAATGGAATGAATATGAATATATGTATTCATCATGAGAGCATCTAATCAAAGAATTTTCCAGAGTGAGGAGTTTTATCCCTCATACTTTGTTAATGAAGGTGGTGGGAGGATAGTCCATCCTCCTCTCTCCTTGTATTTGCATATGCCCCTCCATGCAATAAAGGGACACTTAGATCCTAGAGGAAGAGTTTGGGTATATGATTTTGGCATAACAAAGAAGTTTAAGAAGTTTCACTCTTAGTTTATATAACTAAAAAAATATAAGAGTAGAAAATGAAGAATTTATTGTATTTTGGAAAGAAGATACAAAGATAGTATAAGATTTGATATCCATGGTTTGAATAATATTCCAAGGTTCACCTAAAAAAAAAATAAAAAGAGAAGGATTCATTACCACACTCCTAAAACAATATGAAGTGGTTAGAAGCCAAACAAGGGGAGCTGCAAAGCAGCAAGCCCCTGCCCTAAGTGGTAGCTTAAAGCTTTTGAGATCACATACATTGAATTTAGTGTACAACTCAATGCCTTCACATGCTTTTACTGTTACTGGGGAGCATATGTGAAAGGCACTGAGGGCATGCATAATATTTTGAGCAGAAGTAGATGACCTCTTGTTCTTGCATTCAGTTGTTACCTTGCATTTGAAACCACATACAAATGGTTTACATAAGCTTCATGTTAAGGAATGAAAGTCACAATTAGGTCATTTGGCAACGTTCAATAACATCTTATCTCCCAATTGATGTGCAAAATAAGTCAAAAATTAGGTCAGTTTGATAAAAACATCTATGCTTTAAATGATTTGTAATTGCAATCTTTGTTCCAAAATTTGAAGGGACGTTTCAATAGTCATTTAACAAATTAGTGGAAGAAAGCATTGCTTGATTCTTGGATGAAGACGGGTATATGGGATTTGTGTCTTGTTCCATCTCTAAGAAGTCTACATAAAAAGTAAATAAGTCTACATAAAAAGTAAATAGATATTTAAGCAAAAGTTTGGGGTTGATATACTTTAGGTTAATATAGAGAATGAAGGATATTTTCCTTGTTGATTTAAAGTGTCGACGATAATGACATATTTCGTATAGAGATAATATTGACTTGTATTAGGGTATGGAGGTGCAACAAACATATGTGTACTATCTTCCTTAAATGGAAAGTGAAATTGATAGAAGAAGATCTACCACCGCACGTTATGTTTTATATTAGGCAAGGGAAAAGTTTCATGTTCGCAACAAGAAACTCCAACCTCTGAACTTTGAAGTAGAGTATAAGTATATCCACATGTAGCAGAGGAAATAGTTTGTCAGACTAATATAGTTCTTTCAGATTGTTCCCCTCTCTCATATATATATATATATATATCACTGTTTTTGAGAAGTTTTAGTTACACAAAAGTCAAATCCATTTTCATATAATTGTAACTAAACTTGAGTACACCGGGAGTTCATCATCAATTATATCACTACTAATTTCCATCTATATTAATAGACTAAGTGGTAGTGTGAAAAGGGTGGCAGTCTGATATTTATAGATAATTGTGTAAGTATTATGAATAATAGCTGTATATAAATAGTGGGGTTTATATTTGTGCAATTAATGCATGTATGCTATAATAATAAAGAGAGGCTAAACTTTTGGAGTTTCGAATGCTGCTTTGATGTAACTAGATGCTTTTTACAGAAATTAGTGACCATTTATTCGTCATTCTTTTGTTGCATACATCTTTCTCATTACATCTATTGAATAAAAGTAGCAAAGTGAATAAATTTGTTTGGTAAAACTATCCCAACATGGTATGTGCATGATTAGTAAAGTGGAGAGAGACTCGTGATCAATAACAGACTAGCATTCTCAGTTAAATAAATATTGGAATTTTAAGCTCACAAGTATAGTCAATATGATCTCCTCTACCATGATCTATATGGTAATTAATTATAGTTAAGAATTTTCACGAGCTTAAGACCTTGCTTAAGAAACTGATTAAGCTTTCTGAAATCACACAAGTTATTACAAGATGCAAGAATTTTTTTTCCTGTGGCTTGGATAGTGATTTATGCTCTTGCATCTCAAAGTGGTGTTTGGCCCGAAAAACCTAACGATAATAGAAAAAATTAAAGAGATGCTTTTGATCCATGACTTTTTTGGATCGCGTGAGGTACCAACCACATACTATTTTCCCCTTATAACTCCTTGCATCCTTAGAATTTACATCTTCTAAATACCTTATTAAATAGATATACATCTAATAAATTTAATTGTTTGAGTGTGTGATGGGGTTGTGTTGTTGGAAAGCAAGTAGTTGGTGTAGTGAGCAAAGTATTCTTTTGCATCACACCATGTTACAATTGTATACTTCAAACTTACAACAACGTCATGTATTTAGCAGAGTTGTATGAGCCTTACACGTTCAACCATAGATTATTTTCAAACTTACAACAACGTCATGTATTTAGTAGAGTTTTGTATGAGCCTTACACATTCAACCATATATTATTTGTTGGCAACTTGCTAACCATCATAAAGCCAAAATCCATGGTTAGACTCAATTTAATACCATTCCATAAATCCTTTATTAATCGTCCAATAAATCACATGAAAATTAAAGGAAATAGATGAATGAACTTGGAAGGGTTGTTAAGTAGGCTTCCTAAGCCTTTACAACTATCCATGAAATTATATTATGCATGCAGAGAGACAACTCCAATCTGGTGGAAAACATGGCATGTGTAGTTGTCTTAACTAGGATTAGAAAATGCATGCAAGAGTTTCTTAGGTAGTCCGATTTTGAAAATTCAAAAGCATATTCTTGTAGACTGTAGTATGGTCTACATGCCTATGTTATCATATTTCTTTAACCTATCCCCATTTACCTGCAATTGATCTGTCAAAAGTGGTAATTAATAAATTTACTTCAAATGAGAAGCTCCAAATTTGATGACTCAATATGTTGAGTGCTTATTTCGTCATTCCCCTTTTTCTGCACTTCCATGTTTTCATTTTGAACACTATAACCTTGGCTGTGAGTTGATTGTCTCAAAGGAACACAAAGAATTAAAAATTGATATTGGGTAAAAACCAAATAAACCATTTTGAAGCTACCAACATTGTTTACAAGCCCTCTTTAGATTTACAAAATCAACTTTCTCCAATGAAAATACGGCTTGCCAATATAGCATTTTCTGTGATTTGGCCAAAATTTCCATTTATTACTAAAATGCCAAGGGAAGACTATGTAATCCGAAGGTTCCAAAATCTTAACTAAGAGCTTATTTCAACATAATGAACCTATGCTCATTTCAAGATTCCACATAATTAGAAAATGAATGTGGAATCGTTTTTAAACTAGAGATGCTCCCGCTTCAAAACATTACACCAGAGACGAAGGAAGTCCTCTCTATGCAATGAAATTATTTGTAGATTGTTTATGCAAGGTTATAATCTATTTAGAAATGTAGAATTACTAGAGCACTTATAACAGAGAGATCTATTTTATAATTACATGAAACTTCCCTTTATTTATTACTGGGTTATCCTAGAAAACTGAGCATGGAACCTTATATAAATTCAACTTAAGGAAGCCTTATATTCCCATCAATAATTTCATACACAGCAGACAGGGAAGCATAAATTGAAGTACATATAAGATGGTTCCCACTATATTTTTTTACACAACTTCTGATAGCTGCCATGGTTGAGATTTTTCAGCGCAACACATGTCAGGTGGAATTGGAAGCTCTGACCGTAACCCATTAAAGTGAAACATGTGTCAGGTCGAATTGGAAGCTCTAACGATAAGCCATCAAAGGGATAAAAGATGGGAGCGGTAACCTGACCCAGGTTTCATGGAAAAAGACAAGTGTTATTTGCACGTGGACACGTTTTCTCCAGGGCTGCGAGCATGGAGGAATTGTAAAAGCAATGGCACAAGTTCGACCTCGTACAAAGAAGCCTTCAGATCCTCTAAACTATTTCTCACCATATTATCAAAATAAGCATGTTGATGTTGCAGGGTTTGAATCTCTTGCTAGGAAAACAACATATTAACACCACCATTGTAGCCATTTGTATCAGAGAACCCCTTGACCAACACTTTTTGGTCCAAAATTTGAAGGGCCTTTTCGCATGGTTGCATGGGGCTCTTGGAGTCTCCTACAACACAAATGACCGACCTTCTGTCAAATTTGGAGCACTTGTTGCATAATGCGGATGAATTGCTGCTAAAATTGGAGGGTTTACCCAGAGAATTGCCATTGCAGCCCATGGATTTTATTTTCCCTGCAAAACACTACCAGATTTCTCAGTTTTTCTGCATATTGTTAGAAAATACGAAGAAAAAGGAAAAATCCTTCGATATTTACACTCTGACCGCCATTTTAGAGCTGAAAATGCCATTTAAATTCCCTTTACAAGCAGGTTCCATTCTTTATATTATTTGTCTTCATGGCATAACATTAAGCTTGTTTGAATTTTAAATCATCTTAACTTAATCCGAGTTTCGTTAAGCCAACTAGTCATGTTTATGGGTGAGGTTGATATAGCGTTATATCGTTATGGAGTGTATTCATATCGATTGTTGGACCAATTATGCGCATAGAGTGAGTAGAGTTTTCTTTTGAATCCTGATATGATATAATTTATATCTCATTCGTCTATGGTGGCAGATAATCTCACCTGGTTGTGTTGGAGCAGGAAAACTATTTAGTTTTATAGCTTTAATTGATTCTGCGCAGAAGCGGATTGAAGTCTGTGGGCTTGAGCGAAGAAAGTCTTTCTTTGGAAATTATCTCTTATGGGGCAGACACCTTGTTGTGAGAAAAATATTGGGCTGAAGAAGGGGCCATGGACGTCTGAGGAGGATAAAAAGATGATAGATTACATACAACACCATGGACATGGTAGCTGGCGTGCTCTTCCTAAGCGAGCAGGTACTTTATGATCCAATAGGATTTCATGTGTACACTTCTTCTATGCGATGTAATATTGATGAAAGTTTTGGGTACCAAGGCTAATTATATATAGAAAGTAATGGCCTCATGTATGAAATATGTACTGGTAGTATTAGAGGATGATTTATAACTGGTTGAAGAGACTGATTTTAGTATAAAGTGGAGTATAGTGTAAGAAGATAAGAATGGTTGATTCAAGTCTATTTTTTTTCCAGGGCTCTTGAGATGTGGAGAAAGATGCAGGCTGGGATAGACCAACTATTTAAGACCTGTTATAAAGTGTGGATAGTTTTCATTTGAGGAAGATCATACTATAATTGAACTCCATGTTGTTCTAGGAAGCAAGTAATGAATTCTAACGTTAATTTGTTGTATATGTGTTTAAGAATTTGTTGTCACTTCTTTATGTTCTTGTAAATAATGCTTGTGAGAGTTCTGCTTCAGATCGGTCCCAATATGGAATAAATGCCATTAACTGTAATGAAATTGAGTGGTGTAGATTTCATGTGAATGGTTTGTTAATGAACTTTTCTGGCATTAAGAATGTCCTGTAGAAACAGTCTTCCATTTAGGGATCGCAGGGTGAGGAAATCGACTGGATGTAGTGAGATTTCAAATGCTCCTTTCAAGATTCATCTAAAAACACGAGGAGAAATCGACTTCCTGTAGGAGGAGAAATCGAGCTGTAGGTGAGATTTCAACTTTCCTGAAGGGTTTTCGAGGTACAAAATGCAATTTTAAGTATAAAAAAATGAATGATTTTTTTTAATGAAATTTGTTAACTTGCATACTAGATGCTGAAGTAAGATAGGATATCTATCTCTGGTAACTTAGAATATATGCCTCTGTCTTTGCATCTCCAGGCTTTCATCAAAGTTGTGCTCCAAACTTCCATCAATGCTCCAGTCACATCGCTCCAGTCACACAGCTCAAGCAAGGAATGAACACGAGATAGTTTCTTGGGGATTCAACTCCATAGCAAGAATGTGAAAGGAAATTGTAAGGGATGAAAGAGAGTAAAATATGACCCATAAAATTGAGTTGCATGGGCATTTTTTGCAATTGAGTTGTGCGGTTTCTCAAAATTGTAGGAACACTAGGTAAGAAGAAGGAACAATGGAGCATATGTCACAACACATGTATAGCATGCGGACCGCTAGCATGCTGATTGCCAGATACAAGCAACCTGTGACAAGGTGGTTTATGGATATTACAGGTGGCTTATGGACATTCCAATCTTTAAGATGGTTAAAGAGGAATTAACATTTAATTCGAGGAAGTAATGCTAGACTCAATTCTAGCATTACTTGACTTTGTCGACTTTACTCATCAAATATGCATCTAAAAAGTTCTTTTAAGGTAAGAAATGGTTAACCTCTGCCTCGAGAAGAGGCCAAATAAGGCTTCAAAGTTAAAACTTTGGCCAAAAACCAAATGATACTTGCAAATGTACATTTAACTCTTAAAACTTTGGTTTAATTACTTGTTTTTTGTGCCATATTAATGCAACCCAGAAAAATCGATTACTATTAGTCCCCGTTGCCCAAAGGGTAGGGACTAATAATATGGTTGTGGAGAAAATACACTCATTATTGGTGAAATTTTTTAAGGATAAAGATGAGAAAAAGGTCCATCTTAGAATAAAAATCAAGTACAAAATCACAAGTATGCTAAAGTGCATTAGAGTGGAAGGACTCTAGAAATGTGGATGAACCTTCATCGTGGAAGAAGAAAAGGTTCAAGCACACTAGCGCGATGAGTTACTCATCTAGGTGAGACTTCAAGGTTCAAGCACACTAGCGCGATGAGTTACTCATCTAGGATCCAGGAAGGCCAAAATTTCAAAGATATCAGAATTAGATGAAACCAGTGCCATTGCGTAGGGCTCGTTGTGCTGATTCCGACCATATATATATATATTTTTATTGAAAATGGACACCGTATGCAGAAGTTATCACGATCTGAAGTTCCGGTCAAATAGGCAAAAAATTCAAAGTCAAAGTCAACTGATGACATCAATAGGGTGACGTGGCAGCACCAGGAGCTGGCACGTGTTAGTCATATTTAGCGTTTTCGGGTTGAGTCGACACTGTACGAAAGTGACATGTGGCACTATACATAAGTGACACATGGCAATATGGATGCTGATGTGGTAGGGTGACACATGTCAGTGTGGATGTTGACGTGGCAGGGTGACACATGGCAGTATGGATGCTAATATGGAACTGTATGGATGTTGATGTGGCATTGTACAGATGTTGATGTGGCACTATATGAATGATGATGTGGCACCGTACGGACGATGACATGACACCGTACAGACGATGACATGGAACTATACGGATGTTGACATGGCATTGTACAGACGATGACATGGCACCGTACAAATGATGATGTGGCACCATATAGATGATGATGTGGCAAGTTGAGGTGACAATATGGATGAGACGTGACAACTGACTGGGCATGCTGACGTGGCCATACGATTGACATGTGGTAGATGACTGGGCAGACTAACGTGGTTGTACAGATGAGAAGTGGCAGATGACTATGCAACAATGACGTGGCTTGGGGCAATGACGAGGTGACATGTGGCCCAATGAGGAGGCACCATTTGGCATCTTCTAGAAGGTAAAAAATTTGGCTGTTCCACCAAATTTGGCGATTACCACCAAATCTGGAGAAGATCCTCCAAATATGGTGGATTCTCGCTAAATTTGGCTAATTGACGCTAAGTTTGGCAACTGTCGCTAAATTTGGCAAAGTCTGGCTTATTTATCTAGGCACAAAAATCGAGAAAAAAGGGAGTTTTTTTGGCACACAAATTGAGACTATATGGACTGTATGAATCTGACAGGGTGCAGCATTAGGATTCATGCCGAGGGGAGGTGTCGAGGGACTGTTCAGAAGCAGGTCGACTTTATACTCAAAAGTTGCAGAATTTCAAGGGGAGTTCGAATATGGCTTCTGTTTCTGCATCCGAGTAGCCGAACATAAAAGTGCTTCCAGATCCCAAGGTGTCGAGCTAAGCAGAATTGACTTCATACTCAAAAGTCTCAGAATTTTCTGTTCCAACCAATGGTGATGTCTGTTTCTGTCCAGAATTTGCAGATTTGAAAGGTGGTTTCATGATCTATTATGTAAGCCTTTCTTTTGTATTCTTAAATCATTGAAGATTAATAAGAATCCTTCCCCATTGAGATAAAGGCCCAAAGACGTAGGCAAACTTGTGCCGAACTCCGTTATCAATCTTGGTGTTATGGTTTGTTGTTTTTACTTGTTATATGGCTACAACTTCTTTCATTAATCTTCTTCTTCTCTTAATTCCTAAATGGTAAATCAACTCATGCATAAATTTAACCATAGTCTTTAAAAGATCAATTTCAGATCAAGTGGTATTAGAGCAGGTTGGCAGTTGGTTGTTTGAGTTTTCATGATTACCAAGGAAAAGCTAAGTTGTGGTGAAGGAGAGCTTGTAGAAGGAGATCCTGAGATTGGATCAAGTAAGAGGACATACCAAAGTGAGAGGATGACATAAGAAGAAGTACTTTCTCAAAACGAAAGAGAGTTTCAAAGAAATTTCTTTGCCACAGAGATGGTAAACGTGTTGTATGATGATTAATTGGAACGGAAGAGACCGATTCAAGGGGAATATTCAAAGCAAGACAAAAGTGAAGAAGGGGAGGATCCTCCAAAATATCCTCCTTCATCTCTATCATTTTCTTCTTCTTCAAGTACAAGTTCATATACTACTTCTTCAAGAAAACATTCTCATAAACATAAGCTTGATATGCCATTACTTAAACTTGATGTAAAATTTGTTTTTCCTATGTATGATGACGAAGTTAATGCTCAAAAACTTGATATTTGGGTTAGACAGATGGAGGTAATTGTAATGTGTAGCAAAGAAAATATGAGGCAACCAAAATCAGATAGGCATCACTTTGTCTTGAAGGAAAAACTCTCATCTGGTGGAAAAGTAAAATGCAACATAGAACTCAACAAGTTGGTAAGATTTTTCCATCATGGCATGATTTTATTTACGCACTTAGAAAATAGTTCTATCCTTTGGGAAATAAAGAAAAGGATTTAATTGAATGGAAAAGTCTTAAGCTAAGAAAAGGAAAGTCAGTGCAAGAATATACAAATGAATTTCGTAAGATGGCTTTGATGTTAAATGTTCCATTGACTACACAAGAAACTCTTATGAAGTATATAGGAGGTTTTCCTGCTTATATTCATAATAATGTATTTATGTTTGGACCTAATAATCTTGATGAGGTTTCTGTCCAAGAAACATATATTGAAACGTGAAAAACTGGAGTTGATGTATCAGGGGAATCATATTCAAAGAGGGATGAAATAGGAAAAGGGAATGGGAAGAAAGCAAATTAAGCGACAGTGAAGGAAGAGAAGCTCTCTTGCAAGCATTGCAAGAAAGAAGGGCATGATGATGAGCATTGTTGGAAATTGCACCCAGAGAAGAGACCGAAGTGGTTCAAAGAGAGGAAAGGGAGGAAAAAAGTTGAAACAACAACACGACCAACATCCTTGGGATTAGATTCAGGTGACGAGTCTAAGATTACAACAGTTGGTTTGACAAGTAAAATTGGTTATGGTTTTGATTCAAGAAGTAAATTGTTTCATATAAGGGTCATAATGAAACATACTAAGATCAACACATTAATAGATAATGGATCTTAATCTAACTTAATTTCAGAAGAAGTGGTTAAGAAATTGGGATTAAACACTAAGATGCATCACAAACCCTATACACTAAATTGGATAAGAAAAGATCATAAATTTCCCATAACAAAGCAATCTATCATGAAGTTTGCAATTACATCTAAGTATGTGGATGAAGTAGCATGTGGTGTGGTGTCGCTATAAACATGTGGAATGGTTTTAGGTAGCCCTTATTTATATGATCACAAAGCAATCTTCTACATGGAACATAATCAATATCACTTGTTTAAAAAGGGAACTGAATATGTTGTACATGCTCATCACATAAAATAAAATCATTCTCTTCTAACAATGGAACAATTAAAGAAGGCAACTTATGCAAGCAATACACCTATAATTGTCCCAAGTAAAGCAGTAGATCTTAAGCATGAACATGAGATGGTTCTAGGATGGGAATTCAATCATACTTTGCTTCAAGATAAGTTAATGTCATGCAAGCACATCAAACATATTAGTTCATTTGTAGTGATATTTATGATGTTATCGCTGCTAATTTTTTCTACATGGATGGTAGTGGATTCAGTAAGATGTGAATGAGTTCAAATGGATAACAATATGCTTTCATTTGTCATGGTTATTATGCAATTGATTATGATGTGACATGTGCACATGACATAGTTTAAATACAAAGGACAAGTGGGGAGGCCTATCCCACACTTGATGACTGGTTAATACCCTTTTGGAGGACCAAAAGGTCTTAGTGGGGAGCTGTGATCCAAATGGATCCAGGAAGGCCAAAATTTCAAAGTTCTCGAAATCAGACGAAACCAGTTCCATTGCATAGGGCTCATCATGCCGATTTCAACCATATTTTTTTTTCTTCCGAAAATGGACACTGTATGCTGAAGTTATCACGATCTGAAGTTTAGGTTAAATAAGAAAAAAAGTCAAAGTCAAAGTCAAAGTCAAAGTCAAAGTCAACAGGTGAAAGTCAACTGATGACGTTAGAAATACGTCATGATGACGTTAGTAGGGTGACATGGCAACACCAGGAACTGACATGTGTTAGTCAAATTCGGTGTTTTTGGGCTGAGTTGCCATTGTATGAAAGTGTCACATGGCACTATACGAAAGTGACACGTGGTAGTATGGATGCTGATGTGGTAGGGTGACACGTGGAAGTATGGATGCTGATGTGGCAGGGTGACACATGGCAGTACATATGATGATGTGGCACTGTACATATGTTGATGTGGCACTGTACAGATGATGACATGACACTGTACAGATAATGACATGGCATTGTACAAATGATGATGTGGCACCATACATACGATGATGTGGCACCGTATGGATGATGATGTTGCACTGTACAGATGTTGACATGGAACTGTTTGGATGATGATGTGGCACTATATGAACGATGACATGGCACAATACAAATGATGATGTGGCACCGTATAGATGACAATGTGGCAGGTTGAGGTGGCGGTATAGATGACACGTGGCAGCTGACTGGGCAGGCTAACGTGGCCATACATATGACACGTGGTAGATGATTGGGCAACCTGATGTGGTAGTATGAATGACACGTGGCATATGACTATGCAACAATGACATTGCTCAGGCCAATGGAGAGGTGACACATGGCACAATGAGGAGGTACCACGTGGCACCTACTAGAAGGTAAAAAATTTGGTCATTCCACCAAATCTGGAGGAGATCCTCCAAATCTAGTGGAATCTCGCTAAATCTGGCTAATTGGCGCTAAGATTGGAAACTATCGCTAAATTTGGTGGAGTCTGGATTATTTAGTCGGGCACATAAATCGAGAAAAAATGAGTTTTTTTGGCATGCAAATCGAGACTGTACAGATTGTATGGATGTGTCATGGCACAACATTAGTATTCATGTTGAGGGGAGGTGTCGAGGGACTGTTCAGAAGCAGGTCAAATTTATACTCAAAAGTTGCGGAATTACAAAGGGAGTCGGGATATGGCTTTTGTTTCTGCATCCGAGTAGCCGAACAGAAAAGTGCTTCCAGATCCCAAGGTGTCGAGCCAAGCATAGCCGACTTCATACTCAAAAGCCTCATAATATCCCATGCTAATCAATGGTGATGTATGTTTCTGTCCAGAAGTTGCAGATTTGAAAGGTGGTTTCAAGCGCTGTTATGTAAGCCTTTCTTTTGTATTCTTAAAGCATTGAAGATTAATAAGAAGCCTTCCCCATCGAGACAAAGGCCCAGAGACATAGGCAAACTTGTGTCGAACTCCGTTATCAATCTTGGTGTTATGGTTTGTTGTTTTTAATTCTTATATGGACGCAACTTATTTCATTAATATTCTTCTTCTCTTAATTCCTAAATGGTAAATCAATTCATGCATAAACTTAACCATAGTCTCTAAAAGATCAAATTCGGATCAACTCTAATCATATATCATAGAGTAGATCCTATATCATCTAGGACTTGAATAGTTTGTTGCGAAGCTTTTTGAAAGATGATGATACACTTCATTATTTTATTATATTATAAGGATGGTTTTTGGTTATTTAGAT
>JZKD02S2307734.1:0-20431 GCA_000966675.3 Picea glauca | reverse complement strand
TCATTGACACTTTCTTCACTTTCTCTTGTACAATCCTTCCCGACACTTTTGTCGTATGTGAATTTATTTAAATTGGGAACTTCATTTTCCTTGAACATGGAACAAAACCCCAGATCCAGCACATCGAATGGGTTGTGACTTTTGGAACCCATCGTGAATACCTATGGGATATAGGTTTCCATAAGGGATGTCTCATTGTTTTTGGTTTCTTATTCCTCCTTACGTCATTCTTCTTTAGCTTCTTTGTCTAAAACTTCCTTAGCCCCCCTTTCTACTACCACTACCATTGTTGTCACATCTACTGTCTCCTTTTTTATTGTTTTGTTTTGTTCAACTTATTTCTAGGAAACAACCTTTTCTTTCACTTTTTATGTGGTTGCTACTACATGGGATTTAGCCTCGTCGACGATCTTCCTCTTCTTTTTAGTAGGTTCGTTCTTCTTCTTTTGAACTTTTTCTTTGTTCCTCCTCTTATTGTCTGATATTGTTTCTTATTAATCTAAAGATATTGACTACATATAGGTAGTTGCAACATATGTCCTTTCCATTGCCTCTTCTTCTTATTTCCTTTTGGCCTCTTCTCTTTCCTTTTCTTCATCAAAAATCCTCCCAATAGGCTTATTGCTTCTTTTTTAGATGACTTCATCATAATTCCTTGCACCGCAATGTACTTCTTCTTCTTCCAAAACCTATGATGTGTATTCCCAAGGTATGTCGATATTGTTGAAGTGTTATTTGATGATCTTATTCAGGTCATGCTTTATGAACCTTTCTTCCCTGAAGTGATATAACAACAACATATCCACATCTTTGTGGGCTTGCTTTGTGTTTGCCAAGGAATAGGTGCCAATGTATAATGGGAGGGGTGGCCATATAGCCTTATTATCCCGGTAAAGTATTCCATCGACTCCATTGATTATAATTTGTGTTGGCTCAGGCCATTTTGGGGAAAAGAACAAGAATTAATTAAGAAGTTAGGAAATGGACCCAAAAAGGAGCGTGCATCGGAAAACAGGGAAAAGAAGCATCGGTAAAGAAGGAAAGTCAAAGGAAGGAGAAAGGATGTGGATTGAGGAGGAAAATGGTTGGATTTTGGACTAGCCGTGCTAAAGAATTTAGAATGTGGAAAAACCTAATCCCCCTAGGGTTAGTGGGTTAGGGTTTTCATCATTATTGTAATGGGTATTTTACCCTTTTTGTAGTATAAATATGTATTATGAGATTTAAGGAGATCTAGTATCATTTTTTAATTTTGCGGAGAGAGTTGTGGAGCTAGTGTTGGGGATGCTGTTCGAGTCAGTTTTTTAGAGAGAGATATGGATTGTTATCGAGGGTAAGGTCACAAGTTGTGGAGATTAGTGTGACCTTGTCAGCCTCAACTATACTCACATGTAATGCGCACAATGCAATAACTTGATGAAGAATAATATAAGAGATAAGAATTCCATATCTTTGTGGATGTAGCCTCGGGGGGGTGAACCATGGTAAAAATTGTGTCTATGTGTGGAATGTTTCTTTATCTTTTGTTAGTTATGTTGAATGAATGAATATGTAGTAGTAAAATGCAGTGCGCACCATAATAACTATGTTATTTACTATATAATAGTATTTAATGAATGTAAATGATTACATAATGGTAGATATGGATATAATGATGTGTTTGAATAATATATATGATGTATGTTGAGGTAGAAATAATGTCTATCATCCCCACAGTATCCTCCCTTCCACAATTGCAGACATCTGGGTCCTCCAGTCACACATAAATCCATCTCGGGTGAGACTGCATTATGCACTATGTGTGTAGTGTTCCCTTCTTGTCTCTAGAAGGGCTGATGGTTTGCATAGTTTTGGTGGAAACCTAAAGTAGAAATTGGATCAGCCAAAACCAATCCAACAAATGGTTCCATTTTCAGGTGGAACCCAGAGGAATAAATTGGAAGGGACTTGTTGAGAAGGACAATGAAGAGAATGCAGTATTAGAAGGGGATGTTCAAACCGTGGAACCCTACTAAAGAGGATATCAAATGATGGTTGAAAACAAAATACCTCGATTTTTCACAGAAAGACAATATAAACCCTAAGTATACATCGTGCCAATATTTTGAAAGGTATGTATTTAATGATCTTCATGAGGCATGTTTCTATTATTTTCCACATTTTTTGCAGAAGTGGATACTAAGATTGAAGGAAAATCACCCAACTAATTGGAAAAGACCAGTAGAATGGACTACTGAGAATATTGCACAGCTACAAAAAATCAAAAATAAATTCACGCGCACAATCAATTTTTGGCTAGACAACATTATTGTAGGATTCATTATCGAGTTTGAAGTCGATACTGTAAAATCATACACTGCTGCAGAGAAGGATTTTTTGAAGTGTTCAAGAGGAAGGTATATTAGATCACTTTATACATTGTTGAAGATCTTACTACATGATAAAGGAGTGATGAAAATGGAGCCATACAACTAAATCACTCTGCACACATGAGGAGATTGAGGGAAACACTAAAGAATATCTGAGATATGGAGAAGGAATTGGATATAGGTTATAAGAATGAATAAATGGACCCCATTATGATTGATAAATATCAAATCAAGGAAATAATGGACAAAGTGCGAATGTCGTGCAACGAAAGAGCCTACCAATATAAGATAAAAATGAAAAAGAGAGCAGTAGCCGAGCAAGAGGGCTTGAACAATGATGAAGAAGAGGTAGACAGTATCCATGCTATGGAGTAGATTGAGGAAATACTATTAACCACATATGAGAGAAAAAACAAAGGTCAAGGGTCTAGCGCATAAGAAGGCTCTCCATTATAGATAAAAATTAGTGTGGAACACACGACCCCATGTGTGACTAATACATCAGAATAGAAGGAACCATTTATACAACCAATAATTAGTAGGAGAATGATTTCAGTAGGAGAATGGACCAGTGGAAATTCAAGTGGAAGTAAGAGTTCAGATAGAAGTAGTTAGTTATCCACACCGAGTGGAGGCGGTACAACAAATTTTACAATGGTAGGACAAGATTCGACTATTCGTTTACCAAAGTTTCATGGAGAGGGGTCGGGGGACCCATAGAAACATATATTTATTTTTGATAATATTTGGGGAGCTAAAAAGTAAAGAATGAAGACAAAAAAGTAGTGTAGCTTGCTTTCATAAACTGTGCATTGGATTGGTTTATGAGCCTTGCATTGAAAAATGAACAAGTAGCACCAAAAACCATCACAGATGTGAAGAAGGAACTAATCAATGAGTTCCAACAACCAAGTTTAGAATATCAATATATGAATGAGATGATAGAAATCAAACAGAATATGGGAGAGTCAATTTTGGAAGTCAATCAGAAGTTCAAGCGATTGAAAGGTAAGTTGAAGTACCCTATAAAACACATGCAAAATAGGAAACTATTTATAAATTCATTATTTCCACATTTTAAGTACCTATTGACATAGCAGAAGTTCCAGAATCAGTATGAGGCTCTACAAGTAGAATTACAATTAGAACAGAACCAATATAAACATGCATATCCAACTATGGAAGATCTAAGAGAGGATCTCAAGAATCTGACATTTCAGTAGAATCTGAACAAATGCAAGGAAAAGATGGAAGTTTTTTAGTGTACCTTATGTAAGATACAAGGAAACCATAAGTATGATTTCCCAACATTTTCACAGTACTTGGGAGAAGGACTGCAAAATCCTTTACTAAAAAGAGGACCATGGTGTGAAATATGTAAAACACATGGACATGATCCCTTTAATTGTCCTATGATGCAAAAGTACCAAATATTGCCTAAGAGTACATTATGAAATTTATGCAAGTCTGTAGGACATGAGGAAAAGGATTGTCAAAATTTGTAAATGATGAAGGAAATGACTTAATATGCATATAGGATGTAGGATGAACTAATGACAGGACAACATGTGCAATAGTATAATAATGCGTAGCAATTTATAACACCACCACAATATAATCATGTACCATAGTATAATACATCGTGCATAGACAGTCAAGGAAATAGAGGAGGATTCAGAAGAGGAGGACATGGAAGAGGAGGATTTGGAAGAGGTAGAGGACTAGTAACCTGTCACAATTGTCAGAAACCTGGACATTATGCAATAAATTTTTCATTTCCACTAGAAACATGCATGTACTTTGATGCAACAGATTATAATATAGAATATTCACCTACACTTATGACAAAGATACAAGAGAAAATGAATCAGAGTAATCAAAATGTTCAATGGATTGCTACATAAACTAGAGAGGATGGGGAAAATATTAATATAGTTACTCGAAGAGGAACCAAAATGAGAGAAGATGCAGCAAATTAGAATTATAACCAACACTAGTGGGTAAAAAACAATACAACACCTCAACAAGATTTTGATGCACGCAAGGAAAATAAGACATTCAAGTAGTCAAGACAAGAAATTTTGCAAGAGAATATTGCTTCTACTTCAAATGCACAACCATACTATGTTGGACCAATATATGATATCCCTCATCCATTTTATCATACCAACAAATATCAATCTATTGAAAAGATAAGTAATCTAAGGAGCTTTCTGGTGTCTTGCTTGAAGTTATTGAATGATCAAACATCTATACAAATGTTAAAATGTTTGTTATAGAAATGCAATCCTCGAGAAGAGATACAACTAGAATAAAAGAAAGTAAATCATGTCCATAGGAATACAAAACCAAATAGGGAGTTCAGACTAAATGAAAATATTGGAGAGTTTAGCATGGGTGACATGATATTGGATTTGGTATGTGAGGTAAATGTTCTTCCTAAGAAAACATGGGAGTGCATGGGGGAAACTACACTGGGATATCCACCTATTCAATTGAAAATATAAAACCAACATAGAGTAGTACCAATTGGTCGAATGAAAGGAATACTAGTGGATTTGTATGATGTGCACACTATGACATATTTTGAGGCAATTGATATAGTGGATAATACTACACCTTATCCAACATTGTTACCACTGGATTGGGAATTTGAAAATCAATATGTCATAAACTTGAAGACTAGAAAAATGATTTTTGAATTAGGATAATATAGAGTCATAGCAACACTAGACCCTTCAAAAGGTGGAAGATATGTTGAACCATCTATAGATAACTTTGTCACAAAAGATATATATTGGTTTTATAGGACTACCTCGCGCGAGAAAGATTACATTAACCCAACAACAGATGGAATACTTATCTAGAGAAGCATTAGTTCTTGTTCTTAATATTTTGACATAGGACTGGAGAATTGCAAACAATGCTTACATGAGATATCTACCAGAACATGTGCAATAATGACATGTGCACTAATGTGGGTTGGAACATAGGTAAGACAACCTCCAAGTTTTTATGGTCAAAATGATATGGAATAATTTTTAATAAAGTTTGAGTTAGAAGTCTCGGAAAATCAAAGGTTATTAGTTCTATATATTGCATTGAAAGAAACACATACACGCTAGTGGGGTATGCATGATGAGAATATCCGGGATTGGTATCAATGAAAAATATTACTTCACATTAGATTTGGGGTAGAATAGGAGAATAAATATATGGAGAAATATGATGGGATGGGAGAACCCAGAGAACATATAAAAAAATGTATAACCCAGTGGATACTAGTATCATCATAGGAATGAACACATCATTTCATTCATACATTAGAAGGAATCCAAAGGAAGTGGTATATAGAATTGGAACTACACAGAGGACTTGTAAATTGGGAAGATTTGCAGCAGAATTTTGTGATCACGTTTGCATTTGAACATGAGAATACAACGATAGATACAACACTGAATTTGATAAAAGAGAAGATATTTGAAGAACCTGAAGTTGAAATTTTAACATCTTATCAAAACCAGAATCAACAAACAATCAGATAGAGGCTACTTTTTTACCATGTCGCAGAAGATTACCCAGCAGAAGAAAACATGTATGATATTCAAATAAAAAATGTTGAAGGGGAAAGAGAAGTAGAAGGTCCACAATTACAGTTAGAATAATTCTGTAGCGCATGATTTTCCCCAAAGAAATACAACATTGCGCAGAAGAAGTGTTTGGTAGTTAGAGTTGCATATCACCAATTTATTGCAGGACACTTGTATAAAATAGGTGCAAATAATATTCTAAGGAGATGAGTCATGGAGAATGAACATCCTATCATATTAGTAGAATAGCATGAAGGAATAGTTGGATGACACTATGCATGAAAGGATATTGTGCATAATATATTGTGTGTGGGACTATGGTGGCCAATAGTTTCTAAATATGCAAAGGAGTATTGTCATACTTGTGATTTCTGTTAGAGGATATGAAAGCCATCCAGGAGGGATGAGATGCCCCTTAAACCTCATGTAACTCTTAAAGTGTTTGAAAAATGGGTAGTAGACTATGTAGGACCAATTAATCCGCCATCTAGAAGACCAGAAACAAGGTATATCATTACAAATGAAGAATATTTAACCACATGGGATGAAGGAACAACAATAAAAGATTGCAATGCAAAAAATGCAACACACTTTCTGTTTGAGCAAGTAATTACAATATTTGGATTCCCTAGAATTTTGATGAGTGATCAGGGAACTAATTTTATCAATAGTAATATCCATGAATTGAATGAAGAATTTGAGATACACCATCAAAATAGCACTCCATACCATCCTTGGGATAATGGAATAGTGAAAGCATTTAATAAGATATTTGATAATTCCTTTTTTAAAATTTGTAATGTAATGTAAAGAGGGATGATTGGGGTTTTAAGATACAAACAATATTATGGGATTATAGAGCTAAATGAAAGAAACACACAGGGTAGAGACCTTTCATATTGGTGTATGGTCAGGAATTAGTAGTCCCTCTAGAGTATTTGATACCTAGTATGCACATTGCAGTCATTACAAACATGAAAAAAAGAGGTGCAACTCAAGAAAGATTGGCTCAACTCATGGAATTAGAAGAGGACATGAGTATGGATGGTTTCCATTAGGAAGTACATAAAGAAAAGTAAAAAGATGGGAATCATATACACATTAAGAAGGAAAACTTTAAGGAAGAATATATCGTTTTCCTCTATGACAAAAAATACTTACAACACCTAGGGAAATTTAGGATGCATTGGCTAGGTCCATATGAGATAAAATCTGTCACATATGGAGGTGTTGTACAATTACAGGATCTAATAGGAAAAGAGATTCAAAGATTGGTGAATGAAAGTAGATTGAAATTGTATAGGGACAATTGACCCAATAACCCTTAGTAGTTGCAACACAAAAAATAATAGTTGTACATAGTGTATATAGAAAAAACTGAGAAAGAAAGAAAAGAGTGGAAAAATAAGAAAAATAAAAAAATATGTAGTAGATGGATAAGTGGTATACATGTAGTTATATGATACAACACACATAAGATAGTAAGTCGTATGAAATAACAAGGAATACATTGAGAACTAGAGAAAGATGAGTAGGCAAAAAAAGTAGCGTGTCGATACAAAAAGTAGTTGAAAAAAGGAAAAGGAAGTAATTGGAAAAGTACAGTGAGATAGAGCATTTAAGACATGACCTATAAAAGTGGAAAATGTGAACAAGAAGACTCATTGTGACTTTGTATAAATGAGAGCTAAGGAATAAAACCGAGGGTGAGTAGGTGATTTCGAGGTTATTCAGTGAATATTCAGAGCAACCATGTTCGAATTTAATAGAATAGTGCCACAAAAGTTTGGAGCTCCCATTCAGATTGGAAGGAAAATGAAAAGTTCCATGAGGTCTCCACGGGATAAAAAAACCGAGGGAGTAAAATTGAATCATCCAGAGAGAGTGGTGGACGTGGATTCCATTCCTTCTCCATTCATCGATCCGCTTCGCCCCATGATTGTAGAGGATCAGCTTCTGGGGACAAAGGAAATGGATTTGGACACACGAGATGAAACAAATAACCATATCCCAAAGAAGAATCTCGTGCATCAAGTTGGTTTAGGCACAACAAAACCGCAGGTAGAACCAAATGAGAAAGATGATGAACAAACATATTATGATGAAGTACAACACTTTGTAGTAAAGCTAGTGCAACAATCAGAGGAACATGTATAGGTAGAAGATATTACAGGCCATCAAAACTCAGATATAGAAGAATATGAGGATGAGAACTAAGAATCGTGACCATCAATAGGAAAGAGGAATACGAAGGAAAAAAAAATTGCACCAAGAACACCGATCAAGTAGAAATAAATAACAATGTCACTGCCACAAAAACCTGATGGAGTCAAAGTAGTTGGTGACATGTTAGGGGTTGTTAAAAAATTTAGGTATATTGATCATGATGTGAAAGACATGGACAAGTTCCTTGAGTTTGAGAAACAAGTGTACATGGATATTAGAGGAGAGGGTCCATCAAGGGATCCCATTTTGGAGCCGAAACAGTCGATTACAAGACTTTATAACACATGGATCATGAACCTGCTAGAGATTCTTCATTTTGGGAGAGGAAAAGATGTAAATTATTGCATCAAGCAACTACTAGAACTAGTACATTATGTCATATTATGGATAGAGAGGCTTGTATCCATAGATGTATATTTAATTGCATATATCACACCTTTACTGAAAAATGGAGAAAAACCATAGTAGTATTTGGATGACAAGAAAAAGGGAAAATGGCATTGATAGAGGGTCCCGAGGAATAATCATTAACCGAATTAGTGAGCCAACAACAATATTGGTGAAAATTTTTATGTCTTGCAACTTTTTAAGGAAATTTCAGAAGGAGGAAGCTCTTGGAGGAGTAATAGCAGCAACCACGCAGTGCGTGAAGGGGAGTCTACTCATTTGGGCTCCATATCTATTAAATTTGTTTCTGTAAAATTGTAAGGATGCATAGGATTTAGATACAAATTTTCATTATTCCTAGATTATTATACTGGGGTGGGGAGAACCAAAATACAACGCATTTTACCAGAGGCTAGGGAAGTGTCGCACAACAAAATATACAACACTATGGAACACTTAAGATCCAAAGAAAAGGAAGGAAAAATCTATCATTTTTTCATGATGTTTGATGAGATGTGGGATAGTTTGGCCAATACATGGAGAATACCACCAGAGGTAATGAGGGAGAACCAAGGAATAACAGATTTTAAGGCTTCTAGACATAACATGTGGATCTAGGCCAAAATGGATCCTAAGAAGGAGTGGCTACAACTGAGATACTATGTCACAGAAGAATAACTACAGTGGGCCATGAAAGATTGTCCTGAATAATGGAAGGTTCTAGTGATTCAAAAGAATGTAACAATATCTAAGAAGCAAGCAGAGGTTGGCCCTTCAAAGCAGTCAACTATCTCATCATCCAATAAAATGAAGGTGATAGAGAACATGAAAGAAACAGGGGATAGTATAACCACTAGGAAACCAACGAAGAAAAATACTATGCCCAAGGCTCTAATGCAGGTAAAGGAGAGCCTAGTAGAACCAAATGGGGGAGAGAAGAAGGAGAAAAATATTCCTATGCTAGAGAAAACAGGAGGTAGAGATATCCCAGAGATGGATATACCATTTGAAACAACACATATAGAGAATCTACCAATGAAAAGTACAGTCTTTCAAAAAGGAGGACGTTGCAAGAAAATAAAGGATTACAAGGAGGTTCCTCAACTTACACTGATAGAGGATGTTGTGTAGTTAGTCATAGAGAAAGTACAGGAATTCACGATAGAGGCATGGTATGATGATACAAAGAAAAGGGAGGAGATATTCAAGAAAGTGAAAGAGGTTAATGATGCACTGGAGCAATTTCAACTCTCTACAACACAACAAAGAGAACAGGTGCAACAACACACTTCTCAGGAGAGAACAATTCTAGAATAGGAGACAGTAAAAATCATAGCCATGGGAAGTGAAAATTTTCATACTACATAGAGAATGTTGGAGGTCGATGAGGATACAACATAGAATACATTGAAATACATAGATCATTTGGACTTGGCACTTCCCGTGGTTCCAATGAAGGCATTGTACAAACTTCAAATCAGTGTCACACGTGGAATTTAGTCGAGGGCCCATGAAAATGAGACAAGTCTATAATTGGCCAATGAAGTAAGTGACACACTAAATATGACAATTAACAAAGTTTAGTTTGAGAGGGATGAAGCAAAGTAGTGCACTGGCATAATTGAGTAGAAGGTAGAATAAGTGNTGGTTGGATTTTGGACTAGCCGTGCTAAAGAATTTAGAATGTGGAAAAACCTAATCCCCCTAGGGTTAGTGGGTTAGGGTTTTCATCATTATTGTAATGGGTATTTTACCCTTTTTGTAGTATAAATATGTATTATGAGATTTAAGGAGATCTAGTATCATTTTTTAATTTTGCGGAGAGAGTTGTGGAGCTAGTGTTGGGGATGCTGTTCGAGTCAGTTTTTTAGAGAGAGATATGGATTGTTATCGAGGGTAAGGTCACAAGTTGTGGAGATTAGTGTGACCTTGTCAGCCTCAACTATACTCACATGTAATGCGCACAATGCAATAACTTGATGAAGAATAATATAAGAGATAAGAATTCCATATCTTTGTGGATGTAGCCTCGGGGGGGTGAACCATGGTAAAAATTGTGTCTATGTGTGGAATGTTTCTTTATCTTTTGTTAGTTATGTTGAATGAATGAATATGTAGTAGTAAAATGCAGTGCGCACCATAATAACTATGTTATTTACTATATAATAGTATTTAATGAATGTAAATGATTACATAATGGTAGATATGGATATAATGATGTGTTTGAATAATATATATGATGTATGTTGAGGTAGAAATAATGTCTATCATCCCCACAGTATCCTCCCTTCCACAATTGCAGACATCTGGGTCCTCCAGTCACACATAAATCCATCTCGGGTGAGACTGCATTATGCACTATGTGTGTAGTGTTCCCTTCTTGTCTCTAGAAGGGCTGATGGTTTGCATAGTTTTGGTGGAAACCTAAAGTAGAAATTGGATCAGCCAAAACCAATCCAACAAATGGTTCCATTTTCAGGTGGAACCCAGAGGAATAAATTGGAAGGGACTTGTTGAGAAGGACAATGAAGAGAATGCAGTATTAGAAGGGGATGTTCAAACCGTGGAACCCTACTAAAGAGGATATCAAATGATGGTTGAAAACAAAATACCTCGATTTTTCACAGAAAGACAATATAAACCCTAAGTATACATCGTGCCAATATTTTGAAAGGTATGTATTTAATGATCTTCATGAGGCATGTTTCTATTATTTTCCACATTTTTTGCAGAAGTGGATACTAAGATTGAAGGAAAATCACCCAACTAATTGGAAAAGACCAGTAGAATGGACTACTGAGAATATTGCACAGCTACAAAAAATCAAAAATAAATTCACGCGCACAATCAATTTTTGGCTAGACAACATTATTGTAGGATTCATTATCGAGTTTGAAGTCGATACTGTAAAATCATACACTGCTGCAGAGAAGGATTTTTTGAAGTGTTCAAGAGGAAGGTATATTAGATCACTTTATACATTGTTGAAGATCTTACTACATGATAAAGGAGTGATGAAAATGGAGCCATACAACTAAATCACTCTGCACACATGAGGAGATTGAGGGAAACACTAAAGAATATCTGAGATATGGAGAAGGAATTGGATATAGGTTATAAGAATGAATAAATGGACCCCATTATGATTGATAAATATCAAATCAAGGAAATAATGGACAAAGTGCGAATGTCGTGCAACGAAAGAGCCTACCAATATAAGATAAAAATGAAAAAGAGAGCAGTAGCCGAGCAAGAGGGCTTGAACAATGATGAAGAAGAGGTAGACAGTATCCATGCTATGGAGTAGATTGAGGAAATACTATTAACCACATATGAGAGAAAAAACAAAGGTCAAGGGTCTAGCGCATAAGAAGGCTCTCCATTATAGATAAAAATTAGTGTGGAACACACGACCCCATGTGTGACTAATACATCAGAATAGAAGGAACCATTTATACAACCAATAATTAGTAGGAGAATGATTTCAGTAGGAGAATGGACCAGTGGAAATTCAAGTGGAAGTAAGAGTTCAGATAGAAGTAGTTAGTTATCCACACCGAGTGGAGGCGGTACAACAAATTTTACAATGGTAGGACAAGATTCGACTATTCGTTTACCAAAGTTTCATGGAGAGGGGTCGGGGGACCCATAGAAACATATATTTATTTTTGATAATATTTGGGGAGCTAAAAAGTAAAGAATGAAGACAAAAAAGTAGTGTAGCTTGCTTTCATAAACTGTGCATTGGATTGGTTTATGAGCCTTGCATTGAAAAATGAACAAGTAGCACCAAAAACCATCACAGATGTGAAGAAGGAACTAATCAATGAGTTCCAACAACCAAGTTTAGAATATCAATATATGAATGAGATGATAGAAATCAAACAGAATATGGGAGAGTCAATTTTGGAAGTCAATCAGAAGTTCAAGCGATTGAAAGGTAAGTTGAAGTACCCTATAAAACACATGCAAAATAGGAAACTATTTATAAATTCATTATTTCCACATTTTAAGTACCTATTGACATAGCAGAAGTTCCAGAATCAGTATGAGGCTCTACAAGTAGAATTACAATTAGAACAGAACCAATATAAACATGCATATCCAACTATGGAAGATCTAAGAGAGGATCTCAAGAATCTGACATTTCAGTAGAATCTGAACAAATGCAAGGAAAAGATGGAAGTTTTTTAGTGTACCTTATGTAAGATACAAGGAAACCATAAGTATGATTTCCCAACATTTTCACAGTACTTGGGAGAAGGACTGCAAAATCCTTTACTAAAAAGAGGACCATGGTGTGAAATATGTAAAACACATGGACATGATCCCTTTAATTGTCCTATGATGCAAAAGTACCAAATATTGCCTAAGAGTACATTATGAAATTTATGCAAGTCTGTAGGACATGAGGAAAAGGATTGTCAAAATTTGTAAATGATGAAGGAAATGACTTAATATGCATATAGGATGTAGGATGAACTAATGACAGGACAACATGTGCAATAGTATAATAATGCGTAGCAATTTATAACACCACCACAATATAATCATGTACCATAGTATAATACATCGTGCATAGACAGTCAAGGAAATAGAGGAGGATTCAGAAGAGGAGGACATGGAAGAGGAGGATTTGGAAGAGGTAGAGGACTAGTAACCTGTCACAATTGTCAGAAACCTGGACATTATGCAATAAATTTTTCATTTCCACTAGAAACATGCATGTACTTTGATGCAACAGATTATAATATAGAATATTCACCTACACTTATGACAAAGATACAAGAGAAAATGAATCAGAGTAATCAAAATGTTCAATGGATTGCTACATAAACTAGAGAGGATGGGGAAAATATTAATATAGTTACTCGAAGAGGAACCAAAATGAGAGAAGATGCAGCAAATTAGAATTATAACCAACACTAGTGGGTAAAAAACAATACAACACCTCAACAAGATTTTGATGCACGCAAGGAAAATAAGACATTCAAGTAGTCAAGACAAGAAATTTTGCAAGAGAATATTGCTTCTACTTCAAATGCACAACCATACTATGTTGGACCAATATATGATATCCCTCATCCATTTTATCATACCAACAAATATCAATCTATTGAAAAGATAAGTAATCTAAGGAGCTTTCTGGTGTCTTGCTTGAAGTTATTGAATGATCAAACATCTATACAAATGTTAAAATGTTTGTTATAGAAATGCAATCCTCGAGAAGAGATACAACTAGAATAAAAGAAAGTAAATCATGTCCATAGGAATACAAAACCAAATAGGGAGTTCAGACTAAATGAAAATATTGGAGAGTTTAGCATGGGTGACATGATATTGGATTTGGTATGTGAGGTAAATGTTCTTCCTAAGAAAACATGGGAGTGCATGGGGGAAACTACACTGGGATATCCACCTATTCAATTGAAAATATAAAACCAACATAGAGTAGTACCAATTGGTCGAATGAAAGGAATACTAGTGGATTTGTATGATGTGCACACTATGACATATTTTGAGGCAATTGATATAGTGGATAATACTACACCTTATCCAACATTGTTACCACTGGATTGGGAATTTGAAAATCAATATGTCATAAACTTGAAGACTAGAAAAATGATTTTTGAATTAGGATAATATAGAGTCATAGCAACACTAGACCCTTCAAAAGGTGGAAGATATGTTGAACCATCTATAGATAACTTTGTCACAAAAGATATATATTGGTTTTATAGGACTACCTCGCGCGAGAAAGATTACATTAACCCAACAACAGATGGAATACTTATCTAGAGAAGCATTAGTTCTTGTTCTTAATATTTTGACATAGGACTGGAGAATTGCAAACAATGCTTACATGAGATATCTACCAGAACATGTGCAATAATGACATGTGCACTAATGTGGGTTGGAACATAGGTAAGACAACCTCCAAGTTTTTATGGTCAAAATGATATGGAATAATTTTTAATAAAGTTTGAGTTAGAAGTCTCGGAAAATCAAAGGTTATTAGTTCTATATATTGCATTGAAAGAAACACATACACGCTAGTGGGGTATGCATGATGAGAATATCCGGGATTGGTATCAATGAAAAATATTACTTCACATTAGATTTGGGGTAGAATAGGAGAATAAATATATGGAGAAATATGATGGGATGGGAGAACCCAGAGAACATATAAAAAAATGTATAACCCAGTGGATACTAGTATCATCATAGGAATGAACACATCATTTCATTCATACATTAGAAGGAATCCAAAGGAAGTGGTATATAGAATTGGAACTACACAGAGGACTTGTAAATTGGGAAGATTTGCAGCAGAATTTTGTGATCACGTTTGCATTTGAACATGAGAATACAACGATAGATACAACACTGAATTTGATAAAAGAGAAGATATTTGAAGAACCTGAAGTTGAAATTTTAACATCTTATCAAAACCAGAATCAACAAACAATCAGATAGAGGCTACTTTTTTACCATGTCGCAGAAGATTACCCAGCAGAAGAAAACATGTATGATATTCAAATAAAAAATGTTGAAGGGGA
Source organism: Picea glauca (assembly GCA_000966675.3). NCBI lineage: Eukaryota > Viridiplantae > Streptophyta > Pinopsida > Pinales > Pinaceae > Picea > Picea glauca. Next base: position 5,299 of record JZKD02S2307734.1, on the reverse strand, counting down.
AAGAGAAGTAGAAGGTCCACAATTACAGTTAGAATAATTCTGTAGCGCATGATTTTCCCCAAAGAAATACAACATTGCGCAGAAGAAGTGTTTGGTAGTTAGAGTTGCATATCACCAATTTATTGCAGGACACTTGTATAAAATAGGTGCAAATAATATTCTAAGGAGATGAGTCATGGAGAATGAACATCCTATCATATTAGTAGAATAGCATGAAGGAATAGTTGGATGACACTATGCATGAAAGGATATTGTGCATAATATATTGTGTGTGGGACTATGGTGGCCAATAGTTTCTAAATATGCAAAGGAGTATTGTCATACTTGTGATTTCTGTTAGAGGATATGAAAGCCATCCAGGAGGGATGAGATGCCCCTTAAACCTCATGTAACTCTTAAAGTGTTTGAAAAATGGGTAGTAGACTATGTAGGACCAATTAATCCGCCATCTAGAAGACCAGAAACAAGGTATATCATTACAAATGAAGAATATTTAACCACATGGGATGAAGGAACAACAATAAAAGATTGCAATGCAAAAAATGCAACACACTTTCTGTTTGAGCAAGTAATTACAATATTTGGATTCCCTAGAATTTTGATGAGTGATCAGGGAACTAATTTTATCAATAGTAATATCCATGAATTGAATGAAGAATTTGAGATACACCATCAAAATAGCACTCCATACCATCCTTGGGATAATGGAATAGTGAAAGCATTTAATAAGATATTTGATAATTCCTTTTTTAAAATTTGTAATGTAATGTAAAGAGGGATGATTGGGGTTTTAAGATACAAACAATATTATGGGATTATAGAGCTAAATGAAAGAAACACACAGGGTAGAGACCTTTCATATTGGTGTATGGTCAGGAATTAGTAGTCCCTCTAGAGTATTTGATACCTAGTATGCACATTGCAGTCATTACAAACATGAAAAAAAGAGGTGCAACTCAAGAAAGATTGGCTCAACTCATGGAATTAGAAGAGGACATGAGTATGGATGGTTTCCATTAGGAAGTACATAAAGAAAAGTAAAAAGATGGGAATCATATACACATTAAGAAGGAAAACTTTAAGGAAGAATATATCGTTTTCCTCTATGACAAAAAATACTTACAACACCTAGGGAAATTTAGGATGCATTGGCTAGGTCCATATGAGATAAAATCTGTCACATATGGAGGTGTTGTACAATTACAGGATCTAATAGGAAAAGAGATTCAAAGATTGGTGAATGAAAGTAGATTGAAATTGTATAGGGACAATTGACCCAATAACCCTTAGTAGTTGCAACACAAAAAATAATAGTTGTACATAGTGTATATAGAAAAAACTGAGAAAGAAAGAAAAGAGTGGAAAAATAAGAAAAATAAAAAAATATGTAGTAGATGGATAAGTGGTATACATGTAGTTATATGATACAACACACATAAGATAGTAAGTCGTATGAAATAACAAGGAATACATTGAGAACTAGAGAAAGATGAGTAGGCAAAAAAAGTAGCGTGTCGATACAAAAAGTAGTTGAAAAAAGGAAAAGGAAGTAATTGGAAAAGTACAGTGAGATAGAGCATTTAAGACATGACCTATAAAAGTGGAAAATGTGAACAAGAAGACTCATTGTGACTTTGTATAAATGAGAGCTAAGGAATAAAACCGAGGGTGAGTAGGTGATTTCGAGGTTATTCAGTGAATATTCAGAGCAACCATGTTCGAATTTAATAGAATAGTGCCACAAAAGTTTGGAGCTCCCATTCAGATTGGAAGGAAAATGAAAAGTTCCATGAGGTCTCCACGGGATAAAAAAACCGAGGGAGTAAAATTGAATCATCCAGAGAGAGTGGTGGACGTGGATTCCATTCCTTCTCCATTCATCGATCCGCTTCGCCCCATGATTGTAGAGGATCAGCTTCTGGGGACAAAGGAAATGGATTTGGACACACGAGATGAAACAAATAACCATATCCCAAAGAAGAATCTCGTGCATCAAGTTGGTTTAGGCACAACAAAACCGCAGGTAGAACCAAATGAGAAAGATGATGAACAAACATATTATGATGAAGTACAACACTTTGTAGTAAAGCTAGTGCAACAATCAGAGGAACATGTATAGGTAGAAGATATTACAGGCCATCAAAACTCAGATATAGAAGAATATGAGGATGAGAACTAAGAATCGTGACCATCAATAGGAAAGAGGAATACGAAGGAAAAAAAAATTGCACCAAGAACACCGATCAAGTAGAAATAAATAACAATGTCACTGCCACAAAAACCTGATGGAGTCAAAGTAGTTGGTGACATGTTAGGGGTTGTTAAAAAATTTAGGTATATTGATCATGATGTGAAAGACATGGACAAGTTCCTTGAGTTTGAGAAACAAGTGTACATGGATATTAGAGGAGAGGGTCCATCAAGGGATCCCATTTTGGAGCCGAAACAGTCGATTACAAGACTTTATAACACATGGATCATGAACCTGCTAGAGATTCTTCATTTTGGGAGAGGAAAAGATGTAAATTATTGCATCAAGCAACTACTAGAACTAGTACATTATGTCATATTATGGATAGAGAGGCTTGTATCCATAGATGTATATTTAATTGCATATATCACACCTTTACTGAAAAATGGAGAAAAACCATAGTAGTATTTGGATGACAAGAAAAAGGGAAAATGGCATTGATAGAGGGTCCCGAGGAATAATCATTAACCGAATTAGTGAGCCAACAACAATATTGGTGAAAATTTTTATGTCTTGCAACTTTTTAAGGAAATTTCAGAAGGAGGAAGCTCTTGGAGGAGTAATAGCAGCAACCACGCAGTGCGTGAAGGGGAGTCTACTCATTTGGGCTCCATATCTATTAAATTTGTTTCTGTAAAATTGTAAGGATGCATAGGATTTAGATACAAATTTTCATTATTCCTAGATTATTATACTGGGGTGGGGAGAACCAAAATACAACGCATTTTACCAGAGGCTAGGGAAGTGTCGCACAACAAAATATACAACACTATGGAACACTTAAGATCCAAAGAAAAGGAAGGAAAAATCTATCATTTTTTCATGATGTTTGATGAGATGTGGGATAGTTTGGCCAATACATGGAGAATACCACCAGAGGTAATGAGGGAGAACCAAGGAATAACAGATTTTAAGGCTTCTAGACATAACATGTGGATCTAGGCCAAAATGGATCCTAAGAAGGAGTGGCTACAACTGAGATACTATGTCACAGAAGAATAACTACAGTGGGCCATGAAAGATTGTCCTGAATAATGGAAGGTTCTAGTGATTCAAAAGAATGTAACAATATCTAAGAAGCAAGCAGAGGTTGGCCCTTCAAAGCAGTCAACTATCTCATCATCCAATAAAATGAAGGTGATAGAGAACATGAAAGAAACAGGGGATAGTATAACCACTAGGAAACCAACGAAGAAAAATACTATGCCCAAGGCTCTAATGCAGGTAAAGGAGAGCCTAGTAGAACCAAATGGGGGAGAGAAGAAGGAGAAAAATATTCCTATGCTAGAGAAAACAGGAGGTAGAGATATCCCAGAGATGGATATACCATTTGAAACAACACATATAGAGAATCTACCAATGAAAAGTACAGTCTTTCAAAAAGGAGGACGTTGCAAGAAAATAAAGGATTACAAGGAGGTTCCTCAACTTACACTGATAGAGGATGTTGTGTAGTTAGTCATAGAGAAAGTACAGGAATTCACGATAGAGGCATGGTATGATGATACAAAGAAAAGGGAGGAGATATTCAAGAAAGTGAAAGAGGTTAATGATTCACTGGAGCAATTTCAACTCTCTACAACACAACAAAGAGAACAGGTGCAACAACACACTTCTCAGGAGAGAACAATTCTAGAATAGGAGAAAGTAAAAATCATAGCCATGGGAAGTGAAAATTTTCATACTACATAGAGAATGTTGGAGGTCGATGAGGATACAACATAGAAGACATTGAAATACATAGATCATTTGGACTTGGCACTTCCCGTGGTTCCAATGAAGGCATTGTACAAACTTCAAATCAGTGTCACACATGAAATTTAGTCGAGGGCCCATGAAAATGAGACAAGTCTATAATTGGCCAATGAAGTAAGTGACACACTAAATATGACAATTAACCAAGTTTAGTTTGAGAGGGATGAAGCAAAGTAGTGCACTGGCATAATTGATCAGAAGGTAGAATAAGTGCTCAAAACTATTATTCACAGTGCACAAGAAGGGAACATACCAATAGAGAATAAAATTTAGAAGATAGTGTTGGCTATGGAGACATATATAAGACAAATTACAGAGTTGACAGAACTCCTAGCACCTAGAACTATGAAAAAAGTAAGAACACAAAGGGAGCAATAGACCGTAGGTCATAAAGAGAACATTACGTAGATCATCCAGGAAATCACATAGCTGTATAATAAGAGTGCGTAGGTGTGGACAAATCTTCAAGAGGATGACAAATTGTAGGATTTAGACCAGAAAGAAGAAGGTATAAAAACTTCCATGAAAGAATTGAATCAAAATAAAAAATCTATGACAATCTCGAACAGATTGAGGAGTGCACAAGAAATGGATAATTTTCAGGCAGAGCTGAAGACTATTCAAGTAGAAAAGTAGTCAAGGAAGGTGCATTTGGAACCACTACAAGAAGGTGCAGAAAAAATGCATATGGATATTGATGCAGCTAAGGTTCATATTGAATAGGTTGGCTGAGAAAGTGGAGGGTTGTTGAAGGAGCACATTACAATGCAGAATGTGGAGATGGTAGCAGAGACAAGCGCACGAGTAAAATATCAAGTTGATCAAATTTCATGCATATTCTAGGAGCTAGAGAAGTTAGTGCAGTAGGCACACACTACCTGAGAGGATCGGGATGAGCCATAGGTGAGTGCTAGAGGCATGTTGGTGCAAGAAATTTTGGGGATGTTAAGCCCTAATATTGGCTCATTACCCCTTAATTGGGGCATATTACATTAGTAATTTTATTTTATTTATGTCGTCTTTATTACATTAGTTGTAATTATACCTCTTAGTCTCCTATATATACCAAGGAGACATTTTCATTTGGAATCATTTTGTACTTGAACATTTAAGTGGGGTAAAAGGAGGTTTCCCCCTTGAAGAGTCTTATTATTTGAAATTATGTCTTTTACAAGGCATTGAGTATTTTTTCTAAGGTTTTTCTATGCTATATTGATATTTGGTTCTTAACATATGGTATCAGAGCTCAAGGTCTTGGGGTTTTGCTGCTACATCTGAGACACCTTGGAATTT
>JZKD02S2307723.1:20843-33410 GCA_000966675.3 Picea glauca | reverse complement strand
ATAGCTTTAGAGCTTCAAAAGCGTTGTTGGTGACTTTATCCCAAACAAACTCAGAACCTTTCTTTAAAAGACGTGTGAAACCACGAGTAATCTCGGTGTAATTCGGGACGAAATGATGAAGAAAGTTTGCTTTCCCCTGCAAAATTTGTAGCTGGTGCAGTGAAGAAGGAGGAGGAAGATTGAGAATCACCTCAACCTTGATAGGATCTACCCGGATCCCCTGACGTGAAACAATGAACCCGAGAAGGCGGACGGATTCTACGCAAAAAAAGCATTTATGAGGATTTAGACGAATGCGATAGAACCGACAACGAATGAAAATTTCTCGGAGATGATTGGGGTGATCGACTCGGTGTAAGGAATGAGCAGGCAAATCATCCAAATAAGGCTGAATGATATGCTTTATATCGTGAAACGCATAAGACATGGCACGTTGAAACGTTGCACCTGCGTTCTTAAGACCAAAGGGAAGTTTTCTGTAGGCTAAAGTACCCCAAGGACAAATAAAAGAAGTTTTGTGTTGGTCCTCAGGAGCAATGTTAATCTGGTTGTAACCGGAAAATCCATCCATGAGGGAAAAGATCTCACTACCGGCACAGTCATCGACGATCTGGAAGACGAAAGGGGTTGGAAAGTTGTCCTTGGGACAAGCTTTGTTAATATCCCGATAATCGACGCAGACACGTATACTAACGCCTTTCTTATCAATCGGTACATGGTTGGAAACCCATTCTGTCAGAGCCACAGGATAAATAAAACCAGCTTTAAGAAGTTTCTCAACCTCGAGTTTAATGGTTGTCTCTTTACGTGGATGGACAGGATGGAGGCGCTACCGTACTGGTTTAGCTTCAGGGTACATTTTTATCTCATGCACAATGATAGGCGGGTCGATACCTGGCATCTCTTTGAAACTCCAGGCCAAAACATCACGAAATTCCTTGAACAAAGCAGTATAGGTAACAATTTCCTTTGGAGAACACGAAGCTCCAATGTGAACATTTTCAACAATCCCAGGTTTAACTGAAATATCAATGGGTATCGTGGGAGAAATATTACTGAGGTTCCCTTCTGCAAACACATCGTGTGTAGATCTGGGAACGGTCATTGTGACCACAATGGTCGACGGAGTCGAAATCCGTTGATAATTCTCGAGAGTGTGTTGTTCCAGAAACAATATGGAACGATGATGCCCATCATCCCAAGGCGTATCAGCCATGACAGACATGATCATATCGTCAGTGGGAAAGATAACGTGAAAAGGATCAGGAGACAACTCCTCAAGAGAGGGTGTAGAAGGTGTTACCGATTGAATCGCATGATAAGCGGACTCAACCGGACTTAACGACATGACGTTGTCGAAACGAGAATGATCTCTAAAATCAGGGACTATCCAAGGGTCAAAAGACACAGGAAGTTTGTAAGGAATGGAGGAGATCATATTAATCGAAGCAACTGACGGGCGTAGAATATCGGGTGGTGGTGGTATGGGAAAAGTACCCATTAACGAAGAGTCTTTTAAAAGACCGACTCCAACTTTCTCGTAACCCGGTGGGGTTTTATCTATGAACGGTACGTTCCCCGTGCGAGTATCGGAATTAAAGAAGGCAAGTTGATCAACCATAACAAATTTTCCCTGATGAGGAAATCGTAAGACTTGAAAAAGTGTTGACACAACAGCACGCATGGAGTCTACCCAGCTACGACCAAGAAGAAGATTATAATCTAAAGGAGAATCAAAAAATTCCACTTCAACTTGGACGGTCTTACCTTCTAGAGTGACAGGCAACGAGGAAAGAATGTCGTAAGGCTTAAAACCAAAGCCATTAAAGGCTTTCAAAGTATTTTGTGATTCTGTTAAGGGAGGAGAGCCAATGGCTTTCCAACAAGTAAGAGACATTACACACGTAGAGGCCCCCTCATCAACAACTGTACAACAAATGCTCTTGTCAGCGACAATAACTTGTATCTGAAAAACAAGCTGAGGGGGTAACCTTGGAATATGTTCGTCCAGGTCAAAGACTATCAAATTCGAATCAGTGGGATCAATTCCACCTATATATTTCAATAGAGCCCTTCGTTGCGTAGGACAATACTGAAGGACTTCAAGGGAAGACATCGCTGAAGGTGCTTGGGCCAGATCTTGCACAATTTTGTAGTTCTGGGCCGCACGAGCATGAGGATTGAAAGCCAACTTGTGAACAACACCTTTTGGGGGTCGTAGGACTGTATCAAGACTCGGTCAGATGAAGAGGACCGTTCGTAGGTGGATTTGGTGGAGAGGCTTGTACCAGATCAGGAGGTAAATCGTCAACCTTCTCCTTAGAAGAAGTATAGTCTTTAGCTCTAGTTGCGATTGCAACGTCATTCTTCTTAGAATCACCGGTGCACATCAAAACATATGATGTGGTAGAAGTAGAAGGTTGGTCATGGATGACCAACGAGGCCTGTTGTTGAGATGGGAAAGGTTGAGACAAGACTTCCAGGGTAGGTGGTTTTGGTGTTCCTTGAAGGAACTTAGAAACTTCGGCACGTCGAGGACACTCCTTGGTGTAGTGATCGTCACCGCAAATAAGACAAGGGTACCACGGTTTGCGTTTATCCCACTCTTCAACAGGAGAATTTGTAGTTTGTTCGTTTGGATTATTATTCTTACCCCCCTTATTCTTGCCTCTCCCTTTCTTTGATTTATTTTTACCGGTCGGTGTAGATTGAACAGCGTTCACTTCCGAGGTTTTACCGGGGGGAGGAGCAGGAGACGGGGCATTCTGGACAATAGAAGAGGTGCACTTGGGGGTTGTGGTTGAAATGGAGTGTGAGTGGGTATGAGTAGTACCAATCACACCATCAGCTGCATGTGAGGCAGCTGGAGCCATTGAAGTGCTGGAAGTACCAGGACGAGGTAGTTCGGGCAGTAAATCATATAGTGTTCCCGTTTGCGAATAAACGAGATCAAGATACTGAGTGCGACTTATAGCCTGCTTCTCTGTGACAACACCACCCATAGCAATATCTTTCCCAATTTCGTTCATGAAATATTTCGTAAACCACTCTGCCAGTAACTGATGAGGGAGTTCAAGTTTGATAAGACATCGTCTACGTCTCCACTCATGTATATGGTCCGAGATGTGAGTCCCTTTCATTTGTTTGAAAGAGATTAGGATCTCAGTCCCAGTATCGTAACGGATCGGTAACTGGTAATGTGTGAGAAAGGCCATGGCTAAGGTGTTGAAATCAGATAAGAAACCTCGTGGCAATTCAATGTACCACTTCGCAGCCGAACCAGTAAGGGTCCGTTGAAAAAGACGAAGACGAATGGAGTCATCCATCAGAGAGTTGGATGAACACCATAAATGAAAGGTCATGACATGATTATTTGGGTCCTCTCCCGGCTTGGCATCGAATTTTGGAATATCCGATGGAAGTTTAGCAGGGATAGCAGGCCATTGAGGAGAGTGACGAATAGGATCATTTAGGATCCTAGACAAATCTGGCAAATCCAAGGTAGCAAGAAAAGGCAATTGTCAGTTTACTTGCGGGTACTGGTGGCTTTGGGGTGGAAGTCCCGTCGGCAAACCAGTAGGAGCATAAGCAGACTACCCGTAGAGGGAAGTCCCTGGCTGATTCAGTGGTGGGCGGATAGGATAGTAACCCCAAGGATTATAACCTTGAGTTTGAGCGGGGACCTGGGACTGAGTAGTCTGATTCGAACCCCAAATGGGATTAGTTACCCCTAGATAAGGTTGGCCAACTATAGGGACAGCTTTCTGCCCCCCAGTACTCTGAGGAAAGTTTTGCAAAAGTTGAGTCCAATACTGGGCCAATTCAGGAGGTATATTCTGTCCAAAGGGTGACGTCGGTCCCCCTACTGTAGGTATAGTTCCACCCAGAAGTTGTGTGCCAACCGTAGGTTGTGTAGTAACTGGGTTGTGTCCAGGAAAAAGAAAAGGAACCGTACCACCCTGTCCACCAACAGGAATCTGCATGTTGGGTGCAACAGTCGGAATGGTGCCACTCGGATTAGGATTACCAGGAGGAAAAGGTGGGAGTGTCGAAATAAAATGAGGAACCTCATACCCGGGAAACTGAGGACCACCTGGAGAGCCGGTAGCGGTATGCGGAGGTGTTGGATTAGGAGGATTCAACAGAGCATTCAACGCATGGTAACCAGGTGGTAATGTCGGGATAGCATTAGGTATTTGTTGGGTATTAATAGGAGGGAGAGTAGTTGCAGTAACCTCGGTTTGGACACCCGTAGTAATGGCGAGATGGGCCATCTCGAGAGGAAGAAAAAAATGGTAAGTGGTAGTCTCGGGTGTAGTCTCTATCTCAGGAGACACCGAAGGGTTGATTGCGTAAACAGGGGGTGACTCTGTACCGAAAAGAACTCTTCGGTAATTACTGGACCAAAAAGGATATTGGCCCACTACACCGTGAGAAGGCCCAACAGTTGAGTCAAAAGATGTAACAAAGGTTTCTTCAGAAGGATTTAATCATCCAGAAGGTCGTTCACCACGACGAACGCGATAGTCTTCTATAGTATTGGTAACTTGAAACTCGTCTAGAGAATCAGTTCGTTCGACGTGTGGAAGTGGTGTGGTGACAACCGAAAATTCACTGGTTTTCCCTTGTGGTGAAGTAACCACAGGGACTTCAGTCTGATGGGGTGAACCCTCAGGTGTACCAGTAGGTTGAGGATCATCCAGATCCTCTGGAGATAATCCTTGCATTCTACGAGAACACCGCGGGGGAGCAATTGTAAACAAGTGACAAGTTCCGCGAGAAAAATCCTATGGTCAACTTCGAGAAATAAACAACTCACTAGTAAACAAAAACTAAGACGCAATCAGCAAGCAAACAATACCTTCTAATTTTGAAGCCACTAGTTCGTGATGAAATCCAACGTCGCAACAACGAGACGAGAAGGGGCGGGGCTAATGTGGAAAATTTACGTTGACGATCTGCTTAACAGACTTACACCCTGGTGCAAGCTCCCACACATTATCGTGGGTATACCCTCCAAGGAGCCCGAGTGATTTTGATCAACGTCGATTCCAGGTACCGTGAAGACTTTCCCCTCCACAGTCACCTTGGGTAAGAACCTAGAGAGATAGGCCACTATGGTCACCACAAACAACAGTATAGACTGGGGGAATAGTCGTCAGTCCAATCCACACGCAAGGGCAGGGTATCAAGCCCGAAACCAACTCAAAGGCTCCCACTCATAATTGTGGGTATACCTTGGAGTGATCCCCGTAATACGTGTAATCTCTACACCGATGTCAACAAAACAGGGTTAGTAACTCTGCCAACACCAATGCGACCTAGTGCTTAACCCTACTGTTAGAAGGGCGTCCCAGGACAATATGCTGCCAATGGAATTTAAGACTCCCTAACTCAAGATACTATTGTTTGTTTTTGAGATTTTGGAGTGTGTCTCTCTTCCTACTCCAAATCACTAGCCTAGCTAATCGTTGGTGTAAAGAGCCCTAGAAAAGAGTTACTAGATCAATTTTAATATTACACAATGTTTTTACAAGCTGTTGATTACTCAAAGGTAACGGAAGTGAAACTCATGATGTGTGACTCCGACCCAAATAATGCAAGGACAATGATGAAATATAATCTTTTTTCATTCCATGAATCCTAGTTATGGGAGAGAGAGAACATTTTCCGAATCAATTACAATACTACAATGCAAATGCAATGCTCAATTTCCTTTCAGATGTCAAATGCAAATAATCACTTATCAATGAACAATCTCTAAATGTCTTTTCAAATACTTCACTAAGCTCTAAAATTTGATTTCACAATGTTTTCAAAATAACAAAAACAAAAAACTTGAAAGAAAACTTATTGTTCACTTTCCAAGAAGAACTTCGATTGATGAGAAAAGAAAATCAAATCATACCGAATCAAACAAAACAACCCAACCAATTCTTTCAATGAAAGTAAAAACAAAACCAAACCAAAGAGTATTCCCAATGAAAATGAAAAATGTGCTTTCTAACCACCAAGCAAAAGAGAAAACGACAAGCACTTAACTCTCTACCAATCACTGGTTCTCAGCCACTCAGACACATCCAACTCCAGAAGTCAAAGAGAAATAAAATGCCAAACAGAGCCAAGAAGAGAAAGTCAAGCTATSAAGGGCAAGAAAGACCTAGAAACCCTAAATCTATTCAAGCAAGCAAACTACAGCAAGAGATGCATAAGTCAATGACCCAATAAACCAAAAAGACACAAATCAACTGTTCTGAGCAATTGAAAAAGTCAAAACTTAATTTCAAAATTTTTCAAAATCTTGCTCGTAGGCAAGCAGTAATACACAGTGCGAGAAGATAGTGTTCTCGCAGGATACTGTGAAGCAAAGTGCGAGGGGTTCGCACTGGACGCTATATGCAGGGTGAGAACTTACTTGGTTCTCGCAGGTTGTCAATGGACACAGTGCGAGAATTCCTGAAGATACTAAAAAATTTGAAATTACAAGCAAAATTCAAACTGGCTTATAGACCCAGAAGGTCTCTCAGGATATCCTGAGGACTCAGACACTGACAAAACAAGAGAATGAGGCAAATAGAGCAAATGGCCACAGAAAATTCAAAAAAAAAACCATAAAGACAAAGGGATAAGATCCCCAGTGGAGTCGTCAATTTTGATTCAGGATTAATCCGTAAGTGCGGACACGAACCAATCTCCCTAGATCCACCTGGATCTAGAACAAAACAGAATAGAATACTACTCTTTCCCTAGATCTAGCCTATTGAGTGAACTAAGAGATAAGGATTATGGACATACCTTATGAACGCTTTCCTTAGGTCTCTGTTGTTCCAAGATTTGCTCCAATGCTCTTGCACCGTTCAGATCACAACAGTCCAAACCAATCGAAGTAAAGGCAGATTAATATATTCAATAGCTAGTCTATACATATGATCAAGGAATTATGTAATAAAGAGACATCATCTTTATGGGAAAAGGACATATTACTGTATTGAATTAATTGAAAGTGAAACTTACAACCCGAGCCTTGATGTCGTAGGTCTCCTTTCGATGGCTCCTATTTCTGACACACACACTTGCTCATGCATGAAGAAAATCAACCACTTGTGATGACTTTGTTGTAGTCTCTTGCTGTTGTAGCATCAGTCCTCCATACAGGCTTTCAACAATTCTCCAATCAATCTCTTGCTAGCTTACTTCTAACCTTTCCAATGAGTAATCTCCTCAATATATAGGAGAAGATAATTCAGTTACTTGGATAGAAAATGATCCCAAGATATCTGGAATGCCAGCACTTGAACAACCATTCGTTAGCCAACTCATTCTTCTCAAAGATTCTCTTCTAGAAGGCTCGATAACTTCATCTTTTTCCTCTTTAAGAATATGTTCGCACCCTAGCCTTTGTTACAGTGCGAACTATTCGCATCCCATCTTAATGCAGCCTATGAAAATCAGGCATTCTCGCAGGCAAGTATATAAGTAGCCTACGAACTTCTTGAAAAATATAGTTTCTGGAAGCAGACAAGTGCAACTTTTCTCAGGAAAGTATTCTTAGTGAAGAGCTTTATTTTCCATCATTATGACATCATCATAATATCATCACGATGACTAAAATTGTGGATAACAGGTGGAAAAATGGGAAAGTTTGAATATCATGTGGACAAAGGAGTACTTTTTGGTTACTCAAGTACAAGGAAAGCATACAAGTGTTACAATCTAAGATTGAACAAAGTTGTAGAAAGCATCAACATAACAATTGATGAAATAGGAAGACCAGAATCGAAGTAAGAATAAAATGAATCAATGGAACAACTTTTCAAAGAAGAAGAAGAAGAAGATGAAAAGGAAGTAGAAGAGGAAGATGAAGAGAATTCGATAGAAACAGAAGAGAAAGTTCAGCAAGTGCCTCCAAAGACACCTAGAAGACAAGTATAGAAGAATCATCCTTTAGATTAGATTATCGGAAACAAAGACGTAGGAGTTGAGACTATAAGAAGAATCCTTTCACCAGAAAAAACACACCTAGCACTCACATCTACGAATGAACCAACCTATTTTGAAGAGGCCAGAAAGGATGAATTTTGGAACAAGGCCATGGATGAAGAATTGGATCAAATAGAGAAAAATAACACTTGGTAATTGGTTCCAAGACCAAAGGATAAGAATGTAATCTGCAAAAAGTGGGTATACAGGAATAAATTGAACGAAGATGGATAGGTTACAAGGAACAAACCTATATTGGTATATAAATGATATGTACAGTTTGAAGGAATCGACTTTGAAGAGACATTTTCCCCAGTTGTCAGAATGGAAGAAATCCGATTGCTTTTACCTTATGCATGCTCCAAAAATATTAAAGTGTATCAGATGGACATAAAATAATCTTTTYTGAATGGGGAACTTGAAGAATAAGTCCACATTGAACAACCAGAAGGATTTTAGTTGTCAGASAATGCAAACTATGTGTGCAAATTAAAGAAGGCCCTGTATGGTCTAAAACGGGCTCCTAGAGAATGGTACTCTAGACTAGATAAATATCTACAACAGACAAGGTTCATAAAAYGAAGTGCAGATAACAACCTATACATCAAGGTAAGTCAAGGTAATATTTTATTAATTGAAGTTTATGTTGATGATATTATTTTTGGTAGTGATGATGACAGGTTAAGCCAGAAATTTGCAAAGGATATGGAGAATGAATTTGAAATGTCATTAATTGGAGAACTATCCTTCTTTCTGGGACTTCAGATACATCAAAGAAACCAAGGAATTTTTATTTCTCAAACCAAGTATATCAAAGAAATACTAAAGAGGTTCAAAATGGAAGACTGCAAATCAATTATCACTCCCATGCAAACCAATTGTAGGTTAATCAAAGATGATGATTCAAAGTCTACGGATCATAGGAAATACAGGTCAATGATTGGAAGCCTACTATATGTGACAACATCTAGACCAGATGTAATGTAGGCAGTTGGATAGGTGGAATGATTTCAAGCAGCATGAAAGGAATCACATGTATTATCAGTGAAGAGAATTTTCAGATATCTCAAAGGAATAATAGTTTGGATTATGGTATTGTTGGAAGCCCTACATATGTTTTCTATTTGAATGACAAATGACACTTCATGTAGATGCCTACACCTCATACTACAAATTTCACTATTCGAGTTTGATTATTGGGTTATAAAAAAGATGTTTGATTAATCTTGTTTTATTTTTATCTCACGTTTTCGTGCTTGATTCATGAATGTAAGCATGAATCAACTATTAAAACGTAATTTTGTATTTTAACCCTATCCAAAGCTTGGTTTTAAAAAAGGTTCAATGTGCTTACATATACCTCATGTCTCTAAATTGAATGATTTTTCTGTTTGAGTTTATCAATTATAGATATAATGCTTATGTTGATTTTCTTTTGGATTGTAAGATTATCTATTTGGATCCTTTGTAAATCAACTATTATATCAAAAATCAATTCACATTTGAATTGTAAAAACGATATATTCCTAACCTTTGCAAATCGATTATACCCATTACATAAAGTGGGAATTAAACACACCAGAACCATATCCTGTACCTCGTTTTGGCTGATAGGATGAAGTGACAGACTTCTCATTATGAGTTAAGGTCTTGTTTTATGCTTTGTACTCAAAATGTTCATTACCATAAATGCTCGAATTTCATGATTGAAACCCTCATGCTTATGTTATGGTCGTGTTGGTGTGTTGCTAGTTTTTGTGTCCACGGTTTCAGCCCAGACCTATCCCTCTTACCACTGTCATCCAAACCCACAGTTAGTTCGAGTCACCCTTGTTACAGCCCGTTCGAACCCATAATGGTCCCTGTCATCCGAACAAAGGCAAATGGCTCTCAAGTTTTGTTGCTTCATGATGATGCAAGTGAGGATCTAAAAAACCAGGGTTGGGATTGTTTGAAATGTTTAACAGGTAGCATATGCTTGTCATTGATGGAAAGTACAATAGTGATGATGGCTTGAGTACAATAGCGATGATCAACAGGAAAATACAAGATAAGTCCAGGAAGATCGAATGATCGAAGGAAACGCAACATTGATAAAATGATCGAAGGCCCGAGAAGCATTTCTGATCGTTGGATCTCATTCAAAATTCCCGAAAGAATGAGGGCCATCGCGTCAGAATATAGACAAGAAGAGAGTTGAATAGGAGGATAGATATAAGATGTTAGATCCAAGCGCAGGACCCGACCATCGTTGGATCAAGGAGAACCTGCACACCTTTTAAAGTATAACAAGGAGAAGCAGGCGTAATCACGATATGCAAAATTGTGACTTAAAGCTGAGCCGTCAGATCAAGGTTGAATCTAGACCATTGATCCCAGTCCATGTTGAAGTTTCAAGGATTGCGAGTTGAACATGTCAAACATTATTAACATCAGGAATCCCATATCGCGATATGTGAAATCGCAATGTAATTTGATCCGTCAGATCAAGCTTTGATCTGTACCATTGATCTTACTCCATATCGGAGTTTCGAGGATCGCAACATGGAGAGGTAAGTAAACAATGCAACAAGAATGTCGATTTCGCGATATGCGAAATTGCGATTCAATCGCAGCCATTGAATCAAGATCTGATCAGGACTATTGATCCCACGCCATTTTGGGGTATCGGGGATCGTGACTTGGAGAGTCGAGATGTCTCATCTCCAGACTCACGAAATGTGAAATCACGAAAGCGCCTTATGAATAAGGTTGTGGTCACAGCCCATGGTCACGAGAAGGGAAGGAGTCAGTCCAGATAAGCTCCTTTTCAAAGTTTCACCTATCACGACTTGGAGTGACAAGAACCTCCATCTAAGGAACCGTGAGATGCGAATTCATGATGAGATCTAGACCGTCAATACATCAAAAACCTGGACCGTTGATTTGAGCTCCATCTATGAGTCTTTCCTATCGCGACTTGGAGTCATGAGAATCTCCATCTAAGGAACAACGAGATGTGAATTCACAATGAGATCTAGACCGTTGATTCATCGATATCGCAGACCGTCGATCAAGGTTGACGAAGATCATAAGTTCACAGTGCCTTTTAGTGCAACCTGTGGTCACTGCGTGTCATCACATGGAGGAAGGACCTAGTGTAGATAAGCTCCACCTCGGAATTTCGAGGATCACGTATGGGAGTGTCGAGACACTGGATCATATGAATGCCGAAATACCAAAAACGTGATTTGTCGATGTAACCGGAGGTCACCACCTGTGGTCATGTAAAGGAGGGAGCTAGAGCAGCCAAGCTCCTTTTCGGAGCTCGTGACATGGAGACTCAATATGTCTCATCGAAGAATCTCTGAATTGCGAAAGTTCGAAACGGGTAAATAACGCAAGAACCCATCAGATTTAATCCAACGATGGAGGTGAAAATGAGCACGATCGGAGGGATAATGTTGATACTCATAGTGTAACTGCTAGAAACCATTGATGGTTTCTACCAGAGGATGCGAAGAGACTTATGTGTGATTTCCAGAGGAGATGAAGAGTTACAAGGAATCTTCCAGTGGAATGAAGACGATTCGTGGAGGAAATTGACATCAGGATGAGGGTGGAGCTTGTAACTAAAACAGAAAGGATAAGATCGACTATGCCAGAGAAGATGAAGAGTATCAACTTCTAGAGAGGCTGAGGAATCTCATCATAACACCCAGTGATGTCGAACGTGCGGTTGAACTACCAGAGAAGTCGAAGAGTCGCGATGATGATCACGCAGAGCACTTGAGATGTGGAGGAGATTTGTGCGGTATGAGCATGCAGAGGAATGGCGAATATTGCATGCACAATATGCATCGAAGCTATATATACACAACACAGAGAAGAGAAGCGGTGGCTATTGCTGTTAGAGTGGTTGTGGTTGTTGTTGTTGAAGGGGATTCATGTGTGAAGAAGGAGGAGAGTGCAGCAGTTAAATTGAACAGAAGAGGATCTGTGCAGTGAATGGGTATAGCGCACAGAGCATAAAAGGCAGAAGAAAAAACAGCGCAAGTGATGTGTACAGGAAGGCAATGAGGCAGACAGAGTAACGAAATGCATCAGAACAATGATGAGTCTGTTGTCCAACAGGGATATGTTGATTGAGAAATTCCAGGGGTATAACTTGCAAGTGGCAAAAGAATTCTCCCTAACGTTTGATGGATACAGACAAAAGGTTGGTGATTTGCATTTGGAGATCACCGAAGATTTTTTGATTGAAGCAACAGGGCTCCCTCTCACTGGTCAAAAGTGGTTCAAAAATTTGAAATTGGATGAAGTACCCTGGAGTCTTTTCGTCACCTTGAGAAAGATTGGCTGCTGTGACAAAGCTATTATGGTCTCCCTACTCAAGGTTAGATGGCATGGTCTATTAGCAGTTTTAAAACAATTTATTACCTGTGAAGGCCATTATGGCTTGGTTTTCCTTTACCACATACGATTGGTTGTGCATTTTATTGGCTTCTATTTAAATGTGTCGATTTACCTATGAAGAAGTATGTATAAAATGTCTAAGAGATACAAGAAACATAACCTAGATTCTAGCCTCTTTCACCATGGTTTGAT
>JZKD02S2307723.1:0-15651 GCA_000966675.3 Picea glauca | reverse complement strand
GGAGAATCCTCTGATGAAGGCAGTTCCTCATATGAACCATCTCAGCCTTTGAAACCACCTACACCCATGGAAAACCAAAAAAATCCCACCAGACCTTGCCTCGATCAAGATGCTATGGCTGTACCCGAACCCCAACACACATTAATAAAGCACTTAGAGAAATGGTTACCTAAATTTGACCCGGATTCTAAGCAATCTGCAGAAGACCACATAAAGAAATTTATGTTGGCCATTAAATCCAAAGTGTATAACATGAAGATGTAGTATGTAGACTCTTTCCTTATACGTTCGAGGGCAATGCTTCTACATGGTATTTCGCCCAACAACCATAAACAATTGTCTCTTGGGAAAAATTTGAAACTTGTTTCTTAGAGAAATTTGGAGATGACAAATCTCTTGAAGTTTTGGTTATGGAACTCTCCATCCTAAAAAGGAACCCTAAGGAGAAATTAAAGGATTTTAACTAGAGGTTCCTTATGTTAAAAAACCGAATTTCCACTGATTCAATGCCTGCTGAAAGTCTTATTGTTGCATATTACACTAAAGCTCTACATAATAATGTAGCAATTTGGGTTAAAAGGTCTAAGAAGTCTACATTACTAGAAGATTTCGAGGAGGCAAGCCAAATTGAAAAGGATATATTAAGCTTGAAAGATAATCTAAATAGTGAAACTGAAATAGCTCCTTATTCTAAGAAGAAAATAGAAATCCTTACTATGCCTCCCTAAGCCAAAATCCAACCAAAAACTTTAGACTTAGAGAGCCTGCAAAATTTTTTCCAAAAATTATCAAATCAAGTCATAGACTTGAAGAGATCGGCCGAAGAGGCATCCTCAAGAAAAGGAAGTTTTAAACCTCGTTTCAGAAATCCTTTTCCTCCTAATCGGCTAAATCTGACCACTTAAGGTCTTAATTTTGAAAGCTTATAATACGCTTTGCAAACTATTCTTGAAGCACATGATAACTCTGCCCCTCCTGAGAGTTCTGAAGACATATTTGAGGAAGAAGTAGCCGAAGAAGAGGAGTCGTCTCCCAATATCTTCGAACACTTTTCTGACAGTATTTTCCAAGAAAACTTTGAACTGTCCACCCTTACAACACAAGGAGCAAAACACAAAGTAAACCGTCTTCTGAAATGAGTAATAATGTGCCTCCAAAATATCCTAAGCAAGCTGAAATAAAACAGAGTTTAGCAGCTCTAGTCTTAGAATACGACTTGATTGAAGATCTAAAAAAACTAAGAGCTAATATTTATGTTTATGATCTTTTGAAATTTCCTCTGATTCTACAAAAAATGCTACAAAATATCGCAGAAAATAGCAAGAACAATGATCCTAGCAACAATAAGACTGCAGAAATCATTTCTAAAACAAAAAAAAATATCCCTACTAAAACCACACCCAAACTTCCTGATAAAATGGATTCGTCTGAAAAAACTGTATCAAATGTAGATAAAATTGTTTGAGGGACAGCACCAAAAAATCAGCAGAATTCTGCTATTAATACTCGTAAAAGTGTCCCACCTTTCTTACTCACTTTTGAAATTTTCAATAGAAATGTACATAATTGCATGGTAGATTCTGGCGCATCATCAAATATTATGCCTTTATCTATTTTCCAAAAAATTAACGCAGAAGTTCAGCCTTCTAGTCTCAAAATTATTTAGCTTCATTGGACGAACGTTAAGGTAATAGATGAACTTAAGAATGTGTTGGTTAGGCTATCCTCTAATCCTAAGGTTCACCAAATTATTGACATCATTGTTGTTGAAATCCCTAAAGTCTATGGTTTTTTTCTTGAGCAGGGATTGTTCCGAGCAACTGCACGGTTATTTTGCAACAGATTGATCTCATTTGTGGCTGCCAGAAAATGAACAACCAAATAGAATTAGGATTAACCATGAACATTATCTCAAGCACACCGTGACATATATAAATGATCCAAACGAACCTTTTACTGCATCTACTAATTCACTTGAAATGCAGGGAATGAACACTTTCTTTGGTAACTTCGTCACTAAAATTTCCCCCGTCACTGATCCTGGGAAAGAATCAAAACTCATTACTTGCACGCAGTCACCAACTTTTCCAAATGTGCCAAACACTACTGAAAAAGCTCATATAGTGTCACTATACTTTGACGAATCCAAATCCAAATAAGGAACCAGTGCAGGATGTGTACTCATCGACCCCACAGATAATAAGACTTTCATTGCATGTCGATTAGAGTTCGAGTGCACTAACAACACTGTTGAATATGAAGCACTTCTACAAGGGCTTAAGAAATCTTTGGAGATGGATGTGAGAAAATTAATAGTGTTCGGTGATTCGAAAATCATGGTCAGGTAGGTAAGAAACTCCATACATTTCTTATCACCACATATGAAAATCTACCAAACCGAGGTATGGAGTTTGATACAAAAAATTTCAGCATTTAACATCAATTCCATTCCTAGACTAATTAATTTGAAGGCTAATTTATTGGCTAATGTCGCTTCTAAACTTTTTCTCGTAGAAGGTCTTTCTCTGAATGCATTTTCGATTGAATTATTTTTCAGGCCGTCAATCCTGAACAACATCACCAACTGGAGAGTGTTTAATGATGATCAAAAGATCATCAACTTCTTGCACATGGAGGACACTTTCCAAGGTTCAATTATCGATGAAGGCACTCATGATGAAAACCTCTGAAACTTCATGGTAATATCATATCCTAGATCTCCTAAATCGACATCTGACCTAGTAAAATCTATCCCCAGATCTATTGTAAGACTAGAGAAATTTTATGACCTGCATGATCAATTTAGAGGGTCAGTAAATTGTAAAACGAACAATTCTTCTTTGATTTATGAAACAGTCAACCTAGGGACTAAGGAAAATCCGCAAAACATTAATTTGGGAACATGATGTTCCGAACAAAAACAATCTTCCTTTATAAAATTGTTTAAATAATTTAAAGACATTTTTTCCTGGACATATCATGATTTGAAAACGTTTGATCCTAATATCATACAACATGTCATTCCCATGAAACCCTAGACTCAACCTTTTCAGCAGAAGCTGAGAAAGATTGACCCTAAGTTAGAACCCACTGTCAAGAAAGAACTAAATAAATTACAGAATGCAAAGATAATATTCCCAGTGAGACACACACAATGGGTGTCTAATCTAGTTCCTGTAAGGAAGAAAAGTGGCAAAATTTGACTATGTGTCGACTTTCGTAACTTAAAACGAGTGTCAGAAAAATATAACTATCCTGTTCCTCCAATGGAACAGATACTTCAACAAGTTTCTAGTTTCAAAAGACTATCTTTGTGAGATGGTTTTTTAGGATATAGCCAAGTCCTCATGTCTCTCTCGAACCAACTCAAAAGCACTTTTTGTATCCCTTGGGGCACTTATGCCTATAGGAAGATGCCTTTTGGGATTATAAATGATGGGGCCGCTTTCCAAAGAGCAATGGACATTTATTTTCATGGTATCTTAAATCAATCAGTAGTGGTCTATCTTGATGATGTCACTATTTTCTCTAAAAACAAGAAAGATCATTTGTCTCACCTTAGGGTCGTCCTCGAACGATGTCGCAAATATGGCATATCTCTCAACCCTGAGAAATCAGTCTTTGTAGTTGAGAAAGGAAAAATAATTGGATTCATAGTGTCCAAAGATGGAATGATTATCGATCCTGAAAGAACCCAAGATATTGCTAAACTCTCCCCTCCCTCTTCCAAGAAAGCCATGCAGTCATTTTTAGGCAAGATTAACTTTGTTAGAAGGTTTGCCCCACATTTATTAGAAATGGTAAGGCCATTGCAGAATTTAATTAAAAATGATGTTTAGTATTGTTGGGGACCATAGGAAAGTCAAGCCTTTGATTCCATGAAAAAATCCATAGTGGAAGCCCCTTTCTTGATGAGTCCTGATTTCACGCAAGATTTCACTCTTTACACGTTCGCCTCCAACCGATCTTATGCTATTGTGTTAACCCAAAAGAATGTTGAAATCCCCATTGCCTTCATGAGCTTAGCTTTTAAAGGAGTAGAGATTAACTACCCAGGTGTAGATCAATAGGCTTATGTAGTTTTTAAAGCAGTGAAACACTTCTGATCATTTTGTTGAAATCCAAAACTAAAGTCATTGTTCCTTATCCTGTTGTTAGAAACTTGTTAGTCCAAAAGAAATTGGGTGAAAAACGGGAAACCTGGATGACATCATTACAAGAGTATGACCTCAAAATAACCCCTGCACAAATTGTTAGAGTTCAAGGCCTATGCAAACTAGTTGCTGACTCGGTTAAAGAACAAGAAAGTCAAATTAATTCCTTAACTGTAAACCAACAAGACAGAAAATAGTTGTACACAAGTTGTTGCTAATTCTTGGTTTGATGATATTAAGTTTTTTTTAACACATGGTTCTGCTCCTCGCCATCTTGATCCAAAAAAGAGAAGATCATTAAGACTAAAATTTGCAAGTTTCCAGTTGATAAATGACATATTATTCCGAAAGAATTTTGATAGTGTTCTCATGCGTTGTTTGGAAAGAGACGAAGCATAGAAAGTATTATCTAAACTACATGCAGGTGAAGCTGGTGGTAACTTTGGTGGAGACACCACTACTCAAAAGGTATTAAAGGTTGGGTACTATTGGCCCACATTGTTTAAATATGCCCATGCATTATGTCGTAAATGCATAATCTGCCAAAAGGCTACTGGACGAGTGAAAAAGGCAGCATTCCCTATCCAGCCTGTTTCAGTGGATTCACCTTTTTAGCAATGGGGCCTCGACATCATAGGGCCAATTAACCCCAATTCTTCACAACAGCATAAATACATCATTATAACAATGTATTATTTCACCAGATGGTCTGAGGTTGCACCTCTAAAAGTCGTAAACACTAATCAGGTAGTATCTTTCCTTAACATGAATATCGTTACTAGATTCGGCATTCCCGAATGTTTGGTATTTGATAATGGTTCTTACTTCTCATCCCTCGATATGAGTGTTTTTTCTTTAGAATAAGGAATCAAATTGAAATATTCTGCCAGCTACTACCCCCACGGAAATGGCCTAGCATAATCAACAAACAAAAATTTGATAAAAATCATTAAGAGTACAGCTTCTGAAAACCACAAAACTTGTCACAACACGCTTTTTAATGTACTCTGGCCTGATAGGGTGACACAAAAAACCTCAGTTGGTAATTTGCCTTTCTTTCTTGTCTACGGAAGAGAAGCAATCCTACCTCCCCATGTTTTGCTTGCCTCTCTGCAATTATCGCAGAAAGTTTAAGAAGAGGAATGCCCTCCTCTTGAAAGTCGAATTAATGCTGTATTCAAACTAGAAGAAGTAAGAACGCAAGAAAAGAAGAAGATGGACCAGCATCAACAGATTGTAAAAAGTTGGTTTGATTCAAACTCTTATTCAGATAGGAACTTCGAGGTAGGATATTTGGTTCTCAAATGGGATAAACCTCATGAGGGAAAAGGGGAACACACCAAGTTCCATAACCTGTGGTTTGGGCCTTTCGTAATTGCTGAAAAACTAGGTCCCAACTCTTTCCATCTACACAGTTTGGAGGGATAGCCAGACACCTTCCCGGTGAATGGCCAAGCTCTCAAAAGGTATTTTTCTTGATAATTCCAGATCCACCTTTTGTACATATTTTTTTGTTTTGATTTACTTTTGTCTTTTGATTTTGGTTCTTTTAATTTTACTTGTTTTCATTTCTTTCTAGTTAAACTTATGTCTGTGTCACCTTTTAGTTCATGAAGGGAAACCAGAATGTCTCATTATGAAGAAACGGTCAAGGTCTTTTCAGAGCATCAATGCTATAAATTGTTGAAACACAGACTAGCTAAAGAAACTTTTTGTTTGAAGCAAGTTTCCTGGTTTCACTTTATAATTATGAGCAGACACGACCATCATTAAATCTCTTTATGTTGTTCCTTATTTTAAAGAAAGAAAATCAAGTATGCCTTCTTGTCCTCGAAAAATTAGTTTCATCATAAAACTAATTTCATATTATAACAAAGGTTATCAAGCGAAAAATTAAAGGCTAGAAAATATCAATTCATCTGAAAAAACTAAAATTTTCAGCATCACCCTGCTCTTCTGAATATCATTAAAATTATGTCAGATTGTAAATAATTTCTAGAGAGTTGTGGGAAGTGTCTGTAAACCCACTGAGATATTGAACAGGTCTGTTGGTAGTGGGTAAATGCATGCATGATGCCAATACAACTTCACCAGGGTACTGAATAGGCCTACTGGCAGTGAAGCAATGTTGGGTTCAAGAAAATTATCAGGTATAAATTTTGATATTGGTCATAAGTGCCCTTCATTTTGTATTGAAAATTCTTGGACAAGGTAGAAGCGTCGGAGTGGGTTAATTGAAATCCTTTTCAAGGCTATGGACACCTGTTGGCAGCAGTGGCCCTGTCAATAGTATCAGAGCCAGTGGCTTGAATATCATAGCTCTCATAATTAAAATTTGTCACCGGGTTTTATTTGAACAGAAAGACATCTGAAGTTGGACTGTATGATGATTGTTAGAATTTGTTTGAGATGCTTGATTTCCTTCAAACTGTTCTTTGATATGGAATCATTCTAATAATTCCTAACATGAACTCATTGTTGATGCAGAGATAACTGCTTCTCCCAGTAAGTCACCAYTGTTGGCATCCCTACATATGTTTGTTATTTGAATGACAAATGACACTTCATGTAGCTGCCTACACCTCATACTGTAAATTTCACTATTTGAGTTTGATTATTGGGTTATAAAAAAKATGTTTGATTAATCTTGTTTTATTTTTATCTTGCATTTTTTGTGCTTGATTCATGACTGTAAGCATGAATCAAGCATTAAAACTTAATTTCGCATTTTAACCCTATCCAAATMTTGGTTTTTAAAAGGTTCAATGTGCTTACATCTACCTCATGTCTCTGACTTGAATGAATWTTTTGTTTGAGTTTATCAATTATCGATATAATGMTTATGTTGATTTTCTTTTGGATTGTAAGCTTATGTATTTGGATCCTTTGTAAATCAACTATTATATCAAAAATCGATTCACATTTGAATTGTAAAAACGATCTATTCCTAACCTTTGAAAATTGATTATACCCATTACACGACGTGGGAATTAAACACACCAGAACCGTATCATGTACCACGTTTTGGCTGATAGGATGAAGTGAGAGACTTCTCATTATGAGTTAAGGTCTTGTGTTATGATCTGTACTCAAAACGTTCATTACTAGAAATGCTTGAATTTTGTGACTGAAACCCTCATGCTTATGTTATGGTCACGTTGGTGTGTTGCTAGTTTTTTTGTCCATGGTTTTAGCCCAAACCTATCCCTCTTACCACTATCATCCAAACCCACAGTTAGTTCGAGTCACCCTTGTTACAGCCTGTCTGAACCCATAATGGTCCCTGTCATCCGAACAGAGCCGAATGGCTCTCAAGCTTTGTTGCTTCATGATGATGCGAGTGAGGATATGAAAAACCAGGGTTGGGATATGTTTATTGAGAAATTCCAAGGGTGAAACTTGCAAGTGGCCAAAGAATTCTCCCTAACGTTTGATGGATACAGAGAAAAGGTTGGTGATTTGTAGTTGGAGATCACCGGAGATTTTTTGAGTGAAGCAACAGGGCTCCCTCTCACTGGTCAAAAGTGGTTCAAAAATTAGAAATTGGACGAAGTACCCTAGAGTCTTTCCGTCACCTCCGGAAAGATTGGCTACTGTGACAAAGGTATTCCAATCTCCCTACTCAAGGTTAGATGGCATGGTCTATTAATAGTTTTAAAACAATTTATTACCTGTGAAGGTTGTTATGGTATGGTTTTCCTTTACCACATACGATTGCTCATGCATTTTATTGGCTTCCATTTAAATGTGTTGTTTTACCTACTAAAAAGTTTGTATAAAATGTCTAAGAGATACAAGAAACAAAACCTAGGTTCTAGCCTCTTTCACCATGGTTTGATTAAATTATTGTTGGTTCATCATTTGAAAACATTGGGTGATGATTGGAATGGGTTCATAGCTCGAAATGGTTTTGTTACAGTAAATCCTATAGAAACCCCTGTGATGGATAACCCTATGATAGAAAAACCTCTTGATTTCTCAATTGGCAACCATAAATTTTTGGATGAAAATGTTGCCATGTTTACAGGCAGGTGTTCTTTTCATTGGCAGGAATATCAGAGTATGCAGCGATGGCAAAACAGGGACAACAAAATCCCGGGAAGAGAAGCGACAGTGATCTTTGGATCCCATTGAGAATTCCCGATGAACGTCAGATCTAAGCCCGAGGTCCGACCGACGTTGGATCCAAGAGAACCTGCACATTCTTTAAAGAGAAAGGTGAAGCACAATTACAAAATACCAAAGGCAGGAGAACAGTTTCGGATACCGAGAATTGGAAGAGTCGAGACTCTTCATCATCATGTGTCCCGAAATTGTGAAATGTGAAACCTTGAAAACCCAAAACAGGCACATCGACTAGAGGTTCAGATACCGTGAGTTGGAGGAGTCAAGTGTCGAGACTCTTCATCATCAAGAGTCTTGGAATAACGAAATGCGAAACCCCAAAAATCCTGAAATAGGCACATCAACCGGAGTTTCGGATATCGGGAGTTGGAGGAGTCAAGAGTCGAGACTCTTCATCAGAGGAGTCCCGAAGTCACGAAATGCGAAACGCCGAAACACCTTTTTGTGTAGATTTCGGATACCGGGAGATGGAGCGTCAAAACACTTCATTACAAGGAATGCCAAAATGCCGAAATGTCGAAATGGGAAAAACAACTTTTGGTGTTGGTTTCAGATACTGGGAGATGGAGTGTCGAAACACTTTGCAACGGGAATGTCGAAATGACCAAAATGCTGAAATGAGTTTTTAAATAAGGCTATGCTTACCATCGGTAGTCACATCGTCGAAGAGATGTAGAGAAGAGCTTGAAGAGACAAACTCCATTTCAGATTTTGGGGCATGGAAAGTCGAGACGACTCATCACAGAATCCCCGAAACGCAAAATGAGAAATACATGTTCAGAATTGGCCCTTGGTCATAACCCATGGTCACATCGATGAAGGCTCAAAGGAGGAGGTAGCATGAAGCTAGTCTCCATTTCAGAGATCGCAGGTTGGAGAAATGAGATGCCTCACCACAAGGATGCTGAAAAAGTTGAATGCCAGAATGCAGAAACGCCGAAACATCGAATTCCAAAATGGTGAAATAAGCACGAGACCCATCATTTATGATCCAATGGTGCAGGTTATTCAGGAATATGATCAAAGGGATACTATTTCTCTTCACATTTAATCGATCAGTTGAAATTTAGTTGTTAAAGCGGTCTTTGGAGGTTCACAGTGTAATTTCTAGAAACCACTAATAGTTTCTACCAGAGGACTCGAAGAGACTTCTGTGTGATTTCCAGAGGAGCTGAAGAGTCTCAAGGAATCTGCCAGTGGTATGAATATTATTCGTAGAGGCAATTGACAGATGGATGAGCGTTGAAGCCTGTAACTGCAACAGAAAGGATGAGCTCGACTGTGACAAAGAAGACAAAGAGTATTGACTACTAGACAGGCTAAGGAATCTCACCATAACGCCCAGTGATGATGGACACATGGGTTGAGAAACTAGAGAAGCTAAAGAGTTGCAGTGATGATTAGGCATAGCACTTGACATGAAGAGCATGTAGAAGGATTGTGCATAGGTATGCACAAGGTGCATAGAGACTATAAGGATGCAGAACAAAGAAGAGAGTGAGGGATGTTGTAGAGAGAAATCACACACGAGCAAATGGCAGGCTGTGGGCAGGAGCGAAAATACAAAGAAGAGGCATAATTCAGAGAATCAAAAGAAGACACAGAGAATAAAGTGCAATAGAAGCAAAGAATAGAGATGCATAGCTGATACAGTAAAAGAAGGTTGAGGTTCACTTGTAAAGAAGAGCAGAAGATCAGAAAGCATAAGAAGATGCAGGCAGAGAGACACTGATACAAGACAGCAGAGCAGTGTAGTAGAACAGTGATGATACTAGTAAGCCATTGATGAACATTATATCACTGTAATAAGTTTCAGTAGCAAAGATTTATATTTCAGGGTGGTAGGGAGGTGCAAGGGAGGACTGTTGTCCTCAGAGGTTCAAGTGGGTGCTTGAACACAGTGAGTTATAGATTCCATCTAGCTGCAGCCAGAGAAACCAGGGTGGCAGAGTGGTGCAAGGGAGAACTGTTGTTCTCTATTATACAGGTTGGTGCCTGTGTGATTGGAAGTTGGTGCTTCCATCCAATTGGTACTGGAACACTTAGGGAGTTGGTTCGCCCTTCTAGTGGGTGTTAGAGAAACCAGGGAGTTGGTGCTTCCTTCTAGTAGGTGCTAGAGAAAACAGAGAGTTGGTGCTCTTAGCAAGTTGCAGCTTGCAAAACAGAGGTTGTATCCTCATTATGAGTTGGTGCTCATAAGTATGATAATGTACAGAATGTAAAGATTACTTATCATATAAAGAAGAAGAGGTNTTATGTTGATTTTCTTTTGGATTGTAAGCTTATGTATTTGGATCCTTTGTAAATCAACTATTATATCAAAAATCGATTCACATTTGAATTGTAAAAACGATCTATTCCTAACCTTTGAAAATTGATTATACCCATTACACGACGTGGGAATTAAACACACCAGAACCGTATCATGTACCACGTTTTGGCTGATAGGATGAAGTGAGAGACTTCTCATTATGAGTTAAGGTCTTGTGTTATGATCTGTACTCAAAACGTTCATTACTAGAAATGCTTGAATTTTGTGACTGAAACCCTCATGCTTATGTTATGGTCACGTTGGTGTGTTGCTAGTTTTTTTGTCCATGGTTTTAGCCCAAACCTATCCCTCTTACCACTATCATCCAAACCCACAGTTAGTTCGAGTCACCCTTGTTACAGCCTGTCTGAACCCATAATGGTCCCTGTCATCCGAACAGAGCCGAATGGCTCTCAAGCTTTGTTGCTTCATGATGATGCGAGTGAGGATATGAAAAACCAGGGTTGGGATATGTTTATTGAGAAATTCCAAGGGTATAACTTGCAAGTGGCCAAAGAATTCTCCCTAACGTTTGATGGATATAGAGAAAAGGTTCGTGATTTGTAGTTGGAGATCACCGGAGATTTTTTGAGTGAAGCAATAGGGCTCCCTCTCACTGGTCAAAAGTGGTTCAAAAATTAGAAATTGGACGAAGTACCCTGGAGTCTTTCCGTCACCTCCGGAAAGATTGGCTACTGTGACAAAGGTATTCCAATCTCCATACTCAAGGTTAGATGGCATGGTCTGTTAATAGTTTTAAAACAATTTATTACCTGTGAAGGTTGTTATGGTTTGGTTTTCCTTTACCACATATGATTGCTCATGCATTTTATTGGCTTCCATTTAAATCTGTTGTTTTACCTACTAAGAAGTTTGTATAAAATGTCTAAGAGATACAAGAAACAAAACCTAGGTTCTAGCCTCTTTCACCATGGTTTGATTAAATTATTGTTGGTTCATCATTTGAAAACCTTGGGTGACGATTGGAATGGGTTCATAGCTCGAAATGGTTTTGTTACAGTAAATCCTATAGAAACCCCTGTGATGGATAACCCTATGATAGAAAAACCTCTTGATTTCTCAATTGGCAACCATAAATTTTTGGATGAAAATGTTGCCATGTTTACAGGCAGGTGTTCTTTTCATTGGCAGGAATATCAGAGTATGCAGCGATGGCAAAACAGGGACAACAAAATCCCGGGAAGAGAAGCGACAGTGATCTTTGGATCCCATTGAGAATTCCCGATGAACGTCAGATCTAAGCCCGAGGTCCGACCGACGTTGGATCCAAGAGAACCTGCACATTCTTTAAAGAGAAAGGTGAAGCACAATTACAAAATACCAAAGGCAGGAGAACAGTTTCGGATACCGAGAATTGGAAGAGTCGAGACTCTTCATCATCATGTGTCCCGAAATTGTGAAATGTGAAACCTTGAAAACCCAAAACAGGCACATCGACTAGAGGTTCAGATACCGTGAGTTGGAGGAGTCAAGTGTCGAGACTCTTCATCATCAAGAGTCTTGGAATAACGAAATGCGAAACCCCAAAAATCCTGAAATAGGCACATCAACCGGAGTTTCGGATATCGGGAGTTGGAGGAGTCAAGAGTCGAGACTCTTCATCAGAGGAGTCCCGAAGTCACGAAATGCGAAACGCCGAAACACCTTTTTGTGTAGATTTCGGATACCGGGAGATGGAGCGTCAAAACACTTCATTACAAGGAATGCCAAAATGCCGAAATGTCGAAATGGGAAAAACAACTTTTGGTGTTGGTTTCAGATACTGGGAGATGGAGTGTCGAAACACTTTGCAACGGGAATGTCGAAATGACCAAAATGCTGAAATGAGTTTTTAAATAAGGCTATGCTTACCATCGGTAGTCACATCGTCGAAGAGATGTAGAGAAGAGCTTGAAGAGACAAACTCCATTTCAGATTTTGGGGCATGGAAAGTCGAGACGACTCATCACAGAATCCCCGAAACGCAAAATGAGAAATACATGTTCAGAATTGGCCCTTGGTCATAACCCATGGTCACATCGATGAAGGCTCAAAGGAGGAGGTAGCATGAAGCTAGTCTCCATTTCAGAGATCGCAGGTTGGAGAAATGAGATGCCTCACCACAAGGATGCTGAAAAAGTTGAATGCCAGAATGCAGAAACGCCGAAACATCGAATTCCAAAATGGTGAAATAAGCACGAGACCCATCATTTATGATCCAATGGTGCAGGTTATTCAGGAATATGATCAAAGGGATACTATTTCTCTTCACATTTAATCGATCAGTTGAAATTTAGTTGTTAAAGCGGTCTTTGGAGGTTCACAGTGTAATTTCTAGAAACCACTAATAGTTTCTACCAGAGGACTCGAAGAGACTTCTGTGTGATTTCCAGAGGAGCTGAAGAGTCTCAAGGAATCTGCCAGTGGTATGAATATTATTCGTAGAGGCAATTGACAGATGGATGAGCGTTGAAGCCTGTAACTGCAACAGAAAGGATGAGCTCGACTGTGACAAAGAAGACAAAGAGTATTGACTACTAGACAGGCTAAGGAATCTCACCATAACGCCCAGTGATGATGGACACATGGGTTGAGAAACTAGAGAAGCTAAAGAGTTGCAGTGATGATTAGGCATAGCACTTGACATGAAGAGCATGTAGAAGGATTGTGCATAGGTATGCACAAGGTGCATAGAGACTATAAGGATGCAGAACAAAGAAGAGAGTGAGGGATGTTGTAGAGAGAAATCACACACGAGCAAATGGCAGGCTGTGGGCAGGAGCGAAAATACAAAGAAGAGGCATAATTCAGAGAATCAAAAGAAGACACAGAGAATAAAGTGCAATAGAAGCAAAGAATAGAGATGCATAGCTGATACAGTAAAAGAAGGTTGAGGTTCACTTGTAAAGAAGAGCAGAAGATCAGAAAGCATAAGAAGATGCAGGCAGAGAGACACTGATACAAGACAGCAGAGCAGTGTAGTAGAACAGTGATGATACTAGTAAGCCATTGATGAACATTATATCACTGTAATAAGTTTCAGTAGCAAAGATTTATATTTCAGGGTGGTAGGGAGGTGCAAGGGAGGACTGTTGTCCTCAGAGGTTCAAGTGGGTGCTTGAACACAGTGAGTTATAGATTCCATCTAGCTGCAGCCAGAGAAACCAGGGTGGCAGAGTGGTGCAAGGGAGAACTGTTGTTCTCTATTATACAGGTTGGTGCCTGTGTGATTGGAAGTTGGTGCTTCCATCCAATTGGTACTGGAACACTTAGGGAGTTGGTTCGCCCTTCTAGTGGGTGTTAGAGAAACCAGGGAGTTGGTGCTTCCTTCTAGTAGGTGCTAGAGAAAACAGAGAGTTGGTGCTCTTAGCAAGTTGCAGCTTGCAAAACAGAGGTTGTATCCTCATTATGAGTTGGTGCTCATAAGTATGATAATGTACAGAATGTAAAGATTACTTATCATATAAAGAAGAAGAGGTTTTTACCCTTTATGGGTTTCCTCAGGAAATATCTGTCTCTGTATATTTCATATGTGTGAATGATGTTGAATGTTCTATTGCTTACTTCCCTGCATTATTTTGATTTTCATTCAGTGCTCTACAAAGAGTTTAAAATAAGCATAATTGTTTAAGCTCGGTAACAACTGATTCACCCCCCCGCCCTCTCAGTTTTCCAAGAATTTGATATCATAGCTGACCCCTTTTATCTAAGGGTAGATCCTAGAGATTAAACATGTCAAGCCATGAAGGAAATTCAACCAATAAGGCCCCTCTGTTCAATGGAACAAATTGTACCTTCTGGAAAGTTAGAATGAGAACCTACATAATGGCTTTGGGTGCAGATGTCTAGGATGTGGTAGATATTGGTTATGTAAAGCTAGTTGTACTAGCTAATAACAATGCAAAGATAGAATTTAGCTTCAATGCTAAGGCTATGAATGATATCTTTAGTGGGCTTGCAGAAGAATAATTCGTAAAAGTTATGCACCTAGGAACTGCTAAGCAAATGTGGGACAAACTCATTAGTAGTTATGGAGGTAATGAGAAGGTAAAGGATAACAAGCTTCAAACCTACAGAGTACAGTTTGAGCAGCTGATGATGAAAGAAGATGAAACTATTGGAAAATACTTTCTGAGAGTTGAAGAACTGGTAAATGTAATGAAAGCACTTGGTGAAAAAATTGAGGAACCTTCTTTAGTTCAGAAAATTTTGAGATCTYTACCAGATAGGTTCAACCCGAAGGTCTCTGCTATAGAAGAACTTAATGATATAAAAACCTTGGAGTTTGATCAACTTCTAGGAACATTGACTGCATATGAAATGAGAATAGTTAAAGACAAACCCACCTCTAGAGAAGCATCATTTAAGGAAGTCAAGAATGAGGATTCTGAGCCTGATGAAATTGAAGAAAAAATTGTGAAGAGACCGAAGAGGGGATCAGGAAAACACAAAGGCAAACTGCCTTTCAAATGTTTCAACTGTGGTAAGATAGGTCATTTTTCAAATAAATGTCCTCACAAAATAAATGATCATACATGTGATGATGAGGAGAAGCACAAACACAAAAAATTCTTTAAAGAGAATAATTTTGAGAAGAAAAGTCTTTGTGTAAACAATGATGATGATCCTTCAGATGATAAAGACAGTGAATCCTCTATTGAAGATAAACTAAATGACTTCATACTTATGGCCAAAGAGGATTATGATAATAAAAGCATAGGAAGTGAGGCTAATGAAGAAGAAGTTGTGGTTGGTATGGAAGGAGAACTGATCAGTGCACTAGAAGAGATTGACAGACTCAGAATTAAGAATAGAAAGATAAAACAATTGCTGATAAAGTTCGAGAAAGACAGTAAACAGCCTGATGAAGACTTTGCCCCACTAAAAGTGTAATTAGAAGAGGCAAAGAAAATCGAGGGCATTCTGAAACAACAATTATCAGAAAAGAAGGCAAGATGTAAAGCTCTGGAAGAAGAAGTAGTGAAAACTAGAAAAGAGTTGGAGAGGTTTCAAGCCGTGTATCATCAAAATATATCAAGTATCAAAGCCTAAGAAGGATTA